>OX439011.1:36589122-37189122 GCA_949316495.1 Amphiduros pacificus | reverse complement strand
AATGTATGGCAATATGCTTATGACGTCATGAAAGGTTTTGTCCTTTGAATAGTGCCAGAATGACGTTAAACAATGCTACCCTACTTTGAACCTTATATGAGGTCAAACAAAGGTCACACAACTCGTCAGGTGCAGCGTATGCATATGGCTTAGGCAGACCTCTGATGGGACTCCAACTTTGTCTTATAGCAACCTATCTTATTACTCTATGTTTTATTTCAATTTGTCATATTGTTCATATGGAAGAAAACGTTCAATACGCCAAAGTGTAGGGTTAATGCTTCATACCTTTAAAAGCAATCATCATAACAAGAACATGACCCCAAGATTTGATCATCAACACAGGATCAAAAACATATTTTCTTTATAAGATATTTGATATAATCAGATATTTGTTGATATTTGCATACTTCAATGGTTCTCTTCCAGGATCCGAGGAGGTCCATGATGTTCGCCATTGTGGAGGGCGTCCAGCGGCGCCTCTGGTTGTAGAACGTGGCGAAGTCCTCGGGAGCGTTCGTGAACGAGTCAGAAGCAGCACTGTACTCCACTCTATAACCCTGCTGCAGCAGGAGCGTGCACAACCAGCGATCCTCTCCTGAATAAACATGAAAATAAATATACAACAACTGGGCTTTTGAAAAGAATGATTTCTTTATAAAAAGAAGAAACATGTGGTGCAATGAACACCATTAAAGGAAGGGTTTCTTTTTTCAGATCCTCCCGCTGTGAATACTTTAGAAATGATTTATTTATTTCACACAAATTTGGTAAGAATGACTTTTTTTGTCTTTCTGAGTGGTTTTTGACGCATTGTGGTCAGGTAATAGATTACCTTGATCATATTGCACATAATGTCTGGCCTCGGTGGAGACCGTGGAGTACGTCCTCATGACGTTATCGTCCATGAGAGCTGAGCCCCTGAAGAGAGAGAAACATCCGGGACTGCACAGCACGCAGCCCAGCACGTGTTCTGTGGCCTTCTGCATCCAGTGCCCCAGCGCATACTCAAACTTCTGGTACCACACCATCGGTCCTGAAAAAACATAGTATTTGCATAATCCGAGTGCCAGTTTATTGCAAAACAAAAACAAAACATGTTGTTTTTTTTGTTCATAAGAAAAGGTTTCAAGAATCAAAACAAATGTTTTTCATACCAGATCCTATGGGATGTATTCTTCCGCAAGCTGCTCCGACCTTGGTATCCTTCCGCATAAGGTCAACCAGTAGTTGTACAGCCTTGGGCTCGAAGTCCACATCTCCATCAAGTGCGAGCAAGAACGTGAACTCGGCACGCTCTGTTTTGCGTCGCGCATCGGGAATGTTGGCCCATATCTTGTGTCCCAGAAAGTAGTACATGTACATGATCTGTTATGAAGAAAAAATGGGAGATAGAATATGCATCAAGTGTGTGGGACCCTTACCTCAAGAAAGATACCGAACGCATAGAATCAGTTCAAAGACGAGCTGCTAGATTTGTGGCTGGAAACTGGAAGAGAGAAACAGGCACTGTAACAAAAATCCTGGAAGACTTAAAATGGGATTCACTAGCAGGGAGAAGAAGGACCCAGAGGCTGGTCTTATTGTACAAGGCTATAAATGGTGAAATAGCTTTGAAACTTCCAGAACATGTCAAAACGAAATCAGTTCCTACAAGGAAAAACCATGGAAATCGCTATATCGAGATGGCGACAAGCTGTGACCCTTATAAATACAGCTATTTTCCAAGGACAGTGACTGACTGGAACAACCTTCCCCCTCATTTAACTACATTGGAAACAGGTAGCTCGGCATCCTTCAGAAACTCCCTTGCCAGAGTATAAAGGTTGGCAACAAGCAGGTGGTGTGTACCAGCTGCTCCCCTTAGTGCAATCTTGCACTCTCGGCAGGATGCCAATTGGTTTTGCCGAGTAAATTTATAGATGTTTATAGATGTAGATCATAGTCATGATGAGCAACTATTTTGCTTTATTATGCTCTGACATGTGACCAATCAGATCTATTTCACCTACGTCACGTGACCAACTTATATCAGTTAATTTTATATCCAAAATGCTTTTTAGATGCAAATAATAATAGGTTGTGCAATCAATCAACAGACAACAAACATAAATTTTAACTCCATACAGAGTAGAAACCAAGAGAAATTCAAAATAAACAGAATCAATCATAAGTAACTTATAACAACAAAAAAGCATGGGTTATGCCAATCTGACAATATTTAGTCTCTCTCATTATATTAAAATTGGCCAGTGCAGTGACCAATATATAGTCATTGACAAATATCTTATACCCAAATACATCGTCAAAAAGACTTGAAATCCACTGTTTCCAGAAACATCACGCACTGCCCATTCAATTTAAGTACCGACTCTGTAAGAACTCGGACTTCAGGCGACTAACAATCAAAGAATTATGTACTGTTTAAATCAACTTAAGATGTCAGCCCTGTTTGAAAATATTTCTTTGTTTTTTCTTGATCTCAGCATCGTTTCGCCATTGTTTACAAGTTTGCGCAAACAGGTGAAAGTGGGTCAGTTTATTCACGGGAGTGACAGCAACAATCTGGAAACTACACGTTGTGATCCTTCTGACATCATATGAAGATCCTCCCTTTGCGTTTCCATGACGTCATCACTTGGACTCTCCTAAATGCCATTTCTCGTTGTCAAGTTTGATATCGGGTAAAAAACTGGAGAAAAAACACTACAGAATGCACACAGATTTGCATTTTTAGACATTATGACTGGGAAATATAGAGGCATGGGTCAGAACTGCAACAGTCAATCGCCGGATGTCGAGTTCATTTACTAGGGAAACTTCAATATGATGGGCATATATCACCCTTAGAGCAATATAAACCTTTCATAAGGAAGTAAACTCTCCCTTGTTCTCATTGTCTGTTTTCATCAAGGGTTTGTACTCTACCTCCCACATAGATTGTGTTTGTTTGTTTGTTTGGGGTTTTACATCACTTTCAACATTATCTCAGTCATTTCATGATGAGAACTACTTGTAGCAGATATAGTGCTGCCTCACTAAATTGTCATGTCGCAGGTCCTTGACATGACAACCCACCCGGTCACAGATTTACAAGGACAACGGTTTAACCATTTAGGCATGGGTCTCAGCTCATATGGGAAATTGTATCATGAGCTCAATCTCGGCACGGCCGGGGTTCGAACCCACAACCTTTGGATCACCACGGAGGAACTCGTGCTAATAAGCTGGCGCTCTAACCAACTGTGCCACGGCCCGTGGCCTCCCACATAGAAGAGCATGGTTCTTGTGACCCATCATAAGCTTGTTCATGCTGAGCTCTCCAGGATCAGCCAAAAGTTCATGTGCAGAAATCACTTGAAAATATGGAACTACTGTCCCCCATAATATAATGGAGAATATACTGTATACAGAGAAAAATTAGCGCCTAGTTATTTTCGCGCCATCGCCGTTTCCGACAGGTTTGCGCCGTTTTATTTTAACGAATTTTGGATTTCTAAAATCTATGGATTTCACAGAATCTGCACGCGAAATCCGATTGTTGATATCTTGTTTAGAAGCAGAGAAAATCGAGTTTGAAATCTGCTAAAATTTGGAAAACAATGTCGTTTTGTGCTTCATATACAAGGTAATTCTGTTTAAATCATAACTGACATGAAGAAACATTTAATTTATGTTAATCAGGACCGGCAATTCAGGCATCAGGTACAAATTTTAGGCTCCTAAAACATCAATTATCTCAGCTGTCACTGGGTCAATATGGTCATGCTTGGTATCAAAATGACCGGGAGAGTCCCCCCTTCAATTTCGCGTCCATTTAATTTCGCGAATCACGTCTTGAAAAGGTCGCGAAAATTTGTCTGTATACAGTAATTGCTGTTTAATTCTAACGTACCTGGCTCCATCGCTTTTTGTGTCTGATTTTGTCTTTATCTTTGATATGGACTATTATCTTATTACTTCCCGGCATGGTCCAGACCAACCGACCTCCATATGGAGTGGGAAACCTCTGGGGGGCTCCGATTTTTAAAGCTGTCCCATGATAATTGCTGCAGTAGAATACAGCAAATTATTAGAATATGATTAAGGTAATTTATAGATGTTGGTAGTGAGTCAGATTTTCCGAGGAAACTACTTTCTTTCTACGCCAAAAAAAGAACGTTTTGAAAAAATGTAAGGGAAAACTGCTCAATACCCATATATACCATTATGGTTGATAAACCCATGTCTTTTTTCTATATCATTGGCAGAAATGTTTGAAGCACTGAATAACAAAATGTTCAGAATTCTATATTGTAATTGAAATATATTTTCAACAAAGTACAACTTTTTCTTTTCAACATAAAGTTAAAATCTAAATCTAAATATTTAAGTTTGGTTTCAGAATACTTATTGGAAGTAAACACGTCATACCAATAGTTGAAGATATTTTGTTATGGGTTTGTCATTAGAGGGCAATCAATTAAGAAAGGATCAGTTTTTCGTATGCAAGCCATTTTCGTAGCTTAAGAAAGAGGTTTGAAATCATGTCAAATGACACCTGTATCTCAGTTTAGTTTTGAACCTCGAGTAATTATGTGACAAAATTCGTCTTGGATTAATGTGAGGTTTTGAAGACATTAACCCCAATACACTAAGTTCCCGTGAGACATAAGTGGTGCAGCCAACATCTCAAATCAAATGAAATCATGCACTGTGAAAATCACGAATAAAATATTGCATTTTTAAGGCCGTAAACAAGAATATCAACAAAAAGACAATGCATTTTGTGATTTAAGTTGATTGTTGCTGTGTCAAAACCCAAACATCATAAATAAAATAAAATCATATGAAAATTTTCACCTTGCTGCTGTGTCAACGACCGACACCAGGAGGCGCACAAAGTCGTTCACTTGTCTTTCATATTTTCCGTTTTTCTGCTTCTGATCGGACATGGCATCATCAAAGAATATATGAGCTGAAATATAAAGAGGACTCCATTTAAAATAACATGCTAAAATAACATGCTAATTAAGGTCCAACAGACAATTATGCTGTTCTTTCTTACTAATACTGAAAGAATATCATCAGTAGAAATGACAGACATAGACATTTAACGTTTTTATTGTTTGGGACACATCTACAAATGGTACATGACTGAATGTAGACCTTTGTAGGCCATTTTTATAAAATATTGCCAGTGACCTTGAAGTGACGTCAGAATGACATTGAAATTTCACTATAAATTTCTATATTTAATCATCTTTCAAAAACGATCTCATAAAGTGTTTGTTCATCAATTAACAATATTAGAGCAATTTGTAATTTTGGAAATTAGAGGATATTTTGTCTCCGATTTCTAGTGATGATAACCCCTTGGTAGATATTGCAGATGTCTTTCAGAACTATTTATTACAATTTATTTGTCAGTGACTTCCTGTTACCTTCATATCATATGGGTTTTGGAGGCCAAGGAAACAAGTCCCTGAATGTTTCTTAATCAAAAGAAGGTGCAAAAGCTCATGTATGATATCAAATAAAGAAGTGTAAGGGGGAGGGTAGAGTATAGAAACTTGTTTTTATAATACAAAAGAAACCAAGGTATTCACCAAAAAGAGTAGGGCCTTTTGTCCTGGTGGTGGGCCTTTATGCATACACTGCATGATTATCAAGCAATTCAATCAGATATTCTGTTTCCTGTGTGCCTGATATTCCATTATAATTTCAACCCTCCTGCATATCGAAATATGGAATGTCTCAAGGATATGTGTTGGGTCCAACACGGTTTTTGTATGCAACTCTCAGAGCAATAATGAATATATGTAATAATATAGACTATATTGTAACAAATTACATATTTAGTGATCAGAGACGACGAGGGCTGGTGTGTATACGTCAGAGATCTCTGTGTACATGTCTTGCTGTGATGTATTTGATTGGTACTCTCGCTTAGGTTTACCTAAATGAAGCCGCATTCGATTCATACTCTCACGTAGCAAGTTTGGGATGGTAGCGCTCTGAACTGTGCACATTTCCTTCTTTGAGCAGCCCGCAAATCCGCTCTTTAGACAACATTTGCCGATATTTATGGCCAGACCATTTGATATTTGGGGGATGGACAAAAATAAATGTCATTTCCAAAACTGAAATTGCAATTCTTTTTTTAAAAGACTTTCTTGTACAACATATATGAACCCTTTGGGGAATATCATAAAAAGATGTATCATATCTTTGCAGATGATGAACATTTATATATCACAATTATACTTTACCTCCCATGGAACCTAGAAAGTAGGTTTTGCTTGAAAGAGCTTAACCAAATTTAGAATTCTACAATTGATGTGGTAGAATTAGCGTCTGGATATATCAATTATCCTGAGCTGAGAACTTTGAACTCTTGAGAATCGTACCACCAGAACCTACTTGAGAGATCTGTCAGCCTGAACACTGCACTCACACGAACTTGCCTACGCAGGCTATATAAATATGCCGTAGATTATGCCATTATCATTAATATTTTCCCATCTAAATCTTCCATAGGCCCTGTCATTAAAATCAAAATGTACCTTCAAATTCATAATAATCGTTGTCCGTAATACCAAGTAGATCCTGAACATTTCTTCTGACACACTGATCTGCATCTAGTCTGAGAAACAAAACAAATTAATCACAAGGGGTAACCGACTAGTAAACTCAATAGGATATCACTGAAGTAAAGTCATATTTATCGACCCACTGCAGGAACACTCATCTCACTATAGAAGTCAACATTGGAATAATTCCACTTAAGGAATAGTCAACTTGATATAGAGGTCAACATTGAGATCATCTCAATTATTAAGGTACACTCATCTGACTATAGAGATCAATATTGAGATCATATCACTTAATGTACTCTCCCGTGAATATAGAGGTCAGCACTGAGAGCACACTCACCTGAATATAGAGGTCAGCACTGAGAGTACACTCACCTGAATATAGAGGTCAGCACTGAGAGCACACTCACCTGAATATAGAGGTCAGCATTGAGAGTACACTCACCTGAATATAGAGATCAATATTGAGATCATATCACTTAATGTACTCTCCCGTGAATATAGAGGTCAGCACTGAGAGCACACTCACCTGAATATAGAGGTCAGCACTGAGAGCACACTCACCTGAATATAGAAATCAGCATTGAGAGTACACTCACCTGAATATAGAGGTCAGCACCGAGAGTACACTCACCTGAATATAGAGGTAAGCACCGAGAGTACACTCACCTGAATATAGAGGTAAGCACCGAGAGTACACTCACCTGAATATAGAGATAAGCACCGAGAGTACACTCACCTGAATATAGAGGTCAGCACCGAGAGTACACTCACCTGAATATAGAGGTCAGCATTGAGAGTACACTCACCTGAATATAGAGGTCAGCACTGAGAATACACTCACCTGAATATAGAGGTCAGCACTAAGTATATACTCACCTGAATATAGAGATAATCACCGAGAGTACACTCACCTGAATATAGAGGGCAGCACTGAGAGTACACTCACCTGAATATAGAGGTCAGCACTAAGAATACACTCACCTGAATATAGAGGGCAGCACTGAGAGTACACTCACCTGAATATAGAGGTCAGCACTAAGAATACACTCACCTGAATATAGAGGGCAGCACTGAGAGTACATTCACCTGAATATAGAGGTAAGCACCGAGAGTACACTCACCTGAATATAGAGGTAAGCACCGAGAGTACACTCACCTGAATATAGAGGGCAGCACCGAGAGTACACTCACCTGAATATAGAGGGCAGCACTAAGAGTACACTCACCTGAATATAGAGGACAGCACCGAGAGTACACTCACCTGAATATAGAGGGCAGCATTGAGAGTACACTCACCTGAATATAGAGGTCAGCACTGAGAATACACTCACCTGAATATAGAGGTCAGCACTAAGTATATACTCACCTGAATATAGAGAGCAGCACCGAGAGTACACTCACCTGAATATAGAAGTCAGCACCGAGAGTACACTCACCTGAATATAGAAGTCAGCACTGAGAATACACTCACCTGGATATAGAGGTCAGCATTGAGAGTACACTCACCTGAATATAGAGGTCAGCACTGAGAATACACTCACCTGAATATAGAGGTCGGCACTGAGAGTACACTCACCTGAATATAGAGGTCAGCACCGAGAGTACACTCACCTGAATATAGAGGTCAGCATTGAGAGTACATTCACCTGAATATAGAGGTAAGCACCGAGAGTACACTCACCTGAATATAGAGGGCAGCACCGAGAGTACACTCACCTGAATATAGAGGTCAGCATTGAGATCATCTCTTCTTTGCTTTCATGCCACATGGTGGCGCATATGTAGATCATTGGATACCCATACATCTCTTCCATCCTTCGCATTTCTCGGCTCTTGTCAATATAATCCTCATCATCCGTTTCCGGTCTCAGGGCTCCGTTAACACTGCGCTGCTGCAGCTGTGTTATGAGATTAATTTTTTCTTTTTCACGCTCATTCAAAACATTATTTGTTGAGATTCTTAACATATCCTACACATTTTTGTCTTTTATCTAGTTCTTAAACATCTAAAACGTTTAGATTCTATTGTAAATGATCATGTATATTTTCTGTTATTGGTTTAAAATTGTTATAAATAATTCCTATTCTTATCAGTATTAAATGTTTGTTGATTTACATGTTCTTAATTTATTTTACATTTATGTACTCGTTTATGGTCTATGTACAGGGTGATAGAACACAAATAAGATGTTACATGTAGAAAAAAGACCAATATTCTCAACTTTGCCTCAGAGCAGCAATCCAAATTGTTCTATTCTTCGCAATAACATTTAGTGCATAAAGATTTACAATATAATTTCACAACTTAGCTGCAATTATCACAAACAGTTTTCCCGAGAATACAATCAGTGTGAATGTTTTCGCCGCTATTCTTTTTTTAGTGTTTCATCCCTGGTCCAGGCCCATTCTCGTATGGAAAACACCTCATGGTGCTAGCTTTCGAACCCATGAGTTTCCAGTTCGAATCCCGGCCAGAATGAGTAGAAATCATCTCGTGAGAGTGCTATAAAGATTACATGACATTACAACCGGCCCCACGGTCCAGTTGGTACAGTGTAGGATCTGTGCCTTTGATGGTTGAATAAGTGGAGGACGGGAGGTGGTGGGTTCGACTCCCACTGCCGGCAGTGTTACTCTCACACTGGTTATATAAGTGGAGGACGGGAGGTGGTGGGTTCGACTCCCACTGTCGGCAGTGTCACTTTCACACTGGTTATATAAGTGGAGGACGGGAGGTGGTGGGTTCGACTCCCACTGCTGGCAGTGTTACTTTCACACTGGTTATATAAGTGGAGGATGGGAGGTGGTGGGTTCGACTCCCACTGCCGGCAGTGTTACTCTCACACTGGTTATATAAGTGGAGGACGGGAGATGGTGGGTTCGACTCCCACTGCCGGCAGTGTTACTCTCACACTGGTTATATAAGTGGAGGACGGGAGGTGGTGGGTTCGACTCCCACTGCCGGCAGTGTTACTCTCACACTGGTTATATAAGGGGAGGACGGGAGGTGGTGGGTTCGACTCCCACTGCTGGCAGTGTTACTTTCACACTGGTTATATAAGTGGAGGACGGGAGGTGGTGGGTTCCACTCCCACTGTTGGCAGTGTTACTTTCACACTGGTTATATAAGTGGAGGGCGGGAGGTGGTGGGTTCGACTCCCACTGCCGGCAGTGTTACTTTCACACTGGTTAAAAGGCTCGAATGCCGACCTGATATGGCCATAGTTGCTGAAAGGGTCGTAAAAACACCATTTTTTACATGGGATTACCTTTTTGGCACCACTAGCTTGTCTACTGGAGTCCCCTGCTGACTTTCCTTTGTCATTCTTATTTCTATTGTATAACAGCCATTGTTCAATGAACACAGAGTTCCACAGGGGCAGCACAAACAACCTGAGACAGAATATGAAATATTAAGTGCTCTCTTCTCTCTTTAATTTTTTCTCTCTATTAACTTCAATGCAAACAAAATACAATAAAACATAATTCATAATAAAAATAATTAACACACAACTAATACAATAAACATGATAATTTATAATACAAAGCTTAATACAAACATTATGCAATAAGATATAATTCATGACACTTTTGTTGCTTTTTTAATTGATCTTATGTAGGCTTACTTGTCAGTCTTGGCAAGTCTTTCATTCTTTGGGCTCCAGATGTGCCAGGCAACCCAGACCTGAGCTAGCCACCAGATGTAGCAGCCCCACATGTACCAGTCTGTATAAAGGTATTGCACATAGGATGGGCACTGCCAGAACAGATAGATGGGGGTCATGTCTGAAAGGTCCCAAATTCACAATTAGCCACCAAATATTAAAGCTCCACATGTACAGTCTGTATAAAGGTATTGCACATAGGATAGATGGGGGTCATGTCTGAAAGGTCCCAAATTCACAATTAGCCACCAAATATAAAAACTCCATATGTACAGTCTGTATAAAGGTATTGCACCTAGGATGGGCACTGCCAGAACAGACAGATCGGGTCATGTCCTGAATTTCCCATATTAGCAATAACCTACTAAATATAACAGCCACACATATACACAGGCAATGGACACTCATAAACATGACCAGGAGGTCATGCACTCGAGAAACCATTTCATATCGTGCATGACTTTATTTTCATGGCTTGATGTAGTTGTGCATGACTTTATTGCCATGGCTTGATGTAGTTGAGCATGACTTTATTGTCATGGCTTGATGTAGTTGTGCATGACTTTGTTGCCATGGCTTGATGTAGTTGTGCATGACTTTATTGTCATGGCTTGATGTAGTTGTGCATGACTTTATTGTCATGGCTTGATGTAGTTGAGCATGACTTTATTGTCATGGTTTGGTGTAGTTGTGCATGACTTTATTTCCATGGCTTGATGTAGTTGTACGCGACTTTATTGCCATGGCTTGATGTAGTTGTGCATGACTTTATTGACATGGCTTGATGTAGTTATACGCGACTTTATTGCCATGGCTTGATGTAGTTGTCCATGATTTTATTGCCATGGCTTGATGATGTCGTGCATGACTTTATTGTCATGGCTTGATGTAGTTGTGCATGACTTTATTGCCATGGCTTGATGTAGTTGTGCATGACTTTATTGCCATGGCTTGATGTAGTTGTGCATGACTTTATTGCCATGGCTTGATGTAGTTGTGCATGACTTTATTGCCATGGCTTGATGTAGTTGTGCATGACTTTATTGCCATGGCTTGATGTAGTTGTGCATGACTTTATTGTCATGGCTTGATGTAGTTGTGCATGACTTTATTGTCATGGCTTGATGTAGTTGTGCATGACTTTATTGCCATGGCTTGATGTAGTCGTGCATGACTTTATTGCCATGGCTTGATGTCGTCGTGCATGACTTTATTGCCATGGCTTGATGTAGTTGTGCATGACTTTATTGCCATGGCTTGATGTAGTTGTACGCGACTTTATTGCCATGGCTTGATGTAGTTGTGCATGACTTTATTGCCATGGCTTGATGTAGTTGTGCATGACTTTATTGCCATGGCTTGATGTAGTTGTGCATGACTTTATTGCCATGGCTTGATGTAGTTGTGCATGACTTTATTGCCATGGCTTGATGTAGTTGTGCATGACTTTATTGCCATGGCTTGATGTAGTTGTATGCGACTTTATTGCCATGGCTTGATGTAGTTGTGCATGACTTTATTGCCATGGCTTGATGTAGTTGTGCATGACTTTATTGTCATGGCTTGATGTAGTTGTACGCGACTTTATTGCCATGGCTTGATGTAGTTGTGCATGACTTTATTGCCATGGCTTGATGTAGTTGTGCATGACTTTATTGCCATGGCTTGATGTAGTTGTGCATGACTTTATTGTCATGGCTTGGTGTAGTTGTGCATGACTTTATTGTCATGGCTTGATGTAGTTGTGCATGACTTTATTGCCATGGCTTGATGTAGTTGTGCATGACTTTATTGCCATGGCTTGATGTAGTTGTGCATGACTTTATTGCCATGGCTTGATGTAGTTGTATGCGACTTTATTGCCATGGCTTGATGTAGTTGTGCATGACTTTATTGCCATGGCTTGATGTAGTTGTGCATGACTTTATTGTCATGGCTTGATGTAGTTGTACGCGACTTTATTGCCATGGCTTGATGTAGTTGTGCATGACTTTATTGCCATGGCTTGATGTAGTTGTACGCGACTTTATTGCCATGGCTTGATGTAGTTGTGCATGACTTTATTGCCATGGCTTGATGTAGTTGTGCATGACTTTATTGCCATGGCTTGATGTAGTTGTGCATGACTTTATTTCCATGGCTTGATGTAGTTGTGCATGACTTTATTGCCATGGCTTGATGTAGTTGTGCATGACTATATTGTCATGGTTTGATGTAGTTGTGCATGACTTTATTGCCATGGCTTGATGTAGTTGTACGCGACTTTATTGTCATGGCTTGATGTAGTTGTGCATGACTTTATTGCCATGGCTTGATGTAGTTGTATGCGACTTTATTGCCATGGCTTGATGTAGTTGTACGCGACTTTATTGCCATGGCTTGATGTAGTTGTGCATGACTTTATTGCCATGGCTTGATGTAGTTGTGCATGACTTTATTGCCATGGCTTGATGTAGTTGTACGCGACTTTATTGCCGTGGCTTGATGTAGTTGTGCATGACTTTATTGTCATGGTTTGATGTAGTTGTGCATGACTTTATTGACATGGCTTGATGTAGTTGTACGCGACTTTATTGTCATGGCTTGATGTAGTTGTGCATGACTTTATTGCCATGGCTTGATGTAGTCGTGCATGACTTTATTGTCATGGCTTGATGTAGTTGTGCATGACTTTATTGCCATGGCTTGATGTAGTTGTACGCGACTTTATTGCCATGGCTTGATGTAGTTGTGCATGACTTTATTGCCATGGCTTGATGTAGTTGTACGCGACTTTATTGCCATGGCTTGATGTAGTTGTGCATGACTTTATTGTCATGGTTTGATGTAGTTGTGCATGACCTTATTGTCATGGCTTGATGTAGTTGTGCATGACTTTATTGTCATGGCTTGATGTAGTTGTGCATGACTTTATTGTCATGGCTTGATGTAGTTGTACGCGACTTTATTGCCATGGCTTGATGTAGTTGTGCATGACTTTATTGCCATGGCTTGATGTAGTTGTACACGACTTTATTGCCATGGCTTGATGTAGTTGTACGCGACTTTATTGCCATGGCTTGATGTAGTCGTGCATGACTTTATTGTCATGGCTTGATGTAGTTGTATGCGACTTTATTGCCATGGCTTGATGTAGTTGTGCATGACTTTATTGCCATGGCTTGATGTAGTTGTGCATGACTTTATTGCCATGGCTTGATGTAGTTGTGCATGACTTTATTGCCATGGCTTGATGTAGTTGTGCATGACTTTATTGCCATGGCTTGATGTAGTTGTGCATGACTTTATTGCCATGGCTTGATGTAGTTGTACGCGACTTTATTGCCATGGCTTGATGTAGTTGTGCATGACTTTATTGCCATGGCTTGATGTAGTTGTGCATGACTTTATTGTCATGGCTTGGTGTAGTTGTGCATGACTTTATTGTCATGGCTTGATGTAGTTGTGCATTGCTTTATTGCCATGGCTTGATGTAGTTGTGCATGACTTTATTGTCATGGCTTGATGTAGTTGTACGCGACTTTATTGCCATGGCTTGATGTAGTTGTGCATGACTTTATTGACATGGCTTGATGTAGTTGTACGCGACTTTATTGCCATGGCTTGATGTAGTTGTGCATGACTTTATTGCCATGGCTTGATGTAGTTGTGCATGACTTTATTGTCATGGCTTGGTGTAGTTGTGCATGACTTTATTGTCATGGCTTGATGTAGTTATGCGTGACTTTATTGACTTTATTTTACATCACTTTCAACACTATTTCAGTCATTTCGTGATGAGAACCTACTTGTAGCACTGCCTCACTGAATTGTCATGTCACAGATCCTTGACATGACAACCCACCCAGTCACAGATTTACAAGGACAATGGGTTTAACCCTTTAGGTATGGGCCTCAGCTCATGTATGAAATTGTATCATGAATTCAATCTCAGCAAGGCTGGGGATCGATCCCACAACCTTTGGATCACCACAGAGAAACTGGTGTTAATAAGCTGGCGATCTAACCAATTGCGCCACAGCCCGTGGCTATCCCCATCTTAAGGGAATAATCATTATAATACACTCCTGCCTTATTACTCAATATCATTTCTGTAATTTTCATTACAGAAATATATGAGGGTGTTGTTTGGTGATAAAATGAATAATGTAAGGTGAGATAAGATCACTAGACAGATACTGGGCAATCCCTGTACAAATAGCGTTTTTGAGTGCTTGGTGGAGATTCAAACATTTTACCAGTTGAGTTATTTCAGGGGCCATGCAGACTAAAAGGGGTCTATCAATGAGACCCAGCACCTCGCTTGATTGCAACAAAAAGATAAGCAACAACACAATGGATAAGATTTTAAAAAAGCTCACCTTTAAATGAGCAAGGTTCATTGTTCCATTGTTCACATACTCCAAGCAGAAAGCCCAAAATGATGGGAGACACCAGGGTGAGGGGCAGTGCATAGCTGACAAACTGGATCTGGACCTTGGCAGCAGTCCTCGCTAAGAAGTAGCAAGCAAGGCAGCAGAGACAGTTGATGAACCACACCCACATCCAGTGCAGCTCCATTCCCGTCAGTTCCTGCAGCCCCATGGCTTGTAAGGGTCCATCTGATAAAACAGCAACATCCATGAAGTGAGAGGTTTGTAAACAGTCTGGTTATGATAACATGAAGTAACAGGTTTGTAAACAGTCTTGTTATAATAGCATCAAGTGACAGGTTTGTAAACAGTCTGGTTATAATAGCATCAAGTGACAGGTTTGTAAACAGTCTGGTTATAATAGCATCAAGTGACAGGTTTGTAACCAGCCTGGTTATAATAGCATCAAGTGACAGGTTTGAAAACAATCTGATTATAATAGCATCAAGTGACAGGTTTGTAAACAGTCTGATTATAATAGCATCAAGTGACAGGTTTGTAAACAGTCTGATTATAATAGCATCAAGTGACAGGTTTGTAAACAGTCTGGTTATAATAGCATCAAGTGACAGGTTTGTAAACAGTCTGGTTATGATAACATGAAGTAACAGGTTTGTAAACAGTCTGATTATAATAGCATCAAGTGACAGGTTTGTAAACAGTCTGGTTATAATAGCATCAAGTGACAGGTTTGTAAACAGTCTGGTTATGATAACATGAAGTAACAGGTTTGTAAACAGTCTGGTTATAATAGCATCAAGTGACAGGTTTGTAAACAGTCTGGTTATGATAACATGAAGTAACAGGTTTGTAAACAGTCTGATTATAATAGCATCAAGTGACAGGTTTGTAAACAGTCTGGTTATAATAGCATCAAGTGACAGGTTTGTAAACAGTCTGGTTATGATAACATGAAGTAACAGGTTTGTAAACAGCCTGGTTATAATAGCATCAAGTGACAGGTTTGTAACCAGTCTGGTTATAATAGCATCAAGTGACAGGTTTGAAAACAATCTGGTTATAATAGCATCAAGTGACAGGTTTGAAAACAGTCTGATTATAATAGCATCAAGTGACAGGTTTGTAAACTGTCTGGTTATAATAGCATCAAGTGACAGGTTTGTAAACAGTCTGATTATAATAGCATCAAGTGACAGGTTTGTAAACAGTCTGATTATAATAGCATCAAGTGACAGGTTTGTAGCATGAAGTGACAGGTTTGTAACCAGCCTGGTTATAATAGCATCAAGTGACAGGTTTGTAACCAGCCTGGTTATAATAGCATCAAGTGACAGGTTTGAAAACAATCTGGTTATAATAGCATCAAGTGACAGGTTTGTAGACAGTCTGGTTATAATAGCATCAAGTGACAGGTTTGTAAACAGTCTGATTATAATAGCATCAAGTGACAGGTTTGTAAACAGTCTGGTTATAATAGCATCAAGTGACAGGTTTGTAAACAGTCTGATTATAATAGCATCAAGTGACAGGTTTTTAAACAGTCTGATTATAATAGCATCAAGTGACAGGTTTGTAAACAGTCTGGTTATAATAGCATCAAGTGACAGGTTTGTAAACAGTCTGGTTATAATAGCATGAAGTGACAGGTTTGTAAACAATCTGGTTATGATAGCATGAAGTGACAGGTTTGTAAACAGTCTGGTTATAATAGCATGAAGTGACAGGTTTGTAAACAGTCTGATTATAATAGCATCAAGTGACAGGTTTGTAAACAGTCTGGTTATAATAGCATCAAGTGACAGGTTTGTAAACAATCTGGTTATAATAGCATCAAGTGACAGGTTTGTAAACAGTCTGATTATAATAGCATCAAGTGACAGGTTTGTAAACAGTCTGGTTATAATAGCATCAAGTGACAGGTTTGTAGCATCAAGTGACAGGTTTGTAAACAGCCTGGTTATAATAGCATCAAGTGACAGGTTTGTAAACAGTCTGATTATAATAGCATCAAGTGACAGGTTTGTAAACAATCTGGTTATAATAGCATCAAGTGACAGGTTTGTAAACAGCCTGGTTATTATAGCATGAAGTGACAGGTTTGTAAACAGTCTGATTATAATAACATCAAGTGACAGGTTTGTAAACAGCCTGGTTATAATAGCATCAAGTGACAGGTTTGTAAACAATCTGGTTATAATAGCATCAAGTGACAGGTTTGTAAACAGTCTGATTATAATAGCATCAAGTGACAGGTTTGTAAACAGTCTGATTATAATAGCATCAAGTGACAGGTTTGTAAACAGTCTGGTTATGATAACATGAAGTAACAGGTTTGTAAACAGTCTGATTATAATAGCATCAAGTGACAGGTTTGTAAACAGTCTGGTTATAATAGCATCAAGTGACAGGTTTGTAAACAGTCTGGTTATGATAACATGAAGTAACAGGTTTGTAAACAGTCTGGTTATAATAGCATCAAGTGACAGGTTTGTAAACAGTCTGGTTATGATAACATGAAGTAACAGGTTTGTAAACAGTCTGATTATAATAGCATCAAGTGACAGGTTTGTAAACAGTCTGGTTATAATAGCATCAAGTGACAGGTTTGTAAACAGTCTGGTTATGATAACATGAAGTAACAGGTTTGTAAACAGCCTGGTTA
This sequence comes from Amphiduros pacificus, assembly GCA_949316495.1. Lineage (NCBI taxonomy): Eukaryota > Metazoa > Annelida > Polychaeta > Phyllodocida > Hesionidae > Amphiduros > Amphiduros pacificus. The sequence goes on along the minus strand of OX439011.1, from coordinate 37,171,844 downwards.
TAATAGCATCAAGTGACAGGTTTGTAACCAGCCTGGTTATAATAGCATCAAGTGACAGGTTTGAAAACAATCTGGTTATAATAGCATCAAGTGACAGGTTTGAAAACAGTCTGATTATAATAGCATCAAGTGACAGGTTTGTAAACTGTCTGGTTATAATAGCATCAAGTGACAGGTTTGTAAACAGTCTGATTATAATAGCATCAAGTGACAGGTTTGTAAACAGTCTGATTATAATAGCATCAAGTGACAGGTTTGTAGCATGAAGTGACAGGTTTGTAACCAGCCTGGTTATAATAGCATCAAGTGACAGGTTTGTAACCAGCCTGGTTATAATAGCATCAAGTGACAGGTTTGAAAACAATCTGGTTATAATAGCATCAAGTGACAGGTTTGTAGACAGTCTGGTTATAATAGCATCAAGTGACAGGTTTGTAAACAGTCTGATTATAATAGCATCAAGTGACAGGTTTGTAAACAGTCTGGTTATAATAGCATCAAGTGACAGGTTTGTAAACAGTCTGATTATAATAGCATCAAGTGACAGGTTTGTAAACAGTCTGATTATAATAGCATCAAGTGACAGGTTTGTAAACAGTCTGGTTATAATAGCATCAAGTGACAGGTTTGTAAACAGTCTGGTTATAATAGCATGAAGTGACAGGTTTGTAAACAATCTGGTTATGATAGCATGAAGTGACAGGTTTGTAAACAGTCTGGTTATAATAGCATGAAGTGACAGGTTTGTAAACAGTCTGATTATAATAGCATCAAGTGACAGGTTTGTAAACAGTCTGGTTATAATAGCATCAAGTGACAGGTTTGTAAACAATCTGGTTATAATAGCATCAAGTGACGGGTTTGTAACCAGCCTGGTTATAATAGCATCAAGTGACAGGTTTGAAAACAATCTGATTATAATAGCATCAAGTGACAGGTTTGTAAACAGTCTGATTATAATAGCATCAAGTGACAGGTTTGTAAACAGTCTGATTATAATAGCATCAAGTGACAGGTTTGTAAACAGTCTGATTATAATAGCATCAAGTGACAGGTTTGTAAACAGTCTGGTTATGATAACATGAAGTAACAGGTTTGTAAACAGTCTGATTATAATAGCATCAAGTGACAGGTTTGTAAACAGTCTGGTTATAATAGCATCAAGTGACAGGTTTGTAAACAGTCTGGTTATGATAACATGAAGTAACAGGTTTGTAAACAGTCTGGTTATAATAGCATCAAGTGACAGGTTTGTAAACAGTCTGGTTATGATAACATGAAGTAACAGGTTTGTAAACAGTCTGATTATAATAGCATCAAGTGACAGGTTTGTAAACAGTCTGGTTATAATAGCATCAAGTGACAGGTTTGTAAACAGTCTGGTTATGATAACATGAAGTAACAGGTTTGTAAACAGCCTGGTTATAATAGCATCAAGTGACAGGTTTGTAACCAGCCTGGCTATAATAGCATCAAGTGACAGGTTTGAAAACAATCTGGTTATAATAGCATCAAGTGACAGGTTTGAAAACAGTCTGATTATAATAGCATCAAGTGACAGGTTTGTAAACTGTCTGGTTATAATAGCATCAAGTGACAGGTTTGTAAACAGTCTGATTATAATAGCATCAAGTGACAGGTTTGTAAACAGTCTGATTATAATAGCATCAAGTGACAGGTTTGTAGCATGAAGTGACAGGTTTGTAACCAGCCTGGTTATAATAGCATCAAGTGACAGGTTTGTAACCAGCCTGGTTATAATAGCATCAAGTGACAGGTTTGAAAACAATCTGGTTATAATAGCATCAAGTGACAGGTTTGTAGACAGTCTGGTTATAATAGCATCAAGTGACAGGTTTGTAAACAGTCTGATTATAATAGCATCAAGTGACAGGTTTGTAAACAGTCTGGTTATAATAGCATCAAGTGACAGGTTTGTAAACAGTCTGATTATAATAGCATCAAGTGACAGGTTTGTAAACAGTCTGATTATAATAGCATCAAGTGACAGGTTTGTAAACAGTCTGGTTATAATAGCATCAAGTGACAGGTTTGTAAACAGTCTGGTTATAATAGCATGAAGTGACAGGTTTGTAAACAATCTGGTTATGATAGCATGAAGTGACAGGTTTGTAAACAGTCTGGTTATAATAGCATGAAGTGACAGGTTTGTAAACAGTCTGATTATAATAGCATCAAGTGACAGGTTTGTAAACAGTCTGGTTATAATAGCATCAAGTGACAGGTTTGTAAACAATCTGGTTATAATAGCATCAAGTGACAGGTTTGTAAACAGTCTGATTATAATAGCATCAAGTGACAGGTTTGTAAACAGTCTGGTTATAATAGCATCAAGTGACAGGTTTGTAGCATCAAGTGACAGGTTTGTAAACAGCCTGGTTATAATAGCATCAAGTGACAGGTTTGTAAACAGTCTGATTATAATAGCATCAAGTGACAGGTTTGTAAACAGTCTGGTTATAATAGCATCAAGTGACAGGTTTGTAAACAGTCTGGTTATAATAGCATCAAGTGACAGGTTTGTAACCAGCCTGGTTATAATAGCATCAAGTGACAGGTTTGAAAACAATCTGATTATAATAGCATCAAGTGACAGGTTTGTAAACAGTCTGATTATAATAGCATCAAGTGACAGGTTTGTAAACAGTCTGATTATAATAGCATCAAGTGACAGGTTTGTAAACAGTCTGATTATAATAGCATCAAGTGACAGGTTTGTAAACAGTCTGGTTATGATAACATGAAGTAACAGGTTTGTAAACAGTCTGATTATAATAGCATCAAGTGACAGGTTTGTAAACAGTCTGGTTATAATAGCATCAAGTGACAGGTTTGTAAACAGTCTGGTTATGATAACATGAAGTAACAGGTTTGTAAACAGTCTGGTTATAATAGCATCAAGTGACAGGTTTGTAAACAGTCTGGTTATGATAACATGAAGTAACAGGTTTGTAAACAGTCTGATTATAATAGCATCAAGTGACAGGTTTGTAAACAGTCTGGTTATAATAGCATCAAGTGACAGGTTTGTAAACAGTCTGGTTATGATAACATGAAGTAACAGGTTTGTAAACAGCCTGGTTATAATAGCATCAAGTGACAGGTTTGTAACCAGCCTGGTTATAATAGCATCAAGTGACAGGTTTGAAAACAATCTGGTTATAATAGCATCAAGTGACAGGTTTGAAAACAGTCTGATTATAATAGCATCAAGTGACAGGTTTGTAAACTGTCTGGTTATAATAGCATCAAGTGACAGGTTTGTAAACAGTCTGATTATAATAGCATGAAGTGACAGGTTTGTAAACAGTCTGATTATAATAGCATCAAGTGACAGGTTTGTAGCATGAAGTGACAGGTTTGTAACCAGCCTGGTTATAATAGCATCAAGTGACAGGTTTGTAACCAGCCTGGTTATAATAGCATCAAGTGACAGGTTTGAAAACAATCTGGTTATAATAGCATCAAGTGACAGGTTTGTAGACAGTCTGGTTATAATAGCATCAAGTGACAGGTTTGTAAACAGTCTGATTATAATAGCATCAAGTGACAGGTTTGTAAACAGTCTGGTTATAATAGCATCAAGTGACAGGTTTGTAAACAGTCTGATTATAATAGCATCAAGTGACAGGTTTGTAAACAGTCTGATTATAATAGCATCAAGTGACAGGTTTGTAAACAGTCTGGTTATAATAGCATCAAGTGACAGGTTTGTAAACAGTCTGGTTATAATAGCATGAAGTGACAGGTTTGTAAACAATCTGGTTATGATAGCATGAAGTGACAGGTTTGTAAACAGTCTGGTTATAATAGCATGAAGTGACAGGTTTGTAAACAGTCTGATTATAATAGCATCAAGTGACAGGTTTGTAAACAGTCTGGTTATAATAGCATCAAGTGACAGGTTTGTAAACAATCTGGTTATAATAGCATCAAGTGACAGGTTTGTAAACAGTCTGATTATAATAGCATCAAGTGACAGGTTTGTAAACAGTCTGGTTATAATAGCATCAAGTGACAGGTTTGTAGCATCAAGTGACAGGTTTGTAAACAGCCTGGTTATAATAGCATCAAGTGACAGGTTTGTAAACAGTCTGATTATAATAGCATCAAGTGACAGGTTTGTAAACAATCTGGTTATAATAGCATCAAGTGACAGGTTTGTAAACAGCCTGGTTATTATAGCATGAAGTGACAGGTTTGTAAACAGTCTGATTATAATAACATCAAGTGACAGGTTTGTAAACAGCCTGGTTATAATAGCATCAAGTGACAGGTTTGTAAACAATCTGGTTATAATAACATCAAGTGACAGGTTTGTAAACAGTCTGGTTATAATAGCATCAAGTGACAGGTTTGTAAACAATCTGGTTATAATAGCATCAAGTGACAGGTTTGAAAACAGTCTGATTATAATAGCATCAAGTGACAGGTTTGTAAACAGCCTGGTTATTATAGCATGAAGTGACAGGTTTGTAAACAGTCTGATTATAATAACATCAAGTGACAGGTTTGTAAACAGCCTGATTATGATAACATCAAGTGAAAGGTTTGTAAACAGTCTGGTTATAATAGTATTAACTCCCATTTTACATCACAGAAATAGATCTTTTGGGACAGCAGAACTATTGAGATAGTAGGTCTATTGAGATAGCAAATTTATTGAGATGGTAGATCTATTGAGATAGCAGACCTATTGAGAGAATATCAGACCTATTGAGAATTTTTTAAATAGAATTATTTTCTTTAATCAGAAAAGAAATTGCAACAATACAAAAAGAGATATGGTTGCGTGACCATTGTCAGATACAGTAACATGATCAATAGCCATACAGAGAAAGTCACATAACCAAAAGCCAAAAGTAGAAACAATCACATGACCAATGGCCAATATTAGAAACAGTCACGTGACCAATGGCCAATATTAGAAACAGTCTATTTCTGATAATGGGAATTGGTCACGTGACTGTGTCTAATTATGACAATTGGTCACGTGACCAATTCCCATTATCAGAAATAGTAATGCCATGTTCAGAACCCGCTGGCTGTGATCAGATTTAGAATTATCAGGAAATGGTACTCACATGAATTGAGGCTATTTATGGCACTGTAGCATTCTGCATAATCATCATCAAAGTCGAACATCTTCATGACATTGCCCATTTCCACAGCGAACATGACCGTCAAACACACGCCGAGCACCACCAGCCTCCAGAGGCTCACCACCAGGTAGATCTTAGTCCTCGCCTTCTTCACCTGAAATACACCATGCATTGCTCTTTATATAACAAATATAGGCCGTTCTTGAAATACTTTGAAATACGCCACATATTGCTCTTTATAAAACAAAGATAGGCCATTCTTGAAATGCTCAGAAACTGACCACGTATTGCTCTTTATAAAACAAACATAGGCTGTTCTTGAAATACTCTGTTATACGCCATATATTGCTCTTTTAAAACAAACATAGGCTATTCTTGAAATGCTCAGAAACTGACCACATATTGCTTTTTATAATACAAATATAGGCCATTCTTGAAATACTTTGAAATACGCCACATATTGTTCTTTATAAAACAAATATAGACCATTCTTGAAATACTCTGAAATACGCCATATATTGCTCTTTATAAAACAAAGATAGGCCATTCTTGAAATGCTCAGAAACTGACCACATATTGCTCTTTATAAAACAAATATAGGCCATTCTTGAAATACTCTGAAATACGCCACATATTGCTCTTTATAAAACAAAGATAGGCCATTCTTGAAATGCTCAGAAACTGACCACATATTGCTCTTTATAAAACAAATATAGGCCATTCTTGAAATACTCTGAAATACGCCACATATTGCTCTTTATAAAACAAAGATAGGCCATTCTTGAAATGCTCAGAAACTGACCACATATTGCTCTTTATAAAACAAATATAGGCCATTCTTGAAATACTCTGAAATACGCCATATATTGCTCTTTATAAAACAAAGATAGGCCATTCTTGAAATGCTCAGAAACTGACCACATATTGCTCTTTATAAAACAAATATAGGCCATTCTTGAAATACTCTGAAATACGCCACATATTGCTCTTTATAAAACAAAGATAGGCCATTCTTGAAATGCTCAGAAACTGACCACATATTGCTCTTTATAAAACAAATATAGGCCATTCTTGAAATACTCTGAAATACGCCATATATTGCTCTTTATAAAACAAAGATAGGCCATTCTTGAAATGCTCAGAAACTGACCACATATTGCTCTTTATAAAACAAATATAGGCCATTCTTGAAATACTCTGAAATACGCCACATATTGCTCTTTATAAAACAAAGATAGGCCATTCTTGAAATGCTCAGAAACTGACCACATATTGCTCTTTATAAAACAAATATAGGCCATTCTTGAAATACTCTGAAATACGCCATATATTGCTCTTTATAAAACAAAGATAGGCCATTCTTGAAATGCTCAGAAACTGACCACGTATTGCTCTTTATAAAACAAATATAGGCAGTTCTTGAAATACTTTGAAATAGACCACATATTGATCTTTTAAAACAAATATAGGCCGTTCTTGAAATATTTTGAAATATGCCACATATTGCTCTTTATAATACAAATACAGGCCGTTCTTGAAACACTCTGAAATACGCCAGATATTGCTCTTTTAAAACAAACATAGGCTGTTCTTGAAATACTCAAGATAGGCCATTCTTGAAATGCTCAGAAACTGACCACGTATTGCTCTTTATAAAACAAATATAGGCAGTTCTTGAAATACTTTGAAATATGCCACATATTGCTCTTTTAAAACAAAGATAGGCAGTTCTTGAAATACTTTGAAATAGACCACATATTGCTCTTTTAAAACAAATATACGCCGTTCTTGAAATATTTTGAAATATGCCACATATTGCTCTATATAATACAAATACAGGCTGTTCTTGAAATACTCTGAAATACGCCACATATTGCTCTTTTAAAACAAACATAGCACTGTGCCAATATCCATATAATCAAAGATATCCTCTATATGTTTAAGCCCTCTTATACTTCAAGTTTCAGATATACATATGTAAACTACATATCAGTAACCACAAGACTAAACTGGCAGCGTAAAGCATCCTAAACTTTATCATCATATTTAGCTTTGCTAGAATTCAACAGTTTACTCCTGATTAGGTATGCTATGAGTAAACTGTCATATATATCTTTAGTTTACTTCTGGTTATATATGATAAAAATAAACTTTTGTGTAATGTGTAAGTATACTCCTGTTTATCAACTTTGTGTGTAAACATGTCTATACTTTTTAAGTTTACTTCTGGTTGTGATTGACATAAGCTAACATTCATATACAGCATATGTTTAACACTGTTTATGCACTGTCTACATATACATCTCTAAACTTAATATGTTTACCTCTGATAAGGTACAATATTGGAAACCTTTGTATACTGCATATGTTTAGTCTTGTTTATGAACTGTGAATATAAACATTTTTATACTTTCTAAGTTTACTTATGGATATATATGATGTAATATAAAGCTATATATACTGTATGTTTACTTGCACTGTAGATAATTGAAGCATGATATGAACGTTGCCACTCCTTAAAATTTGAAATGGTGAACCAGTGGGGGATTGTTATCTGGTAATAATTAAGTGTTTCCTGCCACAAACCCCTTGTGTAAACATGAAGTTTATAACATTCTTCATGCTTTGAATATATGTATCTGGCACTCTCAATTGTAGGGCAAACATGTGTAAGCAGGAGCTTTATTGTGTCATCTGAGCAAAACAAGGTTTCTGTTTAAATCTCTTAGATATCTCTTATTTCATGATTCTTATGATGTTTAGATACTGATAGGACTTTTCAGATTGAAAAAATGTCTAAATCGCGCCTGACGTTTTTTACACTTTTATGGTACTATATAATCTTCAGATCTCTTAGATATCTCTTATTCCATGATTCTTACGATGTTTAGATACTGATAGGACTTTTCAGATTGAAAAAATGTTCACTACAAGCCAAGATATTAGCAAATCTTGGATAGTAAGTGACAAAAAGAGCAGAAAATGTCTCAATCGCGCCTGGCGTTTTTTACACTTTTATGGTACTATATAACATTCAGATCTCATAGATATCTCTTTTTTCATGATTCTTATGATGTTTAGATACTGATAGGACTTTTCAGATTGAAAAAATGTTCACTACAAGCCAAGATATTAGCAAATCTTGGATAGTAAGTGACAAAAAAAGTATAAAATGTCTAAATCGCGCCTGACGTTTTTTACACTTTTATGGTACTATATAACATTCAGATCTCATAGATATCTCTTATTTCATGATTCTTATGATGTTTAGATACTGATAGGACTTTTCAGATTGAAAAAATGTTCACTACAAGCCAAGATATTAGCAAATCTTGGATAGTAAGTGACAAAAAGAGTATAAAATGTCTAAATCGCGCCTGGCGGTTTTTACACTTTTATGGTACTATATAACATTCAGATCTCATAGATATCTCTTATTTCATGATTCTTATGATGTTTAGATACTGATAGGACTTTTCAGATTGAAAAAATGTTCACTACAAGCCAAGATATTAGCAAATCTTGGATAGTAAGTGACAAAAAGAGTATAAAATGTCTAAATCGCGCCTGGCGGTTTTTACACTTTTATGGTACTATATAACATTCAAATCTCATAGATATCTCTTATTTCATGATTCTTATGATGTTTAGATACTGATAGGACTTTTCAGATTGAAAAAAAGTTCACTACAAGCCAAGATACTAGCAAATCTTGGATAGTAAGTGACAAAAAGAGTGGAAATGTCTAAATCGCGCCTGGCGTTTTTTACACTTTTATGGTACTATATAACATTCAGATCTCATAGATATCTCTTATTTTATGATTCTTATGATGTTTAGATACTGATAGGACTTTTCAGATTGAAGAAATGTTCACTACAAGCCAAGATATTGGCAAATCTTGGATAGTAAGTCACAAAAAGAATATAAAATGTTTAAATCGCGCCTGACGTTTTTTACACTTTTATGGTACTATATAACATTCAGATCTCTTAGATATCTCTTATTTCATTATTCTTATGATGTTTAGATACTGATCTTATGATGTTTAGATACTGATAGGACTTTTCAGATTGAAAAAATGTTCCCTACAAGCCAAGATATTAGCAAATCTTGGATAGTAAGTGACAAAAAGAGTATAAAATGTCTAAATCGCGCCTGGCGGTATTTACACTTTTATGGTACTATATAACATTCAGATCTCATAGATATCTCTTATTTCATGATTCTTATGATGTTTAGATACTGATAGGACTTTTCAGATTGAAAAAATGTTCACTACAAGCCAAGATATTAGCAAATCTTGGATAGTAAGTGACAAAAAGAGTATAAAATGTCTAAATCGCGCCTGACGTTTTTTATACTTTTATGGTACTATATAACATTCAGATCTCATAGATATCTCTTATTTCATGATTCTTATGATGTTTAGATACTGATAGGACTTTTCAGATTGAAAAAAGGTTCACTACAAGCCAAGATAGCTAGCAAATCTTGGATAGTAAGTGACAAAAAGAGTAGAAAATGTCTAAATCGCGCCTGGCGTTTTTTACACTTTTATGGTACTATATAACATTCAGATCTCATAGATATCTCTTATTTTATGATTCTTATGATGTTTAGATACTGATAGGACTTTTCAGATTGAAAAAATGTTCACTACAAGCCAAGATATTGGCAAATCTTGGATAGTAAGTCACAAAAAGAATATAAAATGTTTAAATCGCGCCTGACGTTTTTTACACTTTTATGGTACTATATAACATTCAGATCTCTTAGATATCTCTTATTTCATTATTCTTATGATGTTTAGATACTGATCTTATGATGTTTAGATACTGATAGGACTTTTCAGATTGAAAAAATGTTCACTACAAGCCAAGATATTAGCAAATCTTGGATAGTAAGTGACAAAAAGAGTATAAAATGTCTAAATCGAGCCTGACGTTTTTTACACTTTTATGGTACTATATAACACTCAGATCTCTTAGATATCTCCTAATCCATGATTCTTACGATGTTTAGATACTGATAGGACTTTTCACATTGAAAAAGTGTTCACTACAAGCCAAGATATTAGCAAATCTTGGATAGTAAGTGACAAAAAGAGTATAAAATGTCTAAATCGCGCCTGACGTTTTTTATACTTTTATGGTACTATATAACATTCAGATCTCATAGATATCTCTTATTTCATGATTCTTATGATGTTTAGATACTGATAGGACTTTTCAGATTGAAAAAATGTTCACTACAAGCCAAGATATTAGTAAATCTTGGATAGTAAGTGACAAAAAGAGCATAAAAAGTCTAAATCGCGCCTGACGTTTTTTTACACTTTTATGGTACTATATAACATTCAGATCTCTTAGATATCTCTTATTTCATGATTCTTATGATGTTTAGATACTGATAGGACTTTTCAGATTGAAAAAATGTTCACTACAAGCCAAGATATTAGCAAATCTTGAATAGTAAGTGACAAAAAGAGTATAAAATGTCTAAATCGCGCCTGACGTTTTTTACACTTTTATGGTACTATGTAACATTCAGATCTCTTAGATATCTCTTATTTCATGATTCTGATGATGTTTAGATACTGATAGGACTTTTCAGATTGAAAAAATTTTCACTACAAGCCAAGATAATAGCTAATCTTGGATAGTAAGTGACAAAAAGAGTATAAAATGTCTAAATCGCGCCTGGCGTTTTTTACACTTTTATGGTATTATATAACATTCAGATCTCTTAGATATCTCTTATTTCATGATTGTTATGTTGTATAGATACTGATAGGACTTTTTAGAGTGGAGATATATATGCACTAGAAACAAAAATATTGACAAATCTTGGATTTTATGTCAGGGAAAATATCAAAATAAAAAAGGTGCCGTCTTTTAGCCTTGCACCACAAGTTTTAATCACCAGACCCTCTGGCCTTTAGGTCCTGGTATGGGTTTCTCATCTATGGGCCCTCGTCCCTGTTTTGAAATCTTCATATGTGAATTAGTAGCTGGCCTTTTGAAAATTGGGTCAGCAACAATTTGCCCTGACCCCACTTGATACCCCATGGAGACTGTCGCCATGACAACCAAGGTTAATCAAGTGCTCATCCCAGCCACATCCAGTAGCTATTTATATTTTGTGATGCAAGTGAGACAGCACAGGGATGCAGTGAAATGAATTGAACTTAAATCTGATGAGATTCAAGATCAGTCTTGATCATCACTATACTTGGCAAATCTGTAGTGATGATTTGAAGAAGGTTAAAGTGAGAATCCTGGACCAATTATAAAATCTTTATGATAGTGTGCTGGCTTTCTCAACAGGAGTTAATAATTCTTAGAGTAATATAGCTTGAGGTGACAAGTTGGAGAGGTTGGAAAAATACCCCACAGAGAACAGAGAGAGCCGCTAACCACAACACAGGGATAACATCTGATCAGAGATAACTTTGTGTCCAAGCTTGGTTGCCGCCTGAGATTATCCCTGCTTCCCAAACTTTTGACTATTACTCTAAGATTAATTGTACCTTAGTGCAGTGACCTAGAAGAACTAATGAGGGGTGAGAGGCTTGGTGGTGGGAAAACAGCTATTCTTCCTTTGTGTCCCAAGCTGTTAGGACATGTTTACAAAATGCTTACACAGGATGCTAACCACCATCCAGCAAGAGGCTGACACGTGTAATACAAGCCTCACTCTGTTACAGGCTTTTGCAAAGAAAGACATTTAAACTGTTATTTTGGATATATATTTTTCCAGACTTTATCCTAACCCAGATGCCATCTACATGGAATTTTCAGCATCATGATTTGGACAATGTTTGAACAAAGAGACATCCACTGTAATCTACCAGTATTTTCTTTCATTTCAGGGCTGCTTGTTTCCAGGCAAGGTCAATGACCTTTTACCAAGCTACCAGGCTGGGCACCATTCATATCAGGATCCTGATAAAACACATCACATGCAAATGAAAGAAATGTCCCTTTCAATTTTTTTCTTTCAGGACTAAACAAGGTCGATGACTTTTTACCAGTTATCAATGACCTTTTCACGTACCTTTCAAGGATATATATGTACTAAAATCATTCCTGTTCTTTAAGATTTCAGGACTGTTTGTTTCCAGGAAAGGCCAATAATTGATAAAAAGGGAAGGTCAATGACCTTCCAGGTAAGGTCAATTATTAATAAAAAGGGAAGGTCAATGACCTTTTAACAGTTTTTGTACTGTTTTCAGAAGGGAGCCAGTGACTGTTTTCAGAAGGGAGCCAGTGACAAAGTAAAGACGCATATTAAGCAAGGACAAACTCACTATTATAATACTTCAAGTGACCCTTTCATTTTTTGTTTCTTTTCAGCACAAATTGATTACAAGCAAGGTCAATGACCTTTTACAAGTCTTTGCATGGTCTGTTCTTACAAGAGGTTTGATATGAAACCCCAGATAGCTCTGAAGTGTCAATTACTGTTTCTTAATAAGTAAGGTCAATGAGTTTGTTAATAAGTAAGGTCAATGACCTTTTCTTATAAGGGATGGGATTAGGATGATTGTATACCATTAGGAAATATAGAAATGAATATTTTTATACTTTTTATACATTTTAGGCAAGGGCACTGACCGTTTGTCAAGCAAAATGCCAATAGCGTTTTGTCAGACAAGGTCAATGACCTTTCACCAGTCTGGAATATTCTAACAGAACCTGATAGAAAATATTGTATGTGTACCAATTAGAGATAAAATAACTTAATATCCCATTCATTTTATTCACTTTCAGGAAAGCTTCTTTTCAGACAGGAACCAGTTTGTCTTAAAATCTGAAAAAGGGCCTAATATAAAAGGTCAACAAATATAACCTTCGATATGCATATTTTCAGGATAGCTGGCTTGTTTATCAGTTTTTGCTATGTTGTTTGTCAATAATAAATTTAAAATGTTATATTTGTGGTACATTTTGGGGGTAATTACATATTGTGCTGGTAAATAAACTGACATTTATAATTCAGGAAAGGTCTTTTAAAGGTAGAATAAACTTACATATACAGTGGAAGATAGGTCCTGTAAACATCACATAAACTGGCATATTCTGTGGGGATAAATTCTTGTATCAAATAAACTGGCATAAACAGCGGGGGGAAAGGTCCTGTAAATATCACATAAACTAGCATATACAGTGGGAGATAGGTCCTTTATATATCATATAAACTGACATATACAGTCGGAGATAGGTCCTGTATATATCATATAAACTGACATATACAGTCGGAGATAGGTCCTGTATATATCATATAAACTGACATATACAGTCGGAGATAGGTCCTGTATATATCATATAAACTGACATATACAGTCGGAGATAGGTCCTGTATATATCATATAAACTGACATATACAGTCGGAGAAAGGTCCTGTATATATCATATAAACTGGCATATACAACAGAGGATAGGTCCTGAAAATATCATATAAACTGGAATATACAACAGAGGATAGGGTCCTTAAATATCATATAAACAGTATAATTAAGCCCTGTATACATCACTTAAACTGACATATCCAGTGGAGGATAGCTCTTCTATATATCATGTAAACTGATATATACGTTGCAGGATAGGTCATATAACCTTACATAAACAGTGGCGTGTATGTTCGTCAGGCAATGTTCTCCATATATACTGTTCAAGTTTATGAGTGTTTATCTGTTTAATCATGTATATCAGTTGAATGTATAGCCATTAAATATCAGCTATCAGTAAAATGTTTATCGAAGTAAACGAGCTTATCCAAGCATAAACAGGAGAGTAAATTTTAAGTAAGTTGTATATATACTGCTGTCAGTTTTTTTAAGTGTGGCACTGTATTGGTGTATTTTCCTGGTGCTTTATATTAATAAACAGTGTGCTGATATGAGGATATTCGCACAGTGTAGGCTGTTCTTGAAATACTCTGAAATATGCCACATATTGCTCTTTTAAAACAAATATAGGCCGTTCTTGAAATATTTTGAAATACACCACGTATTGCTCTTTATAAAACAAACATAGGCCGTTCTTGAAATATTTTGAAATATGCCACATATTGCTCTTAATAAAACAAACATAGGCCGTTCTTGAAATACTTTAAAATACACCGCATAATGCTCTTTATAATACAAATATAGGTCATTCTTGAAGTACTTGAAGTTCTTAAAATACGCCACATATTGCTCGTTCTTGAAATACTCTGAAATATTGCTCGTTCTTGAAATACCCTGAAACTGACCACATATTACTCTAAATAATACACATATAGGCCATTCTTGAAATGACCATTTTTGAATTGCTCTTGATAAAACAAATAAGAGTGTATAGACTATAAAAAATTCTTCAAAAGATATATATGCATACACACATATGTCATTGTTCGTCAGTTGTCCCAAAATGAACACATGTGATTGACATATATGTATGTAATTCCAAATATGTTATCATTATTGAATTGTTCTTTACTCAAAATAAATCAGCCATAGTTCAGTTGAGGTTTATTGCATACTTATAACGATGAATGTGAACAGACAACACATGTACTATTTGGACAAAAATGGCAACTCGCAATTGCATTAGGTATATCAAAGTATAATTGCCCTCGGAATGGAATCTTTGTGGCCATAAAAGAACTTATCTCACATTTGTATAGAATCTATTCCAAATTTTACAGAATCTCTTCCAATCATCAAAGGCTTGACTGACATTTGTACAGAATCTATTCAAAATTTTACAGAATCTCTCCCAATCATCAAAGGCTTAACTCACATTTTTACGGAATCTCTTCAGGGGGAGTGTGAGGCAGCCAAGCTTGGAGTGTGAGTCGACATAATTCATCCACCAGGTGGCGGATATTAGAAATATTGACATGGGAATGGTGAATAAGAGTTCATTGTCAGGATTCCATCTGTAAAATAAAAGACACATATGAAGGGTTCGCCTCCATCTTCCAAAGGGGTTTTTTCCCAAATATTAAATATTTGTTCCTAAAAGAGGCCCTATCTTGGAACTACTTTTTATGGGGCCCACTGGCTAATAAGGGGATTCCAAATATGTTAAATAAATATATAATGATAAATGTTAAAATATTTCATGTTAATAATAATATTTAATGCTAATAATAATCCTAATTTTTTTGTTCAATGTATTTTATTGAATCTTTATGAGAAATTGACAATATAATAAATCACAATATTAACAATATCCAAATTGATTATTAGATCTATTGAAAAAAAATATTCACACAAAAATGTCAGATGTAATATTTTATAAAAGGACATTCAGTAGCTTATGAGGTCCTGGTGATCCTAAGTCATAGGTTTGCTTCCTACATTACATTTAATGTAATATTATCATTGCTTTCAAATGAAGCTTTAGATTATTAATATCAAATTCTCAAGTTTTGTTTTTTACAACCCTTTTTCATCGACAACACCCATATTAGGTCGATTTTCAAGCGTTTAAACAGTGTGAAAGTAACACTGCCACCAGTGGGAGTCGAATCCACCATCTTTCTACTTCCACCATCTTCCTACTCTATAACCAATTGAGATATATGTGTGCTTGTGCGGCCAATCATAATGAATAGTAAATTCATTAAAATGTTATTAGGTATATTGCAACAGTACATGATTATGAGGTTTAATATACGATTTTGAGATTTAACAAAAGACAGCTGCTCTTTAGAAAAAAAGTGTGATTTTTCTTTATCAGCATGCATTATATGTTTGGCTCTTGAAAGAATTTGACGCAATATTTGATCAAATTACAGCCAAATTTCGCTTTCATAGCATGACTTAAGTGGACAGATATGATTTACCCGCTAACATAATAGATGCGAATGCTTTCTCCGCTCTCCCCTATTCAACGTTTAACCCCCACACAACTACTCCTTACTCCAGTATTTGACCTCCAAAGTAAGCTCTTTCCTTATGGAAAACATACGTCATGCATACAAAAAAACAGTTGTTTAGCTTAACCACTGTGATACAAAGAATGGTTGCTATTGATCAAATCAATGTCATTGAATAATGTGAAGACATTGTCAGAATTGTGTAATTTCTGTGGTCATAGAAACGACTGGAAATAATCGTTTAAGTTGAAAAAAAATAAAGCAACATATGCTTAGAAAAGATCTAGACATTAATACAAACCATACTGGAAAAATAGGCATCGCCGGCCTTGAAAGTTATCATTCACTGAAAGTATTTCATTGCTACAGAGATATTAGTCTCAAAACCAACCCAAGTCATGGTAAGGGTCTGTACGTCAATACCATAGGCCACTTAAAATGGTTTGAGTTTGATATCACAGACCAATCAAACAATCTGATATGATTTGAGAAGTTGGCTGTATCGCTTGTGGCTCAGTTAAAAAAGTAAAACTCACTTTGGTATCAGATCAGTCTGGTCATTATCCTGGTTGTTGAGCAAGATCACAAAGGGCCAGAAGAGGATACCCGTCAACATGACGATAAATGCCAGGATGTTGAGCACCATGCTGGCTACTCGTTGGTTCATGGGGTTACAGCATCGCTCACCAAATCTCTCCCAAAATGACTTCTCCGGATCATTTTCATTGTCATTCTTATTGTAAAAAAAAACGTCATTTTAAAATTATATTTACAGCTCCCGTTCAATTCTTGGTCATTTAATATACCCTTTAATGTATGTGTTAATACATAACCCATACAGACATTATTAGAATTAATATATTCTTAAGATTCATGTAGTTTCACGTGAACATTTGTTTTCCAAGAAATTGAAAGATATCACAAACCTTTGATTTTGGGTCATCATATTTTGGCAAATTGAATAACTTCAGAAAACTTGGCACAACCCCCACTGTGAGCATAAGCGCAGCGCCCTCTGCTGACGATGACAAGCGGGGCAAAACCCGGAATACTAACATAAACATCCCAATCACTTGAAAGGTCTCTATAATCAACACCTTGAAACAGAAATTAAAGGCTTCGGTGTCATTTTTGATGTGAGTTTCTTTTTTAAATAATGTGAAATATGTCTTACAGATTAATGTCAAATAGACGCTCTGCCAGTCTCCTTAATCAATGATTACATTTAGAGGAGTTGAACAGTTATGATATGTATTTTTCAATGGAGATCGGTAATTGGCTTATAGCCTTTCATTAGAAATTGATTATCCCGACAAGACCGAATAATTTAGTTTTCCGTAAAGATGCAAATTGTCAATTTAAAAACGAAGAGAAACTTTCAGTTAAAAGCAAATTATATGATGTCAGTGTATTATAAATCGTGTTAGTGTTTTAATTATTAATAAGCTCTTTACACATAAGCACAGCTCTCCATACTTTTGGTTGGTGAACTCTTCAGTATTGGAGATTGTTAAAGTTGATCAAAAGAGATCACAGTTTTTTCAAAGGTAAATGTCCAATCAACACGTTTGATACATCTATTGAAAGCTTAAGAGGTGTCAATTCTGAAAAAATATTTTTTGTCTGGTCCCATTTCTTAATTATCATATTGATACTTCATTAGAATATGGGATTTTTTAAATTTTACAGAAACTTCTAATCTGATTTCTTTGTGGGGCATAGAGGTCCAGCTCGATTTCGTGATCTATGTGTGAAAACCGAACATTATTCATTGCTTAAATTGTATTTGAAATAGTGAGGTTTTTTTTCAAAATGTAGAATCATGCAAATTACGCCATGTGACAACAATTTTAACATAATTTAGAATCTGGAAATTTTTCAGGTTTTTATTGATATATGGCACATGTTGATAAGTTGATAAGTATTTGAGAAATTATGATTAGAATTATTTAGAAACAGGAAGTAGATCCTGAACATTGACCATCTTGGCGTAGAAATACTGAGGGTCATTTGTGCATGTGTGTTAAGATTTCCAATTTGTGGTATTTAACAATTGAAACATTTCAGGGGAAAAATGGTTATTTGAAGAAACAGGGACAAGTCTAATAGAGATACACACAGCAAATAAGGTAGACATTGCCGGGGATATTTTCTTCTTGAAGGAAATTCTCCAGAGGCATCTGAAGAAAACGAAGACGTCCGGAGTGGCCACGATCAAAACGAGACACCAGATCCAGCGAATCAGCACAGAGAAGCACATCCGGGACTCTCCCTCCGCAAGGAAACCATCTCTGCTTCCATACTGACCTCTGACACAGCTGCAAAGAGAAAGAAGAGTTCATGTGAAGCTCATGAGAGACGTTGAGGCAGGTTTCAACTTATTTTCGAAATCTTTGTTTCAAGGCATTCCAAAAAATCAACATTGATTATGCTCCGAACACAATGTGCGTGAATGTCCTCTCCATACAATACTTTTTCATGTTGGATAAGTCAGGAATTTTCTCTCCAGGGAAACAACATGTCTTGGGTTAAATGATTTAGTGTTGACAGTATTAAAAAATAACTTTCAAGATTAAGATTTAAAATTCAGCTTTTTCATGATTTTTTCCCCTTTGCCTCATGGTTTTAATTATAAACGTTGATAGTTACAAACAGATAAAAATTACAAGAATTGTAAGAACACAGTGAACAAGTTTTACAAAAATAGTAACATAGTTTTTCAGATGTTAATACTCGCTCACACTTACCATTTAGAATTGAATACCCACTCACACTTACCATTTAGAACTGAATACCCACTCACACTTACCATTTAGAATTGAATACCCACTCACACCAACATGTAGAATTGAATACCCACTCACACTTACCATTTAGAATTGAATACCGACTCACACTTACCATTTAGAATTGAATACTCACTCACACTAACCATTTAGAATTGAATACCCACTCACACTTACTCTTTATTGTCAATGTATTACATGTGTATGTACACTGGCGCCAGGTAAATAAGTAATATTTTATATCAGAGTGACTCATAACCCAAAATGGGTGGATGTTATGTTATTTTTTGTTTAAATTTTGCTATTATTTGTAACATGTGTCACTTTAATAAATAAACAAATAAATAACTTACCATTGAGAATTGAATACCCACTCACACTCACCATTTAGAATTGAATACCCACTCACACTTACCATTTAGAATTGAATACCCACTCACACTTACCATTTAGAAGTGAATGCCCACTCACACTTACCATTTAGAAGTGAATGCCCACTCACACTTACCATTTTGATTGTAAAAATATTCTCTTACAGTGAGCGACATTAAAGCTGCAGACAACATAAATACTGTGATTCAGTTTTTGGCATCTGCGTCTTTCATGCATGTCGCTCCTTGTAATTGAGCATTGTGTATATTTACCTTAGACGATCTATCTCTCCTTGAAAATGGTAATCATAGACGTCATAGGCGTGAGGCACAGCAACGCATAAAGTGTAGTTATCAAAATAAGAAGTATAGTTGACGGTTGTGTAGTTCAGATGCGAATAGGACCTGCAGTATATCCGCTTAGATGATATTTCCGGGTTTTCGGTGGAGTACTGGATTTGTGACACCGCCATGAAGAATGTGGCTTTAGCGATCAGTGCCGCCCCCAAGACGAGAATAGAGGACATTATCATATATAACAGCTTAGCAACCTGAAAATAAAGTACAAAGTGACAGGAAAAAGTAATATATAAAGTATATAATTTGTTTGTTTGTTTGTTTGGGGTTTTACATCACTTTCAACATTATTTCAGTCATTTCGTGATGAGACCTACTTGTAGCAGATATAGTGCTGCCTCACTGAATTGTCATGTCGCGGGTCCTTGACATGACAACCCGCCCGGTCACAGATTTACAAGGACAACGGGTTAACCCTTTGGCACGGGCCTCAGTTATGTGATGGCATAGTATGTGACAGATAGCAATTGTCAGCAAAGTGAATTATTGGGAACATATACAGTTGGATATATTTACATTTATAATAATGTTTAGATATGATTTTTACAAAATTGTGAACAATTCTTTCAACTTCTGATATTATAATCTAACAATTCGTTTTACAGGTCTTTGTTTCAACTCAATTTTGGTGGAATGAGTGAGAGGACCTGGTAGGGAGCAATTATGAATGCAAGAATTATTACAAAAATATTGTTATCACCCATCCAGTACGACTAGAGTAACTCTGCTGAGTGTCTCGGTTTTTTTAAGTGCTTGTTTTGTCATGCATATGCCATATAAACATCATAATGCAAAAGAAAGACCCTTTCAATGTGTTCCAGTGGCAGGATTCTACCTACCTCTTATTGTCTGACACTAAAGGCTATATCTATATAGTGTATTTACCAGAGTATCTATTATCCCACATTTATGGCTATATGTCTACAAAGTGTATTTACCAGAGTATCTATTTTTGAATTTGGAGTCTTGCTCACCAAAATATCACCCAATTATTATTATTGTTGTTGTTGTTGTTGTTGTTGTTGTTGTTGTTTTTATTATTATTATTATTATTATTATTATTATTATTATTATTATTATTATTATTATTATTATTATTATTATTATTATTATTATTATTATTATTATTATTATTATTATTATTATTATTATTATTATTATTATTATTATTATTATTATTATTACTGCTACTACTACTACTACTACTACTACTACTACTACTACTACTACTACTACTACTACTACTACTACTACTACTACTACTACTATTATTATTATTATTATTATTATTATTATTATTATTATTATTATTATTATTATTATTATTATTATTATTATTATTATTATTATTATTATTATTATTACCTTCATTGCTGTATCGAAACAGGGGTTAATAGCGTTTCCATTCTCTTCACCAGGGAGGTCACGAAACACATCCCAGACCTTGGTCCGTTTGGCGCTGAAATATCAAATATGCTGTATTAACTTCAGTGATATAAACTTATTCTATACATTACAGAATAAATAAGGTTCAAATAAGTAAGATTAACACTTCAGAAGCGAAATATTGTTATTTATTGATAATAATAGTTAGCTAAATTTTATTAGTTCAATGCGAAAATGGAATAAGTGTTTGATGTTCTGCGGCTTGAACTTGAATTATATCGGTTTTTTTCATCTTACATCTTTTTACATTGTTATAAACATTGTTATAAACATTGTTATAAACATTGTTATAAACATTGTTATAAACATTGTAATAAACATTGTTATAAACATTGTTATAAACATTGTAATAAACATTGTTATAAACATTGTTATAAACATTGTTATAAACATTGTAATAAACATTGTTATAAACATTGTTATAAACATTGTTATAAACATTGTTATAAACATTGTAATAAACATTGTTATAAACATTGTTATAAACATTGTTATAAACATTGTTATAAACATTGTTATAAACATTGTTATAAACATTGTTATAAACATTGTAATAAACATTGTTATAAACATTGTTATAAACATTGTAATAAACATTGTTATAAACATTGTTATAAACATTGTTATAAACATTGTTATAAACATTGTTATAAACATTGTTATAAACATTGTTATAAACATTGTTATAAACATTGTTATAAACATTGTTATAAACATTGTTATAAACATTGTTATAAACATTGTTATAAACATTGTTATAGACATTGTAATAAACATTGTTATAAACATTGTTATAAACATTGTTATAAACATTGTTATAAACATTGTTATAAACATTGTTATAAACATTGTTATAAACATTGTTATAAACATTGTTATAAACATTGTTATAAACATTGCTTTTAAAAGCACAGTATTATTTCTTTTGTAAAAAAAATTATTCTCGTTAATGAAATGAATATCATCATATGTTAAAATAAGAAATACATAGTTACAGTTCTTCTTCTTTTCTTTTGCGTTCCTCTTTTTCCTTTTTCTTCTCCTCAGAGAGTAAGAGCGCTTCTGCAGACTCCTCTTCTGAAAGTTCATCAAATAAATATTCATGATGATCTCTGCTGCTGAGCTGTTTCCCATTCCAGCCAGTGCTATGTGACCTTTTATCAAAGGCCGTGGTTTTTATTATCATGTCTTTAGGTTAATAAAAAAGAAATACCCCCAGTCACAATAGGGCATTGGGCTTCGGTGACAGGCTGATATCGTTGTTGACTCCCATATCAATACGTGTGAATGCATTTCTAACTAAACTAAACATAATTATTTCCTGATC
The DNA here is from genome assembly GCA_949316495.1 of Amphiduros pacificus. Lineage (NCBI taxonomy): Eukaryota > Metazoa > Annelida > Polychaeta > Phyllodocida > Hesionidae > Amphiduros > Amphiduros pacificus. The sequence goes on along the minus strand of OX439011.1, from coordinate 37,149,562 downwards.
CCCACATTGGATTCTGCTTTAAGTTAAAGCTCTTCCAAGTTAAGAATTTTCTTTCATGAAATCTCAGATGTCAAACGTAATTTTACAGGGATTTGGGGGGAAAACATGGCTGCCTAAAATTAAAAAAACACCTGCCAGAATTCATATCTTATACCGGCAGTGCTTCGTGTTTGCACTCACGTGACCGCTTGTCTTCTTTATTGGTTAGCCCAAAACAAAGTTTGTGATTAGTGGATCATTGAGATTGAAAGCTGATAAAACCTGATCTTCAGAATATCAAATATAGAATATCCTACAAACTTCACACATTTTGTAGAATATTCAATATAGAATAATATATCCTTCCAACTTCACAGACGTCTCAATGTTTGGGGTAGAAATATTTATGTGAAGAAAAAGTGCTTGACGTCTGATTACATAAAAGCTTAAAGGAGAAGAAACCGTGTCAAGCATGGTCCCTCTCATCCCAATGTAATTAAGCGTCTGCACCTTTTCTGCATGTTTAGGAAATTTCTGTCTTTGACATCAATTTCACCTCATAAATTTAAGTGTATTTTGTTTCATACTACAATGATGCACATGAAGCGGGGAGGCGATCAGAAAAGAATTACACAAAAATCTAATTTCTTGTGTCTTGTGGATGATTATACAAATATTCATGAAAGAACTTACCATCTGATGTGTACTGATACTCCGCAGAAATATATGGAGTGTTTTTCCTTGCATTTTTTTCTTTTTGGATCTCGTGTTCATACACCTCTCGGCTGAATCCCACAGATCTCTTTGGCCTTGGACCTAGGAAAATAATCATTATTATGTTTCTTGAAGTTTAAAGTTTTCTTTCTTCATCTTTCAGAACAACTCATTTTTCCAAAATCAAGAACTACATATATCTATTACATACATATCTGCTCTATATCTGTTATATATCTGCTATAAATCTGCTATATATCTGTAAATGTCTGCTATATATCTGCTCTATATATGCTCTTTATCTGCTATATATCTGCTATATATCTGCTATATATCTGCTATATATCTGTAAAGGTATGCTATATATCTGCTCTATATCTGCTATATATCTGCTATATATTTGCTATATATCTGCTCTATATCTGCTATATATCTGCTCTTTATCTGCTATATATGCTATATATATATGCTATGCATCTGCTCTATATCTGCTCTATATCTGCTCTATATCTGCTATATATCTGCTATATATCTACTCTATATCTGCTATATATCTGCTATATATCTGCTATATATCTGTAAAGGTATGCTATTTATCTGCTCTATATCTGCTATATATCTGCTATATATTTGCTATATATCTGCTCTATATCTGCTATATATCTGCTCTTTATCTGCTATATATGCTATATATATATGCTATGCATCTGCTCTATATCTGCTCTATATCTGCTCTATATCTGCTATATATCTGCTATATATCTACTCTATATCTGCTATATATCTGCTATATATCTGCTATATATCTGCTCTATATCTGCTATATATCTGCTCTATATCTGCTCTATATCTGCTCTATATCTGCTCTATATCTGCTCTATATCTGTAATATATCTGCTATATATCTGCTCTATATCTGCTATATATCTGCTCTATATCTGCTATATATCTGCTATATATCTGCTATATATCTGCTCTATATCTGTTCTATATCTGCTATATATCTGCTATATGCGGCTGGATACTTGAATATCTGCACGTCATCTATTTACGTATCAGTCCAATTTAGTTGCAAATTTAAAATTCGAAGGAGTGAACAATTGGGAAAACATCTCAAAATATAATATGGAAACATGATTTAAGACAGATCATGTGCTTGAAAACCTCATTTCATGAATACAATCAATAATACTGAAGGTTTTTATATGAATTATGAAGGGCCACCTCACAGAGCTCCCCAACCCTCGTCGATGCTGAGATTGAACTTTTAGTACAATTTTTCCAAAAAAGCTGAAGCCCAACAGGTTAAGCCTGAAGGGTTAACCTGTTGTCCAATATTTATGTGATTTGGTTGGTTGACATGTCAAGGACCTTTGACATGACCAATCAGTGAGGCAGCTCTATATCTGCTACAAGTAGGTCTCATCACTAATGTTGAAAGTGGCGTAAAACCCAAAACAAATAGACAAACAAACAAACATACAAAACAATGGAGCTGAGATTCTTGATAATTCAAAAATAAGATATCTGTCCTTAAACTAGACAAAATGATTGGTTTAAAAATGTATATTAAAGTAGATAGGTTTTGTGTATTATCAGATTTTGTAGTGAGTACATAATCAGGACAAGTTAGTACATAATCAGGACAAGTTAGTACATAACCAGGAAAGGTTGGTACTTAACAGGACAAGTTAGTAAATAACGAGGACAAGTTGATACATAATCAGGCCAAGTTAGTGTAAATCATTACAAGTTTGTGCATAATCAGGACAAGTTTGTACATAATCAGGACAAGTTAGTGTAAATCATTACAAGTTTGTGCATAATCAGGACAAGTTTGTATATAATCAGTGCAAGTTTGTGCATAATCAGGACAAGTTGGTACATGATCAGGACAGGTTTGTACATAATCAGGACACATGCAGTTTCTTTTTCAAAGAGTGTTTTCTATTTAAATTTCTAAAATATCATTCACTGAATTATTATTTATTAACAGAAACTTTTGTATTTCATGCCACTTTGTTATTCCATATTATTATATTCCACGCAAATTTGGTTTAAGGTACTGCAAATTATCATTTTAAGGCAGTGTAAAAGTACTTACCTGGTGGAATAGGTACATCATCTTCCTCGTCCAAACTTGAAAAACTTTCATCACTGTTTTGTGAAATTTTCCAGTTTTCAACCTTTTCAATGTCTTCATATATGTCCAGTGGAACCTGAGAATGTATTTCTGGAGCAGCACTAGTTGATACACTTCTCGGTGCTACATAACCGGGTAAGGAACGCTTTTCTTCACGCGTCAACCTGCGAGGCCCATGCTCTTCTATGTAATTCATGTAATTTGGGTCAAACTCAAGCGATTTTTTTGGCAATCGTTTCTCACGATGGAGATCAATGCTATTCCTCCTTATGCCGTTTGTGTGGTCTGATTGCGTATCAAATGCAGAATCGTCTTTAATTTTATTGTTACTTTGGATACTCTGCGTGCTACTAACACTGGTACCATGACTTCCACCTGTTGAGTTATTTCCAAATCCACTTGTTTCATCTGAGTCCTTTTTGGAAACAACATCCTCCTCCAGTTTTGGTACAACTCCCTCCTCTTTATTTGAAAAGGATTCATTGTTTTTTTCTATAAAAATTATAGAATGTCTTTTTATCATTTCAAGTTTGGCAGCTGCCTCTTCAATGAAACCTTTACTTTGTGGTGCCCCCTGCTGGGAATCGATTTGTTCCTCATTATCGCTCACGTATGCAGGGTTGTCCTGACCATCCGGGACCTCCACGCCATTTATTAAGGGTGATTTACTCAAGGATCCCTTCCCATCTTCCCAGATGGACAACACGCCTTGTCTTAATGGCTTTGGAGAGCTGGACATGGCCAATATCTTTGCAGCTTTGTCAGACCCTATAAAAGACAGAAAATTCAAGTTTAGACAAAATGTGCATTTATTTGTATTTATTTCACTATGGTATTTAACTTGCTGTATTTATTCAAATTCAATGGATCAGATTCATTGTAATATTAGGTGAATATTAGGTGACTATTAGGTGATTATTAAGTCAATATTATTTGGAATTTTAGGTGAATATTAGGTGAATATTAGGTGAATATTAAGTAAAATAATTGGTGGATATATTAATTAAAGAGTGACAAGTTGGTTGATGTGTCAATTAAAGAGTGACAAATTGGTGGATGTGCTAATTAAAGATTTAGAAATTTTTAAAAATTGTCAATTAAAAAGTGATGAATATTTAGCACATAACATGAATTCCACTTTCTATGTCAATGTAACATCAATCTTGACTTGCAAATAAGAGGTATAAAGGTGTAAAAACAACAATTCAAAGATATTCAGAAACATTTCAGTTTCTGATAGAGAATATTGGTGGAAAACTGTGGCACATTTACGTTGATAAAGCTGAAAATGTAAGATGTCGTACTTTTTATATCAATTGACCAATTTTCTCACAAATGTGAACATCTAGTATTGTAATAATAAAAAACCGTGGAAATTAACCCATCAAGATCTGGGTCTACTACAGAATAAAATAAACTTAAACATCAAACTAATTGTCAAAGAAAGTAACTTTGACTGAGCTTAGACACATTATTATGTGAACCTGACTGAGCCTAGACACGTTATTATGTGAACCTGACTGAGCCTAGACACGTTATTATGTGAACCTGACTAAGCTTAGACACGTTATTATGTGAACCTGACTGAGCTTAGACACGTTATTATGTGAACCTGACTGAGCTTAGACACATTATTATGTGAACCTGACTGAGCTTAGACACGTTATTATGTGAACCTGACTAAGCTTAGACACGTTATTATGTGAACCTGACTGAGCTTAGACACGTTATTATGTGAACCTGACTGAGTTTAGACACGTTATTATGTGAACCTGACTGAGCTTAGACACGTTATTATGTGAACCTGACTGAACTTAGACACGTTATTATGTGAACCTGACTGAGTTAAGACACGTTATTATGTGAACCTGACTGAGTTAAGACACGTTATTATGTGAACCTGACTGAACCTAGACACGTTATTATGTGAACCTGACTAAGCTTAGACACGTTATTATGTGAACCTGACTAAGCTTAGACACGTTATTATGTGAACCTGACTGACTTTTTATCATGTTCTAGAAGAAGTGACCAAGTAAATTTAAAACATTTTACTAGGAAAATCATAATTCACCCGGCAAGCCACCCCCGCCCTTCTGCAGTGAACCAAAAAGTACAGTATGATATACTTGAAGATAAAAAAAATGGTGCTACACAAGACGATTGGCAACGATCGCAGTCCCAATCAATACCAACACTGGTTTCAATTTTATAAGATCTCGTCAATTGGATGAGTGAATTAACAACGTAGATATGTTCTCAAATACATTACCTTAAGGCCGGTCAACATTCCCCTTGATCTTTTGCATAAACTTTAAAATCTTAACTTTCTTCTCTTAGGAATATTTGTGTTGAAGTTAATACTTGTAATTATAGTCTAAAGTGTGTCCTTTTTAATAGGTTTGATCAATATTAAGTTCCTGTTAAGACGACGTTCATGCCCAATGACGTACAAGGACAAGGTGCAAACTGTTAGATTCTTCTAAGAACTGATCAGATCTGGTGATACAGTAAGATGAAAAAATGAAATCCTTATGATTCATTATCTAACAGGTGACCATCGTATGAATGTTTACACTTGTAAAAATCCAGGTGACATCATTGGAATGTGAAACAAAAGTGCTTGATATAAATGAAACTCAAATCAGAACTTTTTAAGATCTAAAGGGAAAAAAATATATCACGTTTCTTAACATACTTACAATAGTTTGATTGAAACTTTTATCCGGTCACGCATGAGGATGACGTGATTTAGAATGTCCATGTCGTGTCAGGCATCAAGCATGCGTGATTGAATAGTGTCACGCGATAGCTGTGAACGTGCGTGACCAAATCTATTCTTGGGGTGGCCTTGCGTTACCGTATTTGGTCACGCTTTTACGTGAAGTTTGGCTAATGACAAAGATTTGGAGATGAGATGTCAACAAGATAAGAAATAGATACTGTATCACGAAACTAATTTATGACTTTAATAAATTAATAGAATAACCTCAAGGTATAAATCAAATTGAGACAGAGTTATCCCAGTAACAAGCCCCAGGAAAGTCCAATACGGATCGACCTCTTTCTATTAGTGAATGTACAATGCAATAACATAATGTGTTTCTATATACATTCGTCATTTGCATATCTTGATTTTGATAAAGGCAACACATTTTTTAGCAATGATTTTATCATACAACATATTGAACATTTGGACCAGTCACTTGTTGACTTGGGATGCCGGTATTAAGCCAAGTGTTTTATGAATAGATATGCAAATGTAACATCTGAGACAGGGCAGGCCACACCCAACATTATAAATGATTATTCGATATGGATGATCTTGAAAAAAGTGAAAAAGAAAATAGAATTAATGAAAAATCCCTTCCACTCCACTTTCTTAACTTCCTTATGTGTTGTATCTGTCTATCATTTTAGTATAAAAAAAGTATTTAAACTGTTTTTTTCCTGTTTTCAAGATCTAAGATGAACTTTGCAAAATTTCATTTTTAAGATTGATTGATTCTTAAGATGGATATCAATATGAGGAATGCATAACAAATAGGACAATGTTTTGTTAATCTGAATATTAATCTCCATTTAGGATCTCAGCTCCAATTAGGATCTCCAATTCGGATCTCCAATTCGGATCTCCAATTAGGATCTCTAATTAGGATCTGCCATTAGGATCTCTAATTAGGATCTGCCATTAGGATCTGCCATTAGGATCTGCCATTAGGATCTCCAATTAGGATCTCCCATTAGGATCTCCAATTGGGATCTTGAGTGATGATTTCTAATCAGGATTTCAAACTAGGATCCCAAATTTGGATCTCAAATTTCTTATTAGGATCTCCAATTAGAATATCCAATTAGGATGTCTAATTAGGACCTCCAATTTGGACTTCATTTTTATATGACTCTTTAAAGATGTAAAGATATATATAATTATATATATAATTATAATTATATATATATATGTAAAGATATATATAATTATATATATAATTATAATTATATATATAATTATAAACTTTGGGAAAGAAAGCTTTTCAAAAATGTTCGAATAAAGGTCAGGGCTATGTATGGTATTAAGTGCGGTATACCATTATCTGTTACTTTGATGGACTTCTGACAATAAAAATAAAAATGCCGAACGTATCCAACGGATCTTGATTTTTTTCTGCTTTGAGTCATCGGTGTACCCAGCTTAATGCCTCAGTCACATTTGCACCGGGCGCCGGCCGGGCAGTAACAATCGGCCGACTTCACAGTCTGCCGGGCGCCGGGGAGTTTATCAGCAACAATCTCAGATATGCCGTAGCTGTGGTCACATTATTAAAGGGCACCGCACGGCACGTGCAAGACTGAATGACACAGACGTCTGCAGGATATCTTAAAGACGTCTGAATCATTGACAGACATCTGAAAGACATCTTAAAGACGTCTATGATATATCGCAGGGAGCCCGTGCGATCATCTGACGATGGTCTATGAACATATGAAATAAATATAATCCTATTTTCACCGCACGATGCCACCGGCAGCCCTAAGATAATCTGCCGATGTCCCTGCGGGACACTACCGGGACCCTGCCGTGCACTTTAAGATGATATTTGCTGATAAGACATCGGGGAAACGCCGGCAATTTTTATGTTCAAGATAAAAGTTCCCGATGACCCGCCCGACGTCTTAAAGATGCCCAATTGTGGCCGATGATCTCCCGGTACCCGCACGGCAATCTGAAATGCCTGCCGATTTTGTAAAAAATACCCATCGGCCGGGCATCTTTACTGAAATCGGCGCAAATGTGACTGAGGTATTACTAGGCGACGCGACCAAATGTCGTACTATTTGGGTGCTCATGAATATTAATTAGCAAGAGATTCAAGTTACGTCATCATATCGTGCACGTGCTGTCCTACTGAAAGGCTGTAATTACATCATCGCACCGTGCATGTGCAGTTGGATACTGGGCGGGGCTAATGGAACAGACCTATTTGAACATATCTCATGGCATAAGCGGAGAGGGTGTTATATACTGAACCTGATGCAAAGGAGAGTATCATTGATGATTTTACCGAATGAAATGGGGAGAATATATGTGATGCATGAACTCATTGACTGCATGAGTGGCATAAGCCACTGCAGCCTAAACAAGGATCAAACACTCAGTTGTTTAGACTACCTAGCAACGACATAACTTTGGTGTTTGTAAATAGCACATCTTGCCTTTTTAAAACAACCTCTTTTTAATTGGAATGTATTTTACATGTCCGAATTAATATTATATATATATATATATATATATATAGAGAGAGAGAGAGAGAGAGAGAGAGAGAGAGAGAGAGAGAGAGAGAGAGAGAGAGAGAGAGAGAGAGAGAGAGAGTAAAATGAGTTTGAATCCTCATATTACAAGCTGTTATGTTGTTTTCTATATACTTAAGTTCAAATTGGATTTTAACATTCATTCAGTGCATGTTTTATCTATACAAAAATAACTCTTTATAAAGTAAATTTAATCAATGATATAAGTATGCCGGTTTCCTTTTTTACTTCAGAGGATTTTAAAGGGATGATTGCAAAATCTGTTTAACTCACCATTAGAAGATCTTGATCAAAGGATTTCATTACGTGTTTTAGAGCCATTTTCAACTGACAGCTGTATTACAGCTGCAATACAGCTGAATTATATTACATTATTTAAATGTTTAGTGTTTCTGCATCTCATCTACCACCATCACAAATAATTTTGTCGATGACATAATTAGAGAGAATGCTTTTGTCGCTGTGCCCTATTCAACTTTTCAATGTCCCATAAGAGAGATTTTCCTCTCAATATTTGGTATTTTCTCTGAAGGGATTTAGACGTTTTCTGTTCACGATGTCAAAGTGCAATGTATGTGTACCTTGTGATTGGGCTCTTATTGTAGTCTAAGTTTTCACTTAATCTTTTAATATTAACACGATTATGGATATAATTGTAGGGCGTGAAACTCTCTAACTTGAAATTGCATTCGCAAAAATACGGTTTTCCCTGTTTTGTTAAAAACACATTATTACATAATATTACATATAACATTAAATATATAATATTATTCAGGGCATATTATTCTCTATCAAAGAACCTTATTAAGAGAAAGCTCGAATACCTGAAATGAGGCATTAAGTTTCAACTGCCTTTTGGACTTTTGAATATTGATAAAATGAAACTTAACACCACTCAAATGGGTGATTTTTAGACTAAAATTGGACCTCTCCGAAGTCAGAAACTTTTTCTCATCAGAAAAACACTTCATGTTTAAGACAACAGTTATTGAGTATCTTACCTTAAGCATGAATCAAATGTCCAGGCTTTCCTTATGTAACAAGTGTTAAAACTTAGATATTTTGTCAAGATCTAGTTCATCCTCTATGCAAGCCATAAATGATATCAGCAAATGAAAAGAAGATCACAGGTATTTGATAACAATTTACTTCTTGGTTGATAAGAGAGGCACCGGTGGGATTTGTAAAATTTGTCATAAATATTCTTTCATGAATGTTTTTTCACCAAAAAATGATAACGGAATATAGATATATTAATTGTTTCCGGTGAATATGAATATGTAGTACATTGCAGCTATTGTATATTTTAATATGTTCATCTTTTAAGAAATATACGTGAGCGATCTATCTATTTTTTTTTATAAGAGAAAGACTTTGGACATTTTTACTTTTTTAGGCTTATCTGTCAGGGGTGGGAGAGCTCTGAACCATTCTGGGCAGTAAATCTGAACCAATCTGGACAACTCATGACATTCTGGTTGCTCACAACAGAGTTGGAAGCTTAATCAGGTCATTGTGGGCGCTCGCAACATACTGGGCACAACCAATCTGAGTGGTATCTGACCGGTGCTGTACGTTGAACAATGGCTTGACTGAAAAAGTTGTTTTCTTTAGTCTCTATATATCAACTATAGAATCCAATTATTCAAGAGAATAGCATGCTTATCAGTTACAAATAAAAGAATATGATCCTCTAAACTGCATTTTAATGGTATTATTGCCTTATTTTCACACAGGGAGGAGCCCCAGAGGCCTCTTCCAGACACTCCCACCCCTGTATATTCGTTTCTTCCCCACTGAAAGGACTTTGATTTCCTTGTCTCACATATCGGATATGTTGAATAAGCAAAAGCAACCATAAACATTGCACAAAAACTTCCTTTGTCTATGGCATGACATGTTTCCTGAAGTATAAATATGTCTTGGAAAGGATTGTGTAGTTGTCTGTTACTTGTGGAGTTGTCTGTTACTTGTGGAGTTGTCTGTTACTTGTGTAGTTGTCTGTTACTTGTGGAGTTGTCTGTTACTTGTGGAGTTGTCTGTTACTTGTGTAGTTGTCTGTTACTTGTGGAGTTGTCTGTTACTTGTGGAGTTGTCTGTTACTTGTGGAGTTGTCTGTTACTTGTGGAGTTGTCTGTTACTTGTGTAGTTGTCTGTTACTTGTAAAGTTGTCTGTTACTTGTAAAGTTGTCTGTTATTTGTGTAGTTGTCTGTGACTTGTGTAGTTGTCTGTTACTTGTGGAGTTGTCTGTTACTTGTGGAGTAGTCTATTACTTGTAAAGTTGTCTGTTACTTGTAAAGTTGTCTGTTACTTGTAAAGTTGTCTGTTACTTGTGGAGTTGTCTGTTACTTGTGGAGTTGTCTGTTACTTGTGGAGTTGTCTGTTACTTGTGTAGTTGTCTGTTACTTGTGTAGTTGTCTATTACTTGTGTAGTTGTCTGTTACTTGTAAAGTTGTCTCTTACTTGTAAAGTTGTCTCTTACTTGTAAAGTTGTCTGTTATTTGTGTAGTTGTCTGTTACTTGTGTAGTTGTCTATTACTTGTGTAGTTGTCTGTTACTTGTGGAGTTGTCTGTTACTTGTGGAGTTGTCTGTTACTTGTGTAGTTGTCTGTTACTTGTGTAGTTGTCTGTTACTTGTGTAGTTGTCTGTTACTTGTGGAGTAGTCTATTACTTGTGCAGTTGTCTATTACTTGTGTAGTTGTTCTGTTACTTGTGTAGTTGTCAATTACTTGTGTAGTTGTCTGTTACTTGTGTAGATGTCTGTTACTTGTGTAGTTGTCTGTTACTTGTGGAGTTGTCTGTTACTTGTGGAGTAGTCTATTACTTGTGGAGTTGTTCTGTTACTTGTGTAGTTGTCTATTACTTGTGTAGTTGTCTATTACTTGTGTAGTTGTCTGTTACTTGTGGAGTTGTCTATTACTTGTGGAGTAGTCTATTACTTGTGCAGTTGTCTATTACTTGTGTAGTTGTCTGTTACTTGTGTAGTTGTCTGTTACTTGTGTAGTTGTCTGTTACTTGTGTAGTTGTCTATTACTTGTGTAGTTGTTCTGTTACTTGTGTAGTTGTCTATTACTTGTGGAGTTGTCTGTTACTTGTGTAGTTGTCTGTTACTTGTGGAGTTGTCTGTTACTTGTGGAGTTGTCTGTTACTTGTTGAGTAGTCTATTACTTGTGGAGTTGTCTGTTACTTGTGGAGTTGTCTGTTACTTGTGTATTTGTCTGTTACTTGTGGAGTTGTCTGTTACTTGTGTAGTTGTCTGTTACTTGTGGATTTGTCTATTACTTGTGGAGTTGTCTGTTACTTGTGGAGTTGTCTGTTACTTGTGTATTTGTCTGTTACTTGTGGAGTTGTCTGTTACTTGTGTAGTTGTCTGTTACTTGTGGATTTGTCTATTACTTGTGGAGTTGTCTGTTACTTGTGTAGTTGTCTGTTAATTGTGTAGTTGTCTGTTACTTGTAAAGTTGTCTGTTATTTGTGTAGTTGTCTATTACTTGTGTAATTGTCTGTTACTTGTGTAGTTGTCTGTTACTTGTGGAGTTGTCTGTTACTTGTGTAGTTGTCTGTTACTTGTGGAGTTGTCTGTTACTTGTGGAGTTGTCTGTTACTTGTGGAGTTGTCTGTTACTTGTGGAGTTGTCTTTTAATTATGGAGTTGTCTATTACTTGTGGAGTTGTCTTTTACTTGTGTAGTTGTCTGTTACTTGTGGAGTTGTCTGTTACTTGTGGAGTTGTCTGTTACTTGTGGAGTTGTCTGTTACTTGTGGAGTTGTCTTTTAATTATGGAGTTGTCTATTACTTGTGGAGTTGTCTTTTACTTGTGTAGTTGTCTGTTACTTGTGGAGTTGTCTGTTACTTGTGGAGTAGTCTATTACTTGTGGAGTTGTCTGTTACTTGTGGAGTTGTCTTTTAATTATGGAGTTGTCTATTACTTGTGGAGTTGTCTTTTACTTGTGTAGTTGTCTGTTACTTGTGGAGTTGTCTGTTACTTGTGGAGTAGTCTATTACTTGTGGAGTTGTCTATTACTTTTGTAGTTGTCTGTTACTTGTGTAGTTGTCTATTACTTGTGGAGTTGTCTGTTACTTGTGGAGTTGTCTGTTACTTGTGGAGTGGTCTGTTAATTGTGAAGTTGTCTGTTACTTGTGGAGTTGTCTGTTACTTGTGGAGTTGTCTATTACTTTTGTAGTTGTCTGTTACTTGTGGAGTTGTCTATTACTTGTGGAGTTGTCTGTTACTTGTGGAGTTGTCTGTTACTTGTGGAGTTGTCTGTTACTTGTGGAGTTGTCTGTTACTTGTGGAGTTGTCTAGTACTTGTGGAGTTGTCTGTTACTTGTGGAGTTGTCTGTTACATGTGTAGTTGTCTGTTACTTGTGTAGTTGTCTGTTCCTTGTGGAGTTGTCTGTTACTTGTGGAGTAGTCTATTACTTGTGCAGTTGTCTATTACTTGTGTAGTTGTTCTGTTACTTGTGTAGTTGTCTATTACTTGTGTAGTTGTCTGTTACTTGTGTAGTTGTCTATTACTTGTGTAGTTGTCTATAACTTGTGTAGTTGTCTGTTACTTGTAAAGTTGTCTGTTACTTGTAAAGTTGTCTGTTACTTGTAAAGTTGTCTGTTATTTGTGTAGTTGTCTGTTACTTGTGTAGTTGTCTGTTATTTGTGTAGTTGTCTGTTACTTGTGTAGTTGTCTGTTACTTGTGGAGTAGTCTGTTACTTGTGGAGTTGTCTGTTACTTGTGGAGTTGTCTGTTACTTGTGTATTTGTCTGTTACTTGTGGAGTTGTCTGTTACTTGTGTAGTTGTCTGTTACTTGTGGATTTGTCTATTACTTGTGGAGTTGTCTGTTACTTGTGGAGTTGTCTGTTACTTTTGTATTTGTCTGTCACTTGTGGAGTTGTCTGTTACTTTTGTATTTGTCTGTTACTTGTGGAGTTGTCTGTTACTTTTGTATTTGTCTGTTACTTGTGGATTTGTCTGTTACTTGTGTAGTTGTCTGTTACTTGTGGATTTGTCTATTACTTGTGGAGTTGTCTGTTACTTGTGGAGTTGTCTGTTAATTGTGTAGTTGTCTGTTACTTGTAAAGTTGTCTGTTATTTGTGTAGTTGTCTATTACTTGTGTAGTTGTCTGTTACTTGTGTAGTTGTCTGTTACTTGTGGAGTTGTCTGTTACTTGTGTAGTTGTCTGTTACTTGTGGAGTTTTCTGTTACTTGTGGAGTTGTCTGTTACTTGTGGAGTTGTCTGTTACTTGTGGAGTTGTCTTTTAATTATGGAGTTGTCTATTACTTGTGGAGTTGTCTTTTACTTGTGTAGTTGTCTGTTACTTGTGGAGTTGTCTGTTACTTGTGGAGTTGTCTGTTACTTGTGGAGTTGTCTGTTACTTGTGGAGTTGTCTTTTAATTATGGAGTTGTCTTTTACTTGTGTAGTTGTCTGTTACTTGTGGAGTTGTCTGTTACTTGTGGAGTAATCTATTACTTGTGGAGTTGTCTGTTACTTGTGGAGTTGTCTGTTACTTGTGGAGTTGTCTTTTAATTATGGAGTTGTCTTTTAATTATGGAGTTGTCTATTACTTGTGGAGTTGTCTTTTACTTGTGTAGTTGTCTGTTACTTGTGGAGTTGTCTGTTACTTGTGGAGTAGTCTATTACTTGTGGAGTTGTCTATTACTTGTGGAGTTGTCTGTTACTTGTGGAGTTGTCTGTTACTTGTGTAGTTGTCTATTACTTGTGGAGTTGTCTATTACTTGTGGAGTTGTCTGTTACTTGTGGAGTGGTCTGTTAATTGTAAAGTTGTCTGTTACTTGTGGAGTTGTCTGTTACTTGTGGAGTTGTCTATTACTTTTGTAGTTGTCTGTTACTTGTGGAGTTGTCTGTTACTTGTGGAGTTGTCTGTTACTTGTGGAGTTGTCTGTTACTTGTGAAGTTGTCTGTTACTTGTGGAGTTGTCTGTTACTTGTGGAGTGGTCTGTTAATTGTGAAGTTGTCTGTTACTTGTGGAGTTGTCTGTTACTTGTGGAATTGTCTATTACTTTTGTAGTTGTCTGTTACTTGTGTAGTTATCTGTTACTTGTGTAGTTGTCTGTTACTTATGGAGTTGTCTGTTACTTGTGTAGTTGTCTGTTACTTGTGGAGTAGTCTATTACTTGTGTAGTTGTCTGTTACTTGTGTAGTTGACTGTTACTTGTGTAGTTGTCTGTTACTTGTGGAGTTGTCTGTTACTTGTGGAATTGTCTATTACTTTTGTAGTTGTCTGTTACTTGTGTAGTTATCTGTTACTTGTGTAGTTGTCTGTTACTTGTGTAGTTGTCTGTTACTTGTGTAGTTGTCTGTTACTTGTGGAGTAGTCTATTACTTGTGTAGTTGTCTGTTACTTGTGTAGTTGTCTGTTACTTGTGGAGTTGTCTGTTACTTATGGAGTTGTCTGTTACTTGTGTAGTTGTCTGTTACTTGTGGAGTTGTCTGTTACTTATGGAGTTGTCTGTTACTTGTGTAGTTATCTGTTACTTGTGTAGTTGTCTGTTACTTATGGAGTTGTCTGTTACTTGTGTAGTTATCTGTTACTTGTGTAGTTGTCTATTACTTGTGGAGTTGTCTGTTACTTGTGTAGTTGTCTGTTACTTGTGTAGTTGTCTATTACTTGTGGAGTTGTCTGTTACTTGTGTAGTTGTCTATTACTTGTGGAGTTGTCTGTTACTTGTGTAGTTGTCTGTTACTTGTGGAGTTGTTTATTACTTGTGTAGTTGTCTGTTACTTGTGTAGTTGTCTGTTACTTGTGTAGTTGTCTGTTACATGTGGAGTTGTCTGTTACTTGTGGAGTTGTATGTTACTTGTGTAGTTGTCTGTTACTTGTGTAGTTGTCTGTTACTTGTGTAGTTGTCTGTTACTTGTGTAGTTGTCTGTTACTTGTGTAGTTGTCTATTACTTGTGGAGTTGTCTGTTACTTGTGTAGTTGTCTGTTACTTGTGGAGTTGTCTGTTACTTGTGGAGTTGTATGTTACTTGTGTAGTTGTCTGTTACTTGTGTAGTTGTCTGTTACTTGTGTAGTTGTCTGTTACTTGTGTAGTTGTCTGTTACATGTGGAGTTGTCTGTTTCACTGGTGAAATTAAAGGTTTTGTGGCAAATTTTATTTTCAGTGGCGTGGTCAATATTAATTAGGACTTTCTTCTTTTTTTCAGATCTCGCCACGTTTCCTCTCTTAACACGTTCATGCTTTTCATACAGGTATGTCATAACTTTGATAATATATTTTGCTGAATAAGCTGAATCATTTGCAATTCAAATAAAGGTTTTGATACGTCAATATTTCATTTGCATGTCAAGTGTTATGATAAGATTGTGGATTGTTGTGACTTCTCTCCAAATACAAAATTCTCTCCTAATTGGTTGGAGTCCAAGCATATTTATGGTAATCCAAAGGTCCTGGATTCGATAACTGGCTGTAGCAATTTTGCACTCACTTTACAATTTCTCGTACCAGCTGAGGCCCATGCCTGAAGGGTTTATCCGTTGTCCTTGTAAATCTGTCACTGTGCGGTTGGATCTGATTTGAACAAACTTGGATCAGACATGTGTCGCCATATATTATTATAACTTTTATCTCATACTTGGTGCTTCAAGAGGTTGTTCTGCACCTATGAGATATTCTTTTGCAGATCACCCCTCTGCCGAACTACTTTCGCAGATCACCCCTCTGCCGAACTACTTTCACAGATCACCCCTCTGCCGAACTACACTTGCAAATCATCCTTGGTCCAAATGACGAGTGAGATCCTTCCACCAGAATCAACAAAAGAGAACGAGCGTGAAGTTCTTTTGATATTTGATATTTGATATTTGACGTTTTTTTCAAAAGGTGTCAACAAGTATGTATCAGTGTACCCTTTTGGGACATGGTCAAAAAAGTTATGTAAAAGGATATATATCCTGTCAAAAACGGGTATATCCCTTTTCCGGTGACAAATGAGTTTTTCAGTATGATTAATGGCCTTCTCAACCTTGTAGCACAGTCTTAATCATTTATTATCAATATATTAATGGAGAATAACTGTATACACCTTCATACTCGTTTGGTAATTGGGTAGAAACGTTATGTAATAGGATATATATCCTGTAAAACATTGAAATATACCTTTACCTATGACAGTCACATTTTTTTTGCATGTTAATGATTCCCAAGCATTGTTGCACTGTCTTCGCAATCATGGATATACTAATGGAGGGTTAGACATATTTGCTAGACATTTCTAGAACATGTCCTGTGGCATTAGAATGCGAGGTAAACTATATGAGTAGGAGATATGGCCCTTTTCCCAGTGCAAATGGAAAAAAGCTAATATGTCACATTCGAGGGGATTTGGCACTGTCTTCGAAATCATGGATAAACTAATGGAGGGTTAGACATACTTGCTAGACATGTCTAGAACATATCCTGTGGCATTAGAATGCGAGGTAAATTTTATGCGTAGGAGATATGGCCCTTTTCCCCTGGCAAATGGAAAAAAGCTAATATAACACATTCCGGGGGATTTGGCGCTGTCTTTGCAATCATGGATAAACTAATGGAGGGTTAGACATACTTGCTAGACATGTCTAGAACATTTAAAAGGAAACTAGGCAAAATGAGACGAGTAGGTCTCGTCACAAAAGGACTAAAATAATGTTGATCGTGATAGTAAGTCCTACACAGACACATACACACATACACACACACATATACACACACATATATACACACACACACACACAAAAAAAACCTTGCTATAGACAAGCTATCCATTTTATTTGTCCAAGAATAGAACATTTATAACCTCAAAAATAGGTAATAGCATTAACTGATTCAAATAACAATTCTTACTACGCTAGTGGGCAATGCTGCCACCTGGTGTGTTAAAATCCGTCTTGCCCGCTTGGCCCAAAGTGGTTACAAATATCACACCCATAATTGTCTTACTAGCATTCTCAAAATTCCAAATAGTAGTCATCATATCAGCTGCCATGTCTACAAATTGTCCCAACATTTATTGTTCATGACACAAGAGGCATCTTGTGGATTACAAATATTAATGTTGAAACTCAAGTTGTGGTAATTGTCCATAAGCTGTGTATGCACTCCTTATGTTATGTGCATGTACAAATGTATAATATATATATAGACAAAAATTCGTGATATGAAACTTGTGTGACATTATTACTGTAATTCCATTCTCAAAGCACTTAAAATGTATTTGTATGTACAAAAATGTGTAAACAAGAAAGGTTTTTTTTTTTATAAAACATAGCCCAATGGCATTATAGCTTTGCTGATCATCGCTTTTTTGTAATGTTTGAGCAGATGATAATTTTGACCAATCAAAATGCATGTTACATATTGAATTTGGCCCAAACTTGTTATTTCGATAACTTGTTTTCTCATTGGCTAATACTAGTATTCGTAATGTTATTCAAAATGGCAGTACCCTTGACAACTAGTGATAGGTTTTAGATTTTTGATAACAAAATCCATTACAAAATGGAAAAAATATCTGAGCCTTATGGAAAATATATAGAATTGGTCTCCTTAAAATATAACATCTCTGCTACTAATTGCTAAGAACTCCACCTGTTCCCCCATCCCCCTACTCCCCCATCCCCATCACTGCAGAACAAAAGAGAAACTATACTGTTTTGTTCTATTAATATTATCTGAACACTCAACAATGGGAGATACACAAACGTCTTGCTAACTGAGCTTTATACAGGCCAGTTTCACAGGTCAGTGTATATTCGTCCCTTGTTTAAGGCGTGTAGTATGAAGTTAAAATGATAACCAAAACAACTGTGATCACAACCCCAATCAAACCGAAAATAACTGCTATGTGTCCATTACTTTTCACACCATCCCAATCTTCTTTTTTCTCGTTGGTGTAAGATTTCACTGAAAATATAAAATACAAATGTTGAAAAGAAAAGTAATCTGTGTATCTCGTATAACAGTTAAAATCAATAGCAATAGAATGTAGTTTTGAATTATACTTTATACTGGGTGAAACCATTTCATTATGATTTATAAATGTGATAGTGCATCAACAGAGCACTACATAATACAGCTAC
Source organism: Amphiduros pacificus (assembly GCA_949316495.1). NCBI lineage: Eukaryota > Metazoa > Annelida > Polychaeta > Phyllodocida > Hesionidae > Amphiduros > Amphiduros pacificus. The sequence continues at coordinate 37,131,334 of OX439011.1, read as the reverse complement.
GTCAATAGAACAATAGACTCTCATGTTCATATCCCAAAAAGGTTTGATTAAATACTCACTTGAGAAAAAAATGGAAACTCCTCCTAAAATTGGATTGATCACAGCAAATATGGCTGATATAATAAGGAAGTAGATGGAAGGCCACTGTTTGGGGTCCCTGGCCTCTGCATTGTAGGTTAGATGCTGGGTGGACCGGATGGTTGAGGGTAAGGTGGATGAGGACGCATTCATATTGTTGTCATAGTCCTCCTCTATGCTGCTTCTGCTGTAGACTCTTGGTCTGTCGATAGAGGTCGCTGCAATATGGCCGTTCTGATTGGTTGTGACCAGCCCACGTGACCTAGGCGAAGAATTTACATATGGCTTAGGCAATGCTCTGAAATGAGGCTCATTTGACGAATTGTTGACACTCTGATAATGACCCTGGGCTGGCTGACCTTCATATTGATAACCTATGACCAGTTGACCTTCATATTGATGACCTCTATCCAGTTGACCTTCGTATTGATGACCTCTGACCTGCTGACCTTCATATTGGTTACTTCTGATTGGTAGATTATTCATATGTGTGTTATTTTTTGGCTCTTGGGACACCGCCATATCATTTGAGATGTAGGCCACAGAGGGGACGGCTCCATTCAGCGTGTGAACGCTGAGACTCGGCATGATGGCTGGAGTTCCAGCAATGGCTACCTGATTGGCAAGAGCTATATTCTGATCACTCGCCAACTGCGGATAGATCTGCTGGGAACTTGTCATTGGATAACCTCCTGAGTAACTCAGATTGCCCCAACTACCAGCCCGCTCACGGCTTGTGACACTCCCTCGTTCGCCATGCATATTGTTTTCGGTTGATCTGTTCAGATTTTCTGCACTCCTATGAAACGCCGGTACACCAGATGGCACTGGTTTAGCTCCTCTTTGATACTTCTGTTTCACAGATTTCACATGATCTGCACCAGAGCGCTTGTGATAGGCAGGCCCTTGGGTTGTCAAGGTCACCTCATCCGTGGAACCCATCCCGTGATTTTTGGGATTACCATGCCTGTCATACACGTTTCCATGGAAACCGACATGTGGTAAACTTCCTCGGCTGCCATATAGGCTTGGGTCTCTGCTAACTCCTGCCAGAGAACCTGTGCTTCCCAGGGCTCCATGCCCAGATATGCTTCTTGTTAACTGATCAACGTCTTTGTTCTCTGTTGGTGGCACTGATGGTGCAAGTCTCTTAGTTTGTTTTTTCACACTAGGTGGCAGCACAGGCTCATTTCTATTTTTCTGATGATACTGGTGATGTTCATCCATTGCCCTGAAAAAGATAAACAGATAATAAATGATATCAGGTAACTAAACATTTAAAAAGCATGATTTAGAACATCAATTGTGGTACACAAAATGTTAGAATGTCAACAAAAGGAAAATGTGATACACAGAAACATAGACAAATACCGTTGAAGAGAAATGAGAGATAGAGGCAGAAGGAAATATACATATATTCAGAAGGAGATTAATACAGAGATAATGAATAAAGAAATATCCATAGAAAAATGAAGGACAATGAGACATTGAGAGAGACTTAAAGGAATCATAAGCATCATTAGAGGAATAGAGGAGACAGGTACATCAATAGAGGAGACAGGTACATCAATAGAGGAGTCAGGTACATCAATAGAGGAGTCAGGTACATCAATAGAGGAGTCAGGTACATCAATAGAGGAGACAGGTACATCAATAGAGGAGACAGGTACATCCATAGAGGAGACAGGTACATCCATAGAGGAGACAGGTACATCAATAGAGGAGATAGGTACATCAATAGAGGAGGCAGGTACATCAATAGAGGAGACAGGTACATAAATAGAGGAGACAGGTACATCAATATAATAGAGAGACAGGTACATCAATAGAGGAGACTGGTACATCAATAGAGGAGACATGTACATCAATAGAGGAGACAGGTACATCAATAGAGGAGACAGGTACATCAATAGAGGAGGCAGGTACATCAATAGAGGAGACAGGTACATCAATAGAGGAGACAGGTACATCAATAGAGGAGGCAGGTACATCAATAGAGGAGGCAGGTACATCAATAGAGGAGACAGGTACATCAATAGAGGAGACAGGTATATCAATAGATGAGACAGGTACATCAATAGAGGAGACAGGTACATCAATAGAGGAGACAGGTACATCAATAAAGAAGTATATGAAATAAAAACATCCATGTAATGGAATATGTTTAAGCCATCTATGACATGGAACCTTTTTTGTTATTCTATCTTGCTTTAAAAAGTATGTCTTGACCGCTCAGAAATATTTTCATTACTAAGAAAATAAAATGAGTTTGATGAAAGCAACTGCAAGAGCCACGCATTTAGTCTATAACTAACGTTTTTACATCACTAAGGCAAAATAGATTGATATACTGGATACTGCAGGTAATCTTAATAGATTGATATACTGGACACTGCAGGTAACCCTAATAGATTGATATACTGGACACTGCAGGTAACCCTAATAGATTGATATACTGGACACTGCAGGTAACCGTAATATATTGATATACTGGACACTGCAGGTAATCTTAATAGATTGATATACTGGACACTGCAGGTAACTGTAATAGATTGATATACAGGACACTGCAGCTAACCCTAATAGATTTATATACAGGACACTGCAGGTAACCCTAATAGATTGATATACAGGACACTGCAGGTAACCCTAATATTTTGATATACTGGACACTGCAGGTAACCCTTATATATTGATATACTGGACACTGCAGGTAACCCTGATAGATTGATATACTGGACACTGCAGGTAACCCTAATAGATTGATATACTGGACACTGCAGGTAACCTAAATAGATTGATATACTGGACACTGCAGGTAACCCTAATAGATTGATATACTGGACACTGCAGGTAACCCTCATAGATTGATATACTGGACACTGCAGGTAAACCTAATAGATTGATATACTGGACACTGCAGGTAACCTTAATAGATTGATATACTGGACACTGCAGGTAACCCTAATAGATTGATATACTGGACACTGCAGGTAACCCTAATAGATTGATATACTGGACACTGCAGGTAACCCTAATAGATTGATATACAGGACACTGCAGGTAACCCTAATAGATTGATATACTGGACACTGCAGGTAACCCTAATAGATTGATATACTGGACACTGCATGTAACCTTAATAGATTGATTTACAGGACACTGCAGGTAACCTTAATAGATTGATATACTGGACACTGCAGGTAACTGTAATATATTGATATACAGGACACTGAAGGTAACCTTAATAGATTGATATACTGGACACTGCAGGTAACTCTAATAAAGACTATTCTATTTCATAACTGGTCTCCTTGGACACGACAGTGACACAATGAACTCTAGTTTGTGATAAAAGTTTGATACATATTCAAAATTCACCTTCCTTTCTAAAATGTAGAGAAAACAAAAGATTCATGCAAATTTCATGGCTAACCGTTTCTTTTCAATGCCGATTTGCTTGAGTCATCTATAGCTAATTAAGGTTAATTGTGTCGCCATATAAAATATCCTGAGTTCAACAGGTTCCCTGAAGCTGAGGAACCATGTCTCGTAGGCCCGGTGTGCCCATGAGAAATAAGTGGCACAGCCAACTGGAGAAATCAAATCATTGTAGACTATGCAGTCCAAATCTATATAAGGACTATCAAGGACGTCTTGTTGTGCAGCAGGCGAATATTGTCACTATTTTGGAGGGGATTGCTCTGATTGATTGACATAAATATAGAACAGGCAAACCCTAAACAACAACCCATATTTCAAGTGACGTATGACCGGAATTCCGGGCATGGCATACGGGCACCTGCGAGGTGGATTACTGTCCATATATATGGACATGTTATTAGTGTCTAAAATCATTGGGTCTCCTCTCTATCTGTGTAGCCATACTGCATAGGCTCTGAGTGCCCACAAGACATAAGTGACACAGCCAACTGGAGAAATCAAATCAAATCAGATATATCTTGACCCGTTCAATTTGGTTATCATTATTTACATTAGAATTCTAGCACTGTCTCTCACCTTGTTGACTCTGATTAGACCATTTATGCATAACAACATAATCTCCAAATTTTACTTCTGGTAGCTTTTGCGATATTTTTTGGTGTGTCTACATTTCATCATATTTTGTGCCCAACTTGAATGCTTTTCAAAATATTTCACTCTCCATGAGCTGAGCTCTGTAAATGCAACATCTTTGATATCAATGTGGGTCAACATCCTCCAATGCAGTATATTTTACCTGTTCTGTTTTATGACATGATCAGCTGTCCGGAGCATGATTGATAACCTGATAACACTGTCCATCTTGATAAGACTCAAGCACATCTGACATTGATAAGAACCTCTTAATATCTGTAATATCTGTAAATTCCAAAACATTATTAGAAAAGAAATAGTTTTGTTTCCAATCAGATTGTATCTGTAATTACTTTTTGGGGGGCCATTCTCTACAGGTGAATCTACACAGTTTTCCATAAAACGAAGCGAAGCTAATATTCTCCTTTGCTCAGTTTTAGGTAAATTGTTGTTTGCCACTAGCAAATATATCACGATATTAAACAAGATAAGAACAGTAATTTTTGTCAATAAGATAAGTAATATTGTCGTATTCATATATGATTTTATTTTGTTTAGAATGGTTCTTATCCTTATTATTAAAAAAACCTTAATAATTTTTTTAAAATCATTTTTATGAGATAATTTAAAATTATATATATTTTATATATATAAAACTACCACTATGGTCATAAAGATGATTTGTGTACGAATTTCATAATTTATAAATTTTATACATAATATTTATTTTGATACACAATATTTCACATTTCATTTGAAAGTAAGTGCCTGCCTTGTTAAGTTTCTTCTTTATTGTTTGCTGAAAAATACAAATATGAAAAAAATATTTGTCCTCGGTGTTTATTCAGTAACTTATAAGACAAATGTACCTTAATTCCGTTTATAGTGTCTATATTGTTATTTCATTACCCAGTGTCTTTTAGTAGAGCCCTATTGCAAATTTCTTTCTCATGATTTCAGCCCATTTGAGTTATATTTACAAATCGCTCGTATAAAATCCTTCTTTTAAATTTCTTTTAATGAATTTTGTGGAGGTCTACATTTTCTTCAACATTATTCTAATCATTAGATAATGAATTCTACGTATGGCAGATAAAGTGCTGTCTCAGTGAAATTTTGTGGAGGTTTACATTTTCTTCAACATTATTCCAATCATTTGATAATGAATTCTACGTATGGCAGATAAAGTGCTGTCTCAGTGAAATTTTGTGGAGGTTTACATTTTCTTCAACATTATTCCAATCATTTGATAACGAATTCTACGTATGGCAGATAAAGTGCTGTCTCAATAAAATGTCATGTCAGTTCTTACTGGGACATAATATTTAGGTTTACTGTGACAACAAACATCATACTAAGAGTGTTCCATGACAAGTCTTTATAATGATGCAAAAGAAAGATCACCAGTCACTCCTCGAAAAGAGTAGGGCATTGAGTTCTGTTGACAGGCTTTTATCTGACCTGATATAGCCCAATTGGGTAGCAGAGGTCATACGTCATAAATACAAACCAAAAAGTACCCTCTAAATTGGTCCATACCACTTTTTGTGGGGACAAATATACACATTTTCTCAGACATGAAATGTGAACTTCCAAATAAAAATTCCAATACTAAATTAAGTCCCAGCATATGTTTTGCATATGTAATCACAAAACATTTTCAGGACAGTAAAAACATATTGTTTAGCATGCTTTTGATAACGGTTAAACGACAAATGTTTCCTCAGGTATCTATTTTGTATATTCTATTTCATATATAGGGATGTACATACATTGTACTAGGCCAGGGGCCGTGCCGCAGTTGGTTAGAGCGCCAGCTTATTAGCACGAGTTCCTCTGTGGTGATCCAAAGGTCGTGGGTTCGAACCCCGGCCATGCTGAGATTGAACTCATGATACAATTTCCCATATGAGCTGAGGCCCGTGCCTAAAGGGTTAACCCGTTGTCCTTGTAAATCTGTGACCGGGTGGGTTGTCATGTCAAGGACCTGCGACATTACAATTCAGTGAGGCAGCACTATATCTGCTACAAGTAGGTCTCATCATGAAATGACTGAAATAATGTTGAAAGTGATGTAAAACCCCAAACAAACAAACAAACAAACATACATTGTACTCCTTTCTGCCATGGGACTGGATACTCAAATCTTGGCACGTGCACATGCAGGACAATACCACATCGCCTGTACATAACATATTTATCTACAAATAATAATACAACTAACAGATATTTCTGTATGTAAAGTTTATTTAAATTAATATCTCATTTATTCATGGTTTTGAAATCTGATATTTGTTGTTGTACAATATATTTATATCGATATCACAGTGTTTGTTTTGAGTGTAAAATAAATTAATATCAATCACAAAAATGAATAGTATTGAACAATTGTCCCATTCTAGATTTTATATATTTCAACATAATATGGTGAGCGTTTTTAAAAATAAGTTTTAACCTTGCCCAAAAAGGTTAATCAAAAAGTGACTCTTTTCAGTAAAACCCACCTCAACCATGTCACAATTCTTAAAACTTAAATAAGAAAAGTGTATCTTCAAAAGCAAACAGTTCTGTTACCCGTATGCAATTACAATATTCATATTTTTATTATGATCACAGTTTTGCAATATCTCCTCCTGCACTTTCAGTGATTTCAGAAGAGGAACTTGTCCATGACAATTATAAGCGCAGCAGTCACTATGTAGGCACAAATTGACACAAACACCGATAGCAGGTTGAGGGCCAGTGCAATCTTCCGGTTCTTTGAATGTAAGGCAAACACTGCAAAACACAAAATATAATATTCTATTTAATACAAGCTGTAATGTAATGCATGCATTTGTATCAAGCTTTCGTTCTTTTGGACATTCAGATCCCTTTACCAAAATATCTTAACCAACATTGAGGGCAAAATGCACCAATGTCCACAGTTTCTCATCAATACTCAAATAAAACTCTACATTTGTAAAGATCCTGTCACATTCATCCTAAGACAATGGATGATCTAGAAGGATCACTGTCACATGTATCACAAGATTAGGACAGTTCTTGAAGGGTTACGGTCATGTATTACAAGACAATGCCAGAAGGATCACTGTCACATGAATCACAAGATAATGCATGAAGGGTCACTGTCGTGTATCGCACAATACAATGCTTGAAAGATCACTGTTGCATGCATCACAAAACAATAAATAGAAAGATCATTGTCACATGTATCACAAGACAATACCAGAAGGATCAATTTCACATGTATCACAAGATAACATTAGAAGGATCACTGTCACATGTATAACAAGACAATTCTAGCAGCATAATTGTCATATGTTATAAGACAAGGATAGAAGAATCACTGTTACATTGGTATCACAAGACAATGCCACTATAACATTAAAATTATAATAAAAAAAACAATGCTAGAAGGATAATTGTCACTTATATCACAAAAAAACTCTTTCTATAGGGATTTTTAATATAATTGCTTGGCGTACAAATGCATGTTTTAACAACCTACATTGCAGCTCCAATATTTGTCCAGTGAAAATGAATTGGGACCTCGTTATAAAAACCAGGAGTATAACACTTACAGTTATTGCCCAGTAATCATAACTAGTTCACCCATAACCTGTGGTACAGAGCCTGTTCATGCCATATATGAACATACCTCTTTTGTAGACTCTTTTGGGGAAGGATATTGGACTTACCTGCAAGTAGTACAGCACCAGATCCTACAAACATATTTCCTATAATGCATGATACTCCTGCCAAAATTATAAAGAAGTACTTTTTAAATTTCTCCTTCATGGTCATTTTGTTCAGTTCCTGTTGTGCCTGGCTCTCATGCTGTGGACCTTGGATCTCAACATTCTGGTTTGACCCAACTACAGTAGCTCCATCTTGTGGAGAATTCTCCTTTGAATCATTTGAAGAATCCATGGAATCCACCTCACGATTTTTGGGATTACCATGCCTGTCATACACGTTTCCATGGTAACCGACATGTGGTAAACTTCCTCGGCTGCCATATAGGCTTGGGTCTCTGCTACCTCCTGCCAGAGAACCTGTGCTTCCCAGGGCTCTATGCCCAGATACGCTTCTTGTTAACTGATCAACGTCTTTGCTCTCTGTAGGTGGCACTGATGGTACAAGTCTCTTAGTTTGTTTTTTCACACAATGTGGCAGCACTGGTTCATTTCTATTGTTCTGATCATTCTGATGATGTTCATCCATTGCCCTGAAAAACCAAACAGATAATAAAAGTATTCAGGAATCTTACACATTTAAATGTCAGCAAGAAAGAATTGTGACATACACAGACCATACAGACAGACACCACTGAAGAAAGATGAATTAACAGGGGGAGATAGAGGCACAAAGAAATATAGATATATTTAGAAGGAGATTAATACTGAATAATGAAATATCCATAGAAAAATACAGGACATATAGACATTGAAGGAGACGTAAAGGAATCAGAAATATCATCAGAACAATAGAAGAGGCAGGTAGATCAATAATGAAGTGCAAGACACAGAAACATCCATAGAGCAGCATAAGAGACTGGTACATCACTACAGCAGACAGAGACAGCAATACAGGAAACAGAGATAGTAATACAGGAGACAGAGTTAATAATACAGGATACAGAGTTAGCAATACAGGAGACAGAGTTAGTAATACAGGAGACAGAGATAGTGATACAGGAGACAGAGTTAGCAATACAGGAGACAGAGTTAGTAATACAGGAGACAGAGTTAGTGATACAGGAGACAGAGTTAATAATACAGGAGACAGAGTTAGTGATACAGGAGACAGAGTTAGTAATACAGGAGACAGAGTTAGTGATACAGGAGACAGAGTTAGTAATACAGGAGACAGAGATAGCAATACAGGAGACAGAGTTAGTGATACAGGAGACAGAGTTAGTAATACAGGAGACAGAGACAGTAATACAGGAGACAGAGATAGCAATACAAGGGACAGAGTTAGTAATACAGGAGACAGAGTTAGTAATACAGGAGACAGAGATAGCAATACAGGAGACAGAGTTAGTGATACAGGAGACAGAGACAGTAATACAGGAGACAGAGTTGGTGATACAGGAGACAGAGTTGGTGATACAGGAGACAGAGTTAGTGATACAGTAGACAGAGATAGTAATACAGGAGACAGAGTTAGTAATACAGGAGACAGAGATAGTAATACAGGAGACAGAGTTAGTGATACAGGAGACAGAGTTAGTGATACAGGAGACAGAGACAGTAATACAGGAGACAGAGTTGGTGATACAGGAGACCGAGTTAGTAATACAGGAGACAGAGTTAGTGATACAGGAGACAGAGTTAGTGATACAGGAGACAGAGTTAGTGATACAGGAGACAGAGTTAGTGATACAGGAGACAGAGTTAGTGATACAGGAGACAGAGTTAGTGATACAGGAGACAGAGTTAGTGATACAGGAGACAGAGACAGTAATACAGGAGACAGAGATAGCAATACAGGAGACAGAGTTAGTGATACAGGAGACAGAGTTAGTGATACAGGAGACAGAGTTAGTGATACAGGAGACAGAGTTAGTGATACAGGAGACAGAGTTAGCAATACAGGAGACAGAGTTAGTGATACAGGAGACAGAGTTAGTGATACAGGAGACAGAGTTAGTGATACAGGAGACAGAGTTAGTGATACAGGAGACAGAGTTAGTGATACAGGAGACAGAGTTAGTAATACAGGAGACAGAGTTAGTGACACAGGAGACAGAGATAGTAATACAGGAGACAGAGTTAGTAATACAGGAGACAGAGTTAGTGATACAGGAGACAGAGTTAGTGATACAGGAGACAGAGACAGTAATACAGGAGACAGAGATAGCAATACAGGAGACAACGATAGCAATACAGGAGACATATATCAATACAAGAGACAAATAGCAATACAGGAGACAGAGACAGTAATACAGGAGACAGAGATAGCAATACAGGAGACAGAGATAGTAAAACAGGAGACAGAGATAGCAATACAGGAGACAGAGATAGTAATACAGGAGACAGAGACAGCAATACAGGAGACAGAGATAGCAATACAGGAGACAGAGACAGCAAAACAGGAGACAGAGATAGCAATACAGGAGACAGAGACAGCAATACAGGAGTCAGAGACAGCAATACAGGAGACAGAGATAACAATACAGGAGACAGAGACAACAATACAGGAGACAGAGATAGCAATACAGGAGACAGAGACAGCAATACAGGAGACAGAGACAGCAATACAGGAGACAGAGACGGCAATACAGGAGACAGAGATAGTAATACAGGAGACAGAGACAGCAATACAGGAGACAGAGACAGCAATACAGGAGACAGAGACGGCAATACGGGAGGTAAAGGTGGTTAAAGCAGGGGAACGCACTGGCCATGGGGCTCAGGTACCAGCATGACACGACCCCCCCGGCCTGCAGTGACGCAGGGTGGGTCTGGGTACTTAAAGGCGAGCCCGCCAATTAATATCATTGTGCAGTATCAAGGGGCTGAGTTTTCCCTCCATCCCTCCCTTTTTAACTAATATGTCCTAATTTATATGTCCAAAAATATGTCCTAATTTATGTCCTAATTTATATGCCGCATTCGCCTCCTGGTGGGTGTTTGGCCAGGTATCAATTATATCAATTAATTATATCAATTATATCAATTGTATCAATTAGTTAATTAGCAGCCAGGACTGCATGTACATAATGGTGGTTGGATGTAGACTATTTGATTTATTTAATGTGAATTTATAATGATTAAGATGTATGGTGTAGGCAGATTTATTTTGTTAGAACAGAATAAATCATTTATGTGCATTTAAGAAATGGCTCGTTTCCTTATTTTAATAAGCAATATATAGAAAGAGACATCAGTAGCAAAATACAGCAAAGGCATCCGTGTAAAGGAATATGTCTATGGCATAGAACCTTTTTTTTTAAATTTTCTACTTTAAATATATATTTTGATCACTAAGAAATATCTTAATTTGTCAGAAATTAAAATTGTGATTTAAGTATACTGCAAGACCTACATCTTTAGTCTAGAACTCGTGTTTTTTACACCAATGATGGACATAGATATGGATATACTGGAAACTGCAGGAAACGTTTTAAAAGGCTATTTCACAACTGGTTCTTGTCATTGGACATGCCAGTAGCAGAATGAACTCATGTTTGTGAGTAAAGTTTGATACGTATTTAAAATTGCATGTACATTTTTCTTCATAAAACCACAAAAAAGTCATACTAATGGCATGGCTAATCGTTACTTTTCAATGCTGATCTGCTTGGGTCATTATGATTAATTGTGTCTCCATATAAAATATTCCACAAATAGTTCAACTGGTCTTATGAGTATTAGTTTTTTCCTGAAGCTGAGTAGCCATGCTGCAGAGGCTCAGAGTGCCCACAAGACATAAGTGGCAAGGGCAACTTGACAAATCAAATCAAATAAAGACACATTTGATTTGCTAATCATTATTTATATTAAAATATAATGCCATCTCTCACCTTGTTAACTTTGACTAGACCATTTATGGATAACAATATAATATACAAAATTGATTTCCGGTATCCTGTTGATATTCTGTAGTGTCTACGTATTATTTCAAATTAGTTTACTCTCTAAGATCTCCATAAACACTGCATGATATCAATATGGGTCAACATTCTCCAATGCAGTATATTTTACCAGTCCTTGTTTATGCCATGGTCAGCTGTACGGAGCGTGATTATAACCTTTGTCCATCTTGATATGGCTGAGGCATATCAGACTTTGATAACAACCTTTAATATTTGTAAATTCCAGCGAATTGTTAAAAAAGAAATCTTTTTTTCAATCAGATGTAGTATCTAAAATTGACATTTTGGGATCTCGAATAGGTTTTACCTAAAGTTTTGGTCATTTTTAGGTAAATTGTTGTTCTGATAATGTTCTTATGTGAAAATATCAGGATATGAAACAAGGTATATTTTGTTAATAAGATAAATAATATTGTCATATACATAACAATGACCTTTTCAAGAACTATACCAAGGGGAACAAGGCTTAAGAAAGAAAAAAAATTGAAAATAAAAAATGACAAATGAAGAATAAAAAGCAACTATGGAGGTGAAACGCTGGAGTAAGGAACAGTTAAAAAGTCTCCAGCGGCCTTACACATAATGAAATACAAATGAAATGAAAATGATTTTTTTTTAAATGAAAATGATTTTTTTTGTGAAGAGAGATTTTAATATTTAATAAATTTAAATTATTAATTTATTACTTTTTATTTGTTTAGAATCTCCTTTTAAGTGTGTCAGTAATAAAATTATGTAACAGCAAAGTAAGTATGTATTGAAAGCGAAAGCAATAACATCTTTTTGTTAAATCATTCTTTTGAGGTAATTTAATATTATATATATATATATATATATAAGATGATTTTTTTGTATGAATATTTTAATATTTAAATATTATATTTGTACTGATACACAATATTTCACATTTCATTTCAAAGTGGATGCCTGCCCTCTTCGTTAGGTATTTTCATGGGTTTGTTTACTTTTGCTGAAAAGTATTAACTTGTTTGTCTGCAATTTTTATTCAATACCGTATAAGTTACGCAAAATCTGTTTCCAGTTTATCATATATCCGGTTTATCACAATATTCTTGTAAAGTCCCCTTTGTAGTGTCTGTCTTGCCCTCAGGAATGTACAACCTCCCATATAGGAGTTCTGACAGCTATTACAGAAGGACAAATTCAACACATCGTCATGCATTGAAAGCTGGAACTCTTTTTATTCTACCAAAATACTTGCATGTTTATGCGAGTCAGAACGGGACGCAAGAAATCAAGTTTGGCTGTGTGGGTCTTGGTCCTATCTCAGTAATTGACATGATGCATAATATGGAAGCGAACCAATAAAAGTAACTTCACTGCCAAAGTGAAGACAATTGAAACGCAATAAAAGATATTATAAAAGAAACAGACAATCTTGAAATATAGGACACGTTAAGTTCGGTGTTTTAAAAGGAACAGAGCCATATTGTGTTGTGGAGGTCAGATGTTGTAAATACAAACAAAAAAGTACCTCTCAATTGGTCTGTCCAGCTGTTTTGGTGGGGGTCAAATATACATATGTTCTAAGACAGGTAATGGGAGCTTCCAAATAAATATTCCAATCATACAGTCACACAGATAGTTGACAATCATTATTTAAATTAGTTGACCCTGTTGTGCAATGGGACTATAGAGGTTCTTTCGTGGGAAAATTAACATGGACAAGTTTATATCAAAGCATTGTGGATTTCAGTCCATTTTATGTCTCTACATTAGAGCTTTTACTTCAAAGTTTCAACTCCATGAAATCTTTAATTTTGCCATATATTGTAAATCATATACAATAGAGATGAGTTAAAGCTGACATTCAGAGAGCCGTGCAAAAATCACAGCTAAAATACATATGCACGCGACATTAAAGCAGACAGATGTAGTAGTGCACAAAAAGGTCAATAAAAAGGAAACCATTAAAAATCAACTTCAGTTTGCTCGTTGTGAAGATTTTACAATCTATTAAATGCAATTTTCTTTGTTTTAAGGTGATACTGTAAATATTTGCCTGGGTCCATATTTCAAAACACACATGGATGATACTTATCCTAGATTTCATGGCAACTCATCAATTTGTAACACATACCTGCAAACAATACTCATTCTGGTATTGGGTCCATCAGATCAGCATATTATTATTCCAGAACAATAATATTCAAAATCTTCAAAATCTGACCAATCAGCCATTATGGAAATCAACAAGTCACATGTCACCTGTATGTGAGTCAATAGTCCAGCATATGTTTCACACATAATCACCGTTTTACACAAAATTTCTTCTTGGCAGTAATAAGGTAATGATTAACATACTTTTGTTAACAGTGACAAAAACAAATGTTTCCTGATGTATCCATTTTGCATATTCTACTTTTAAATATCTCGATCTCAATCTTCCAGCACTGACCATTCATTAAAGATAGAAATGTACATTGCACTGTTCAATGACAAAATGGTGTTTTTACGACCCTTTCAGCAACTATGGCCATATCAGGTCGACTTTCGAGCCTTTTACCCAGTGTGAAAGTAACACTGCAGGCAGTGGGAGTTGAACCCACCACCTCCCGTCCTCCACTTATTTTAACCAACAAAGGCACAGATCCTACACTCTACCAACTGTGCTAGTGGGGTCGGTTGTTGTTCAATGACAACAATAATGATAATGATGCAAATAACAAACATTGATAATTGTGCATGTAAATTTTATTTAAATCAATATCACAGTTCGTGATTGTGAAATAATTCCACAAGACAAAACGTTGATATTTGCATTATTTTTTTTGGTAAAATTTATTCATATCAATATCACAGTGTTTTTCTTTTGCATGAAAATATTTGACATCACAAAAATAAATAGTCAAGCAAGTTCTGCATTCTATATATGTCACCTTTGTAAGCCTTTTCGTTTAATATGAGGCTCAAAAATCTTTATAGAAATAAATATATTTTTTATGAAATACGAAGTTTTAACCTTGCCTAAAGAGGTTAATCAAACAGTATTACATAAGCGACTTTTATAAAACTCACCTCAAGCAAACAAAGTCACAGTTCCTATAATTTAAACAAGAAAAGTTTACCTTCAAATGCAAACAGTTCTGTCACCTATATATAATTGCTAGATTCAGATCTTTGTTGTCACAGTTTTGCAATAATCCCTCTTCCATTTCAGTGATTTCAGAAAAGGAACTTGTCCACGACAAATATAAGCACAGCCGTCACTATGAAGGCACAAATTGACACAAACACTGATAGCAGGTTGAGGGCCAGTGCTATCTTCCGGTCCTTCAATGGTAAGGCAATTGCTGCAAAACAAAACAAAACAATACTCTGTTAAATACGAAATGTAATGAATGCACTTTAATGCATAAGGCTTTTGTTCTATTGGACATTTGGATTCTTTTACCAAGATTGGCCAACACCCAGGATCAATTTGACCAACTCATACAAGTGCTCATCAATACTTTGAAAATTGTCAGATACCTTGAAACTTGTTTTTATATAAAGATACATTTGAAAGGATTCTGTCACTTTTATCCTGAGACAATGAAGGATCTCTGTCAATTCTTGATAATCCTTCTACAATTCTAGAAGGATTGTTGTCAGGTATTTTGTTTGTTTGGGGTTTTACATCACTTTCAACATTATTTCAGTCATTTCGTGATGAGACCTACTTGTAACAGATATAGTGCTGCCTCACTGAATTGTTATGTCGCAGGTCCTTGACATGACAACCCACCCGGTCACAGTTTACAAGGACAATGGGTTAACCCTTTGGCACGGGCCTCAGCTCATGTGTGAATTTGTATCATGGATTCAATCTCGGCACGGCCGGGGATCGAACCCACGACCTTTGTATCACCACAAACAAACCAAAACACACAACCTCACCTCCTTCTCAGGGAATCCAAGAAGCCAAATAGTTATGTCACCTGACATGGCAAATCTCTGACCATGTCATGGGTAAGATCAACCAACCAATCAATATTGGTTTCAAATTAATCAGAAGTCATACATCACATGACATTGTTCAACATGGCCCCCATCTTTTTGTTGGGAACCTTCACAATTACCATGTTCAGAAAAGGACCAATTCATTCACAGAGAACCATACCAGTAACAGAGTAGGTGAAATCAAAATTTAACTTTTTCTGAACACAAATGTTGTTTTGACCTTGAAACGTCTGTGAGTTCAAAGAAAAGTCCAGTCGACTGATAATTAAATGATAAGCAGTGTCTGTGACCAGGCTGGACACACGAGGTTAAGGCTTCAGCAATCGTAAATATTCTCTTTTGGGGAAAATATTGGTCTTACCTGCAAGTAGTAGGGCACCAAATCCTACAAACATATTTCCTATAATACACGATACTCCTGCTAAAATTATAAAGAAGTACTTTTTAAATTTCTCCTTAAGCGTCAATGTTTCCGGTTGTTGTTGTGGCTGTTGACCTGTGACCTCAACAACTGGGTTCGACCCAACCACCACAGCTCCATGTTGTGGAGAACTCTTTGTCTCAGCATGCTCAGAGTTCAAACCGTTCACAGGTCCTATTCCATTTGATTCTTGATTGTTGTTTTGTAAAACATGGCCTGGAATATGACTTTCTATTTGTGTTAATGTACTAGTTCCTCCTTCAGACATGTTTCTGGTGAACTTTAAACTCCAAATAAATTCCAATGGACATGTAAATCTGCTTCACACTATAATCAAAATGGCTGCAATTATGCAATCGATTTTGGCTGCATTATTTTGACTTGCGAGGATTATTTCTAAGCTGACTGCCACCTTTGTAGGTCACGATGTATTAAACCGTATTATACAACAATCTTGTTGTGAATAGTCCACTCATTTGTGATATACATTTCCATTTGGAGCAGGTGTAATTTATACATGATTCGCCCATTTTCTCTGGAAAAAAAAGAAATACAGACTCAATTCAAAATCTCGTGGAAAAGATCTTTCTTCAAATACTTATTTCATTCTAATGCTTAGTAAAGAGTTTCATATTTCCAAATATATCATTCCAACGTGGCATTTATGCCTGTACATGTTTGGATACATTTAAACATTGTATATTACCCAATATATATATATATATATATATATATATATATATATATATATTGGGTTTTAATGATGTGTATTATTGATCCAATATGAACTCATAAAACTGTGTTTGCATTGTCCTAGTATATATATATATATATATATATATATATATATATATATATATATATATATATATATATATATATATATATATATATATATATATATATATATATATATATATATATATATATATATATATATATATATATATATATATATATATATATATATATATATTATATAATAATCAAATATACAACAAACAAATTTATCATTGTGTGTCACAAACCAAATGCAGTCACGACCACACTGCAGTGCATATCCATAAACATAAACATATATTTTTCTGTACGTATTCAATATTTGGTTTAATTTTATGTCACTTTCAACATTATTTCAGTTAAATCATGACGATATAATGTTGTGTACAGTATAATGATATATAAAAGTTAAAACAACACCTACTTGAAGCCTTGAATGCTTTGAAACAAAACACAAATAAGTCCTTACCACACAGGTATAGTGTATAGGATGATTTGTTTCTGAACGCATTAAAGGGGTCGCCTCCAACTGGGTCAGGTAGAGTCACAGTTTCGCTTGGGTCGTTAAGCAAATCACTTGACAGCAGCAAATTGTTGTGTCATACACACACCACGCTGCCTTGTTGCAGTTGTTGTGTTCATGGCAATCTATTATTAATCATATGTCATGGTAGGGCAGGATGACGTCACATAGAGGTATGCCCCGTATTTATATAATCCATAAATAGTTCATACACACACACAGCACACAAATCACACTGTCCACCAGAGGCACACAAACTATTACACGTGATAGGTTCACCATGTCGCCCTCTGGTGGAGTTTGCACACAAATACAGTTTAAAGAAAGACGACTCGGCATATAGAGTTGCACTAAAATGATATATTTTCACAAGACAGGTCCAGTACAAGTAATCACAGACTCACAGTCATCCCTCAAAGCACTAGAGAAAGGTCACCTCTTAGACAAAGTTCAGCTCATCACAGGAGTTTATGTTACCCTGTATATGTATAAGTTACAATCAGCCAATGCTAACAGTGGTGTGGCAAAGGCTATTACTAGTTTTCAAACTGGTTAAAAGGCTCGAAAGTCGACCTGATATGGCCATAGTTGCTGAAAGGGTCGTAAAAACACCATTTTTTCACTATTACTAGTATTAGGTTAGATGTAGTGGCTAAATAGTAGAGTCTTGATGGAAGAAAGGGTTCTCATGGGCGGGTCATTAGACATCTAGGGGGAGGGGGTATGGTTTTTTGGTTGGTCTGAGATATATTTTTGTGTGCATCATTGAGCTAAGATTTTTTTTTCTTTTATAACTGGGCTAGGATATTTTTTCCCTACATCTTTGGGCTAGGATATTTTTTCCCCTACATCTTTGGGCTAGGATATTTTTTTCCCTCCATTTTTGGGCTAGGATATTTTTCACTGATGCCAAGATATTATGAGGCTAAAATATTTTTTTATGGCAATCATGAGCTAGGATATTTTTTTTAACAAACCATACCCCCCCTAGATGTCTAATGACCCGCCCCTCATTACGTTTATTCTTTTTTGGCATTTTTCTTTGGGGTAATTGAGTGTCCATTCACAGATACTGATACACAGGGACCCAATCCAGGGCATGATCTGTATATGGAGCTGTGAGCTAGGTGTGTTCATTTTGGTGCACATTGCTTTTGTTTTGGAGGCAGATATTTTGAGCCCCCTGCTAGCAAACATGGCTGCAAGTCTTTCTGACGCCATGCTGGGATTGGGATGGACTGGAATGGGTGTGATTTTCTTGCCACTAGATATTTTCAATTTCTTCCAGAGCTCAGTGAAATGTGTGCTCGTTGAAAGATTTGCACCTCTCTTCCCATTTACTACGCATGGCACCCCTGCAGATCGCCTGCAGATGTTTGCTAACCTCCCTGAGCATTTGCCTATTGTGTGGGGTGAGATATTTTCTATATATCTTCCTGGTCCTATTTAGCCTATTCCTATACTCAGTCATTTCATGATGAGACCTACTTTTCGTAGATATAGTGCTGCCTTTCGTAGATATAGTGCTGCCTCACTGTGTCATGACACAGTTCCTTGACATGACAACTCACCCGGTCACAGATTTAAAAGGACAAGGGCTAACCCTTTGGCGGGGGCCTCAGCTCATGTGTGAAATTGTATTATACTTAATCTCGACATGGCTGGGGACCGAACCCACGACCTTTGGCTCGCCACAGAGGAACTGGTACTAATAAGCTGGCACTCTAACCAAATGCGCCAGGGCCCATGGCTTTGGTAAGTTAAAGGTTGCCAGTACTGTTATGAATAACCTCACATTAAAATGTATTGTGACGTTATTTAACTCCTCAAGCAACCAATTACTTCCGGGCATCAAAGTGATCTGATTTTTTTTAGCCCTATGGCAGATTTTCATCCAAATTAAACCAACTTTTGGAAAATCTTTTTGGAATATTGCAATCGTGGAACCAAATCTTCTGCCAAATCTACTTAGACTAATAGTATACTTAGTTGGGACTGTCTCTTCCTTCTTAAGTCTCTTCAAGCATGTCAACTGGCATATTGCAGACATATGAAGGCCACGGGCCGTGGCGCAGTTGGTTAGAGCGCTAGCTTACTAGCACCAGTTCCTCTGTGGTGATCCAAAGGTCGTGGGTTCGAATCCCGGCCATGCCTAGATTGAACTCATGATTCAATTTCCCATATGAGCTGAGGCCCGTGCCAAAAGGGTTAACCCGTTGTCCTTGTAAATCTGTGACCGGGTGGGTTGTCATGTCAAGGACCTGCGACATGACAATTCAGTGAGGCAGCACTATATCTGCTACAAGTAGGTCCCATCACGAAATGACTGAAATAATGTTGAAAGTGATGTAAAACCCCAAACAAACAAACAAACTGACATATGAATATATATTGCATCGGATAATAACAAAACAATTGTATCACAAGAAAAGACATGATCATTAATTTTTTTGTTTTATTTTGTTCATTCAGAACATCACATTTTTTCTATTAAATCCATTGTAATTTTGAATTAACTAACAACTAAGCTGTTACAGGTCGCCAATTCTATGGTACTGCAGCCACCTATTGGGTAATTTAACGTTAACCACCACAAGTTTTCTTCTACGAGGTCATTATTATTACATATATATTAAAAAAAAGCATGAACGTGATCAGAGAGGAAGTGTGGCCAGATTTGAAAAAAAAAAAAGTTGCTGTGTGAAGTATTAGCTGCAGTAAAATTCGCCACTGATAAGAGCGTGTGATCTCGATGTTACGTTTTTACGTTGCCCTCTGGTGGACGCTAGACAAGTCTCTGTTTCAGTTTTATTTTGCAAGTTTATGCGATGTTTTGCCTGATATGTATATTTGGAATCGAATAGATTTCAGTTATTTTTTTGTCAGAATTATGTCACATATGAAATTTTACCCACAAATTACCCTTATTTCTGTATTAGAGCTTTGTTTTTAACCATCGGGAATTTGACCTAATTCTTGACCTAGTTATTGAATCAACGGAGGCTCTGTGAGGTTTTGTACAAAGGGCTGCACATGGTGAGAGATAGCAGCACATGGTGAGAGATAGCTGCACATGGTGAGAGATAGCTGCACATGGTGAGAGATAGCTGCACATGGTGAGAAATAGCTGCACATGGGGAGGGACAGCTGCACATGGTGAGAGACAGCTGCACATGGGGAGAGATAGCTGCACATGGGGAGAGACAGCTGCATATGGGGAGAGACAGCTGCACACGGGGAGAGATAGCTGCACATGGTGAGATATAGCTGCACATGGGGAGAGATAGCTGCACATGGGGAGAGATAGTTACAACAGTGAGAGACAACTGCACAACTGAATGACAGCTGCACACATGATAGTTGCACAAGTGAGACAGCTGCACATGGTGAGAGATAGCTGCACATGGTGAGAGATAGCTGCACATGGTGAGAGATAGCTGCATATGGTGAGAGATATCTGCACATGGTGTGAGATAGCTCCACATGGTGAGAGATAGCTGCACATGGTGAGAGATAGCTGCACATGGGGAGAGATAGCTGCACAGTTTGAGAAATAGCTGCACATGGGGAGAGATAGCTGCACATGGGGAGAGATAGTTGCACATGGTAAGAGATAGCTGCACATGGGGAGAGATAGCTGCACATGGGGAGAGATAGCTGCACATGGGGAGAGATAGCTGCACACGGTGAAATATAGTTACAATAGTGAGAGACAACTGCACAACTGAATGACAGCTGCACACATGGTAGTTGCACAAGTGAGAGACAGCTGCACATGTGAGAGATAGCTGCACATGGGGAGAGATAGCTGCACATGGGGAGAGATAGCTGCACATGGTGAGAGATAGCTGCACATGCATATGGTGAGAGATAGTTACAACAGTGAGAGACAACTGCACAACTGAATGACAGCTGACATGTGGTAGTTGCACAAGTGAGAGACAGCTGCACAAGTGAGGGATAGCAACAACAGTGAGGGACAGCATCACCCGGGGGGGGGTTCTCTCATGATTTTAACCCGCGGAGGCTGGGATGGAACTGAAAACCCCAGAGCCTGAATTAAGGAAATATTCTATCATTATTGGTACCCTGATTTAGGACTAGCTGAATTTTTTATACCCTCATTTAGGGATGATGCAGAAGGGGGATATCTTAACCTGTTTTAGGGAAAATATCAGCGAAAAGGACCCTATTTAGCCAAGCTGACTATGAGAGTACCCCCACTTTTAGTGATATGTTTCATAGACATATTCATAAAAGGATTTCACTAACTTCCTCATATTGTTCAGAAAAATCAAATACATGAGATTTTTTAGAAATACATCAGCTACTAAATGTTATAACCCAATTGACTCTACATTCAATATATTTTTTATTATATTTTTTTCAATAATTTCTATTCATGATTAATTTTCTCATATTTTTCAGGGAATATTTCTTCCTTTTTAGGTATTATTATGATAAGAGTAACTTATTGCTGATTATTTTCTGAAATTAGATTAATATTCAATTTATCTAATACCTCAAAAATAAATGTGAGGTAAAATTAAAGTCCGTCAATTTGTCACTTTTGTAACCCTACCGATTTACACTATTTTTAATCATTTTAGCTTCATAATAAATTGACGGACTTTTTTTTCAATTTCTTTTTAGTATTAATGTGTTTTTCTGTGCAGTATTCTATATATTTTCATAAACTAACCCCCAATAAGCTGGCATTTTTATATTATTTAAAAAAACTTAGTATTATACTATTTTCCTCTGTTTTCCCTTATAGATTGACCACAAAACTATAAATTGCTCTCAAATTGTTAATTGTGAACAGATTTTGATGAATAAGGACTCTATGAGCTCGTATTTGAAAGATGTAGATGATAGGATAATAAAACATGTAGAGCTAACAACCATAGGATTCGCGCAACCATAGGATTGGCTGATAATTATGAAATTGTATTTTATATATAAAACAAATTGAACAATGGACTTTTTGACATAGAAATGTTTATATGAATGGTAAAACTAAATTGTTATGAAAATTGCACCCATTGACCCCGATTGCGTCACAATGTGCACATGCATGAGGACCAGCTTCTCACAAAAAGATAAACATAGGCGCTATTCTGTCAATTCTTTACCGATATTCTTCATTGACAACTTAAAATTTAGCTTTTGAGCTCTTCAATTCAAATATGGAAGTCTGATGTACAATATATTAATTTTCGTCTTTCAGTATTGAAGAGAGAACAGTGCGCGAAGGCTATGGTTGTTCAGGTTGTTTGCGCAAAGACGTGACTCTGACTTGTCAATCTTGTCAGGATAGAACATACGCACATCGCTTAAAAAGTTAAAGTAATGAAAAGTCTTACCGATGGATATACCCCACTATAGCACACATATTGATAACTATTCATGTTATGTCAGTTTATTTATTTATTGACAAAGACCAAAATGCGCGAAATGGGCGGTTGTTAGCCCTAGATAATTTCGTCGAAATAGGCTTTCTATTTTCAACGTCATTGAAAGGTCACTTCAAGGTCACTGGCAATATTTGATCAAAATTGCCTAAGAAGGTTGACATTCGATCACATATCATTTGTAGATGTATATTGAGTAGTAAAAAAGTCCCTATGTCTGCCATTTCTAGTGATGGATAACCCGGCATGATAACTACACAAAAGGCAGTTTTCACATATGAGAGCCTCGGATAGCTCAGTACACATGGTACAAAAGTGAAATAACTACAATGTACAACAGTAAGAGATAACTGCACAAGAGATAGTTACACAAATGAGAGATAGCTGCAAAAGTGAGATACAGTTGTACAAGTAAGCTAGAGTCGAGACAGCTACACAATGAGATAGCTATAACTGCACAAGTGGGAGAAAGTTACAATCTGTCACAATGAGAGAGAGCTACCCGGAATAGTTGGATGAGCAAGAGTGAGAGATAGCTGCGGCATTGAGAGATAGCTGCACAAGTAAGAGATTGTATTATTTTTATTAAATGTTATTGACAATAGAAGGTCACATTGTATCCTTTTGCCACCGAAGGCACTTGTACCGAGTAAACAGCTTTTTGCATTCGGCACGTTGCGCGTTTGATAAATGGCGCGTTCAACACAGAGTGACTTGTATCCATGTGACGTCACACAAGGACAGTGTGTGAAAGGCATCAGTGGCAGGTCCAGGGTTTTACATTTGTTAAAATGGGGTACACTACAGTCTCTTTTCTGTACAAGTATTTATTATTTTTTTGGCATATTCGTGTTCACAAATATCATACAAAGTCCTATAAGAAGAAGAAATGCCAAATGATATAAATTGTGAAATTTGTAAATTGAGCACCCCTTTCAATATCCATTTCTGGACATGCCAATATACCAAAGCTGATTCCTGCCAAATTCAGTGAAGTGTCATTTTTAAAACTTTTAAATGGTTGGGTTTTAAGATTTAAATCCAAGTTTGATGTTATGTAGTATGTATGTCATGCGCAAAGTAGGAATCTTGCGCGATGTAGGAATGATTCCTACATTGCGCAACCAGAAGTAGGAATTCCTACCGAGCGCAAATAAGTAGGAATACAAATATCATGTGTCCTGATCGAGTCCATGAAAGTGTCTAATTATGGCTCGTGGGGGGACAAGTGGAGGCTGCCAAAGTTGCAACCAGGGTTTATTTACATTGTACTTTCATTCTTCTGAGGTCACACCCGTTAAAGTTGACGTAGGTCGATTTTATAATATTATTTCAAAATGATACTCACTGAGTAGATAATTAAATTCCTGATTTTTCCCAGTTTAGTTTTATTTGAAAGTGAAGCCAGGCTATGGCTCAGCTACAACCAGGCTACAAGCGTGCTGGACGTTCGATTTATCACTCCTGTTTGTGTGAACTTTGTTACTTATTCACTGTTCACAGTTCATTATTCATTTTTTTCTTCTAAATCTATGGTAGACTATGTCAACATCTCAGATTTCAAAAATGGTGTTCCAAATATCACTGTGCTGGATTTTGTGCCATATTATGTAAAAGGAAATTATAGTAATTATAAAAACCAAAATATTATTTAAGCATGGAGGAAAAAACAAGTGCAGATCAATTCAAAGGTCACCCAATTTTGTATGCGGGTTGAGGGGGTCCTATGATGTTATTTATAAAGCATTTCCCTGGCACATTTAACAGTAGCAAGATGGCACCACTCAAAACTTGAAAGTATTTGAAAATTAATTTCAATTAATCCTACATTGTGCAACTTGAGCAATGTAGGAATCCACCACGTTATAAAATTCCCACCCTGGGTGATTTTATAAAGTGAGAACTTCCCAAGTTCTCCCTGCTCGCAAGTAAAGACACCAAGATGTTGTTTTGCTGGATACTACTCAGGAACTGAACTTTATTCTCAAACCTAGCAACATATATACAATCCGTTTAACACACACATGTATGCGGGCGTGGTGCTTTCCCACAGTAAAGACAATTTGTCATCTCAACACCATTTGTCTACTCTCTCTTCGTTGAGATCCCCCAAACTCTCTCACCTTACACCCCATTAATCTATCGCTGACACCCCAGTGACATGTATACTAAACATGTCCAAACAATTCTACATACTACTCTTCTATAATGGGTTTTCCAAGTTCCATGCCAAATACCACATGACCGTGAGAAATGAACTAAAATACAATTATTAAAAAAAAAATATCTGTTAATTAGTAAATAAATTCCTCATTAATTCCTAGATTAATTAACACGATTAATTAACACTAAAGTCCTGGACTTTACAATCCTCCCTTATTTTCTAGTTTGTATGGGTATATACAAACTACTAAATAATATTACCTTAAGAAATCACTATATAACGTGAACTGACTCCAGACAAGCAGAAGTATCTGTGGGTCTAGGTTGTTATCTCAGCAAGGCCCAAGTGCTGACCACCAGTACTGGCCAAACTAGGGGTCGGTGCATACAGTTTTGACCGATTACACAGAATCTTTGTCTTTTTATATAATACAAAAACTACAAACAATATGACAAGTAAAACAGTAATCATAATAGAAAACACATTATACCATGAAATCGGGTCATGGTTCTCATCCCACATGTAATTGTTCTGATCCAATGTCTTTAATGTCAGGGGCACATTTGGTATTGCTGACAACTCTATCTTCCTTGACACATTAGGGAACAACTTAGGCAAGGTGACGAGTGGAAGGGTTGTAGTGATATTTATAGTTATTGGGATATCAATTTTATCGACTTTAATGTGTCGATTTATATTTTCCTCATTTATGCCATGTAGTGCCCAGGAGTTGCCCATAATGCTACAAGTTGGTCGCACTGTGACCTGATAGGTGTCTGGCGTAAGAGAATACACTTTTTCATTTTCCCTGGCACATCTCTCTATAAGTTTTTCGCCCCAAGTGGTAACAACATAGGTGTTTATGTCAATTTCTGCAATATGTGTTGTGTTCCTACCCTTTACAATCTTGACTGTGCAAAATTCTTTAGGCGACTGTACTCCAGATAAAATGCCTCTAATACATTTCAATCTGTCCGTTTGATAGACAGGGCCCGATCTACATACCGTCGGACTGGAACCTATACAAAACGATGGAAGGAATAAATCACCTGTCTGAGTATTGAAACCGACATGATCGAACGCTTCTAGTTGAGCACTTAAATCAGAATTAGAATATGGTACTGGAAATGTCCGGATATAGTACTGCAAATACTGTTCATCTTGGATCAACGGAATTGTGACTTGATATAACAAATTCCTGTGCTCACTGAAAATCGCTTTCACTTCTAAATGTTGATAATACCATTCGAGTTGAGTCACCACAGTAAACCCTTGAGAGATTGCCCTTTGGAGAACGTCCTCTAAAGTCCGTACTGGCAGCAGGTCCTCTGTGAGGTGGCCAACCTCAAGAGCTGCCCTTTGAGCGTGATACATCACTTTTTCTTGTTGGTATAATTCACTAACCAACTCCAGGGTCGTCAGGACCCTGTCCATTTCCTGACTGAATTCCAAGGTGCTAATTCTAGTCCTATAGGAAATGCCTTGGGTTACTAGCATATGGATATATCTCTCAGCCAATCGTTGATGAGTCTCCATGTCTAGCAGCGTGTCTCTGTTCTCTCTCACAAAATGTCTGGTTTGATTTATAGCAGACAATAAGTCCGGGATAACGTGTATAATTTCATTCTGCTTAGAACGGAGGTGATTTAGAATGCTTCTATACTTGCTGATTTGTTTATTCGTGGCGATACCAAAAAGTCCGTGAAGAAGCATTCCTCCGGCATCAAATAGTCCGCGCTTAGTGCGGTGGGATGTCAGGTCCAGTTTAGCGTCTAGCCTGGTTAGTCTGTCCTTCCATGCATCACGAAGTACATCAGAGATCTCCTTTTTCTCCGATGAGAGTTCCATGGTTTTCTTGACTTGGGCGATCTTGTCAGCCAGGCCGGGGGGCGGTAGCGGTGCGTCCAACGCCACCAGCAAGATCCAGTTGGCAGACAATGTTCGTAATCCCGTCCCACCAGTCACCAATAATCCGTCGACCAGAGGTGAGGCAGGGGGGGACGCTTTCTGGCTAGACGCCGTACGTACTAATAAAGTCAACATAACTGCTATTGTCCACATGATGTCAGCGTATAATAATAATGATATAAATTGTCAAAATTCCCAGATTTGCGTCAAAAAAAGTTTATGGCAGGAGAAGGTTCGCGATGTAAGATAATTATTCTGCGCCTGCGTGGATAACTGTCTTTCATTCCTACTCGTTAAAGGAACTCTCGCACATAAGCAATGGTTTCCAATCTTGCCTTTTTCTGAAGTTCTGGAGTGGGTATCGATGAAGCTGGTCTCTTCGTCATACGTGGCAAAAAGATCCTCTGTCTTTTAGGTCCGTCCGAGGCACTCGGGTTACTTTGTGCTCTACGCTTCACAGGCCGTGAAGGTGGCGGTGGTGATGGTGGTGGAGGAGAAAGTGGCGGTGTGTGTTGCGGGGCACTAGCTCTTGTGTTAGTGGCGCGGGAACTGGTGTGTGGTGTGACTCCGGCAAACTTAGTACTAATATTAGCTTGCCTTACCGGCCTGGGATTGACGTCATCCCAACACACATCCGGGTCAACTAAGTATACTTTATTTCGGTTCAGTATCTTAGTGAGTCCCGATTGTTGATGCCGCAAATTGACGACCTTTCCACGGATTTGGGTCACCGTCCAATGTGGATCCCACTTGCTTGTGGTAGTCAGTGGTTCGTGAGCTTTGATTACCACATTATCTCCGACTTTAAGGTCTCCATCATTTGCTTTTCTTTCCAGTCTCTCTCTGTTGTACCTCCTGGATCCCTCTGTCAGGGCACGTGCACTCTGCAGAGCATCTGACAAGACTTGTAGGCGTCCTGTCAGTGGATCCTTTGGGTACAACATTTTGTTGAGCGGGAGTCGTGACCTTCGGCCATATTGAAGGAAGAATGGAGTGTGACCAGTCACCGTAGAGGTTGCATTATTGTAAGCTGTCAGTGCTGCCCCCATCTGGTCCTCCCATTCATCTCTCTTATTGTTGACCAATTTGGCTATTAGGTCTTTAAAGGTCCGATTGAAACGTTCCGTTTTCCCATTGCTTTGCGGATTATATGGCGTGGTTCTATGATGTTTTATCCCGACTTTTTGAAGATATTCCTTAAATTCTACAGCATTGAATTCCTGGCCCTGGTCCGAAATCAAAATTTCTGGGTAACCGTGGCGAGGAAGGTATTCTTTCCTGAATTTTGCCCAAACAGCTTCGTTAGTCTTCCTAGGGATGGCATAACACTCTGCCCATCCCGTACAGTGATCAATGACTGTCAATATGTAAACATTTCCCTCCGTTGACCTGACAAATGGGCCAATGAGGTCCATTCCTATAATTTGACCTGGAGACGTTGCTAAGGGCATCTCTCCCATTGGTAAATGGACCGTTTTCCGGTTATATATTAAACAGGTGGGGCATTTCTTTAGTTCGGTTTCGATATCTTTCTTCATGCCCGGCCAGACATAAGACTCTTGTATGTGTCTGAGGGTTTTGATGGCAGCCATATGTCCAACCTCCTGATGTGCTCTGATGATGATTTTAGCTCTTACACTAGGTGGCAGCACCAAACGAGGATAATCCGCAGCATACTGATGAGGTTTCTTCATCGAGTACAGATTGCCCTGAATTATTTCATAGTGGCTATCCGGGTCTGTCGCTTCTGACCACTCATCCATGGTATGCTGTTGTTCCTCTCCAATACCTCTCAGGTCGAGATCATCATACAGCACAGGTACAATCTCATCATCGTTAACCTCTGGGGGTTCCGCACCTAGGCACCAGTCAGAGGTATCGAATGTTGCCACTTCCGCTCTCTGTTTGATCCGGGATAACATATCGGCTCTGATATTGTGTTTCCCTTTCCTATACGATATTTTCGCCCCATATTCCGCCAGAAGCACTTGCCACCTCTGTATTTTAGTATTATTCATCTCCTTGGTAAACAGAGAGGTGAGAGGTTTATGGTCTGTGTATACGTTATATTCCGCGCCCCAGATATAAGGTCGAAGTTGTCTGAGGGCATATACTACTCCGTATGCCTCTTTTTCAATAGTCGCCCACTTTTGTTGTGTGGCTGACAATTGTTTAGAGAGGTAGACCACTGGTCTCTCCACGCCTTTGTCATCTTCTTGGCACAATATGGCACCTATTGCATAATTGCACGCATCCGTGTACAGCTTGTAAGGCTTCTCCGGTTGCGGGTGTGCCATGACTTGTTCGCTGATGAGTAGGGCTTTCAGGTCCTCAAACGCCGCTGCCTCAGGTGGGCCCCACTGGAATTTTGCATACTTGCGTGTGAGTGCCACCAAGGGTGCAGCAATGTGCGCATAGTTAGCCATACACGATCGGTAATAGCCTGTCATTCCCAAAAATGACCTAACCTCTGACACATCCGTAGGGTGGCCCAACTCGGCAATGGCCTTGACCTTGTCAGTGTCGGGTCGTATTCCATGCTTATCGATAATATACCCAAGCAACTTTATTTCTTTCAGTCCGAAGGCACATTTACTCGGTTTTAATTTTAGCTGGTATTCTTCGAGTCTCTGCAGAACTTGTTTTAAATTTTCAGCATGTTCAGCCTCATTAGTCCCGAACACGACTATGTCATCGATATATATGTTGCAGACTCTCCCAACTAGGCCACATAGTACTTTTTCCATGGTTCTTTGAAATACTGAAGGGGCATTTGCTAAACCAAAAGGCATGCGGGTGAACTCATACAGTCCGCAGTGTGTTATGAAAGCTGTCTTCTCAATATCCCCTTCCGCCATCGGAAGTTGCCAATATCCGCTACGCAGATCGAGTGTGGAGAACACAGATGCACCACGCAGCTGGTCGAAAATGTCTTTAATGAGCGGGATGGGATAAGCATCCTTCTTGGTTATAGCATTCACCTTAGTATAATCCACACAGAATCTTGTGCTCCCATCCTTCTTTGGCACAAGTAGACAGGGGGAAGCCCAGGGCGATGAAGACGGCCTTATTATTCCTGAAGCCAACATATCAGAGATTTCTTTTTCTATTAGTTGCCTTTTCGACAGGGGGGCGCGATAAGCTCTCTGCTTAATGGGCTCTCCCGTGGTGTTTATTGTCATCTCGATTCCAGGATGACAACCAATAGATTCCCCTGATGCTGAGAAGACATGTTGATACTTATTTACTACTTCTTCTATGAGTGTTCCCTCCATAATGGGTGGTTCGGTTCCGAGGGTTGCTATTGTTATTTTCTTTTTAGGCATAAATGAATTTAATTCATATTCACCATTGCGCCAAGTCATAGTCTTACGGCTGGGGCGGAAATCGAGAACAGCTTCTTCCCCAATTGCATCCATGCCTAAAATGGCAGCGTGTGGCAGACCCTCCACCACAATGACCTTTATGGGTCCCGCTTGTCTCTCCATCACTTCGGTCTCTCCCATTACTTTCAAGGCATGTCCGGTTAGGCTACACAAGGCGACGGTGGGTTTTAAAATTGGTTGTCGACGTGAATTCCTGCATATTTTCAAATATTCCTTGCGCCGCAGCAAGGTTCTAGAAGCACCAGTGTCCAGTAAAGTTTCTATCTTGTAATTATGAATGTCCAAATAAAGGTATGCTCTATGGCGCTTCTTGTCTGTAGTGGCTGCGGCGCTTATTGGCCCCCCTGCAACCTAGACGGTTGTGCAGGTGTGGAGCGGGCAGACTGCAGCTTCTTAAGCTCGGAGCAATCCCTTTTGAAGTGTCCGGGTTTTGCACAATAAAAACACTTGCCTGCTTGTGAGCGTTTAGGCGGCGCTGAAGGTCCTCTGAAGCCTGATGCAGCCGTCAACCTGGTAATCTGCTTTGTCATGCCGGCCACTTGACGTCTTAATTCCGCCATCTCCTGTCTTATTTCCTGATTATATTGGGAAACAGCACCTACTTCCATTGGTTCTTCTGCTCTGAGTTCATTTACCGTGCCCTCTAATGCCTTATTCAACAGGTATGCATCTGAGGTGTACTGTGCCACAAATGTGATCGCATCTAGGAAATTATCTGGCTTGCCTTCCCTGATCAATCGTTCCACCAGGTGGCGATCCCTCAAGCCCTTCATATATGCACGCAGCATCACTCGGTGCTGGTCTGGATTTCTTGTGGCGGCTGGGTACGCCAGGTCACATACATCTCGGAAACGGCGGCCAAA
Source organism: Amphiduros pacificus (assembly GCA_949316495.1). Taxonomy (NCBI): domain Eukaryota; kingdom Metazoa; phylum Annelida; class Polychaeta; order Phyllodocida; family Hesionidae; genus Amphiduros; species Amphiduros pacificus. The sequence continues at coordinate 37,100,151 of OX439011.1, read as the reverse complement.
AGAGGCGGTGCCCTCGTATGCATTTTCCCTTGTTCTCTCTACTTCATCACGGAGTCGGTCTTCTTCATGTGTGCTTAGAAAGGAGGCTTGGATGTGGCCTCGCAACTGTTGCCACGTCACTTCAGCCCTGGCTGGCTGAGCCCCCAAGTATCTCCATATTTCTTTTCTTAGAGGTCCCTCTGCCGTGCTTGATGCTATGTAAACTGTTCTATCTGAATCTGGAATAGTCATATCTACCTCTTGTAGCCATTCCCTGACCGCCTTTGTAGATGAGCCATCACATCCCGGCACCTTTTTGATTTGTGCAGCCGCTTTTTGCCGTTCTGCATTCTCTGCTACCTGCCTCCTGGCAGCCTCACGGTCCGCCTGCTCCATCCTAACAAATGTGTTAAATTGTGTTGGATCCATCTCTATTGTCTTTACTTTTGTCTCGTCCGGGTCGCCAGTTATAAAATTCCCACCCTGGGTGATTTTATAAAGTGAGAACTTCCCAAGTTCTCCCTGCTCGCAAGTAAAGACACCAAGATGTTGTTTTGCTGGATACTACTCAGGAACTGAACTTTATTCTCAAACCTAGCAACATATATACAATCCGTTTAACACACACATGTATGCGGGCGTGGTGCTTTCCCACAGTAAAGACAATTTGTCATCTCAACACCATTTGTCTACTCTCTCTTCGTTGAGATCCCCCAAACTCTCTCACCTTACACCCCATTAATCTATCGCTGACACCCCAGTGACATGTATACTAAACATGTCCAAACAATTCTACATACTACTCTTCTATAATGGGTTTTCCAAGTTCCATGCCAAATACCACATGACCGTGAGAAATGAACTAAAATACAATTATTAAAAAAAAAATATCTGTTAATTAGTAAATAAATTCCTCATTAATTCCTAGATTAATTAACACGATTAATTAACACTAAAGTCCTGGACTTTACAACGTGACAGTTATTTGACACCATTTTGGTCATTCTTACATGCTGAAATGTGTTATTCCTACATTGTGCAACTTGAGCAATGTAGGAATCCACTATGTGACAGTTATTTGACATCATTTAGGCCACTCTTACATGCTGCCATGTGTTATTCCTACATTGTGCAACTTGAGCAATGTAGGAATCCACTATGTGGAGTAAATGGAGAAAGAAGTCTTGACGTTGCAAGCAAGGTAAACAGAGTTTTGTGAAGCTACGAGATGCACAATTCTTTCCACTGAACATCGTATATATATGACAACAGTTTCGTCAATAATTGGTGTAGAAAGATAATTTAACCTGGAGCGAAGTCGTCTTGACGTTGCGATCAAGGTAAACACGAATGAGATGCACATTTCTTTCCACTGAATATCAAAGATACAAATGATCACAGTTTCGTCAATAATTGGAGTAATAAGATAATTTAACCTGGAGTGAAGTCGTCTTGGCATTGCGAGCAAGGTAAACACAGTTGCGTGAGGCTTTGAGATGCACATTTCTTTCCATTGAATATTGTATATACAAATGACCACAGTTTCCTCAATAATTGGTGTAGAAAGATGATTTAACCTGGAATGAAGTCCTCTTGACATTGCAAGTAAAATGATGACGTCATACAGGAAAGTGTCATCATAGTGACGTCATACTGGTGTTACCTTTATGTAAGCTCCTCTCTCTGTTCTGCTTGAAATACCAGTTTTTGGTTATTTTGACTAATAATAAAACGAATGTATGCTATGTCCCTTCCGCCTTTCTTAATATCTCAACTTTTTCTTTCAAATGAGCCCAAGATCAAGCTGATTGGTGCAGCGGATGCTGCGTATAAGTTAATTAACGACTCTATCATTCCTATTCATATTATTGATGATTATTATTATAAATGTAACTGTTTTTGTATTGGCTAATAAGACATGTTGTTTCCATTATGATTTTTAGATTTGGACATCTGCTTATCTTAATTTATGATTACTGCTGTTATTGATCTGCATGCATTTAGCTTCATTAAGGACAGATTTATTGTTACTGTTCTTTAAATTTGTTTTGTTTGTTGAAATTTTTGTTTTGTTTGTTGACATTTTTGCTTTGTTCCAAAGTTATTATTTATTTTAGTGTTGTTTCTATAGTTTGGGTTTCTTTGTAAAACACTTTATGTTTGTTCATTTTTTCCATCTGTGTGACTCAAGGAGCACCACCTTTTCATGTTTAATTTGTTCAAATACTAACCATGTTTTGTTGAGTTGGCTCAAGTTTATGGTCTACCCCTAACTGATGAGTCCTGGGTTGACTGTATGGGCTGCTAATCTTCATCAGGACGAAACACTGCCAATAACTCACAATAAAATATATTTATCCTGTCTTGTTTGTGTAAATTAAATATAACCAATCAAGATCCTATTTCCAGTGTAGTTATATAATAACATTGTTATTGGCAGTGTCTTAGGGATTAATATTAAGTAAATATCAGGGAAATTCTCTTCATAAAACAATCTGACCTATTTATTAAATCAAATTCACAAAGTGACCACAATAAAAAATGAAAAACAAAGAATAACACTAAAACCTAATTTATTTCATTTTTATTGAATTTTTTTGTTGATAGAATGAAGTCATTTCCACACATCTATTTTTATCATGACGAGACTAAGTACAAAACAAAATATAAGTTTTATACAATCCATTGACAAAATGGTTTCATCATATTGTTAACATATAACAATCCACATCAATTTATATAGATCTATAGTTGGATCAATTTAATATCATCTTGTGATGATGATGCGGAGTAATATTGAGTGATGCATGATGACCATCTGCCCATACTTGCTGGTGACGTTGAGTGATACATGATGACCATCTGCCCATACTTGCTGGTGACGACGAGTGATGCAGTATTTTTATTGGAGGGAAACAATTTTTTTGAAGATTTCCCCTTAATGCTAACAACTGTCAAATGTCTTTCAGCAATTTGCATTAAATTACCAAGGAATATATGTGTATTTTTTTGTTCATGTTTTTTGTATTCAAATAATTTACTCTGACTTAATTACTTTCATTCCCAAGACACTGCCAAGAACAATGATAATATCTTTTAAGCTGATTAAAAAAAAATATTATTAATACACTCGGGCACTTTGGATATTTTTATTATGGGTTATTGGCAGTGTTTCGTCCTGATACAGGTTAATGGCCCATACAGTCTACCCAGGACTCATCAGTTAGGGATAGACCATGAACTTGAGCCAACTCAACAAAATTTTGTTAGTTAGATGTGTTAGTAGTATAAAGAACAGTAAATTAAATCTATCCTTATTAACGTAAATGTCATGCAGATCAATAGATCTATCACATATCAATAACGATAAATTATAATAAATCCTAATCCAAAAATCATGTCATAATCAACGACAGTGGAACACATGCAGTGTAAGTCAGATTAAAGTTATAATCAGTCATGGTGACTGCCTGTTAGTACTATCCAGTGGTGATGAGTGGGCACAGACACTGGTTGCCCACATCCTTTCCTAAAAAAAGATGATTATCAAAAAAATCATTTTTGGTGACATAGTAACATTTGCAGCATATTGTAAGAATTTTCTGAAATAGAATATCTGAAAGAATCTTTCTGCATACGAATATACGAATAATGATGTTTTACTAACCTCTTCTTGAGAATACAGCTTTATGTGACATGTATTTGTATTCTTTGCGAAATGTAGATGCGTTTAAAAAAAAGTAAGTTCAATTAGGTTAATTTTACCCAGTGTTCACCTTACATATATACTTGTGAGGCAAAGTTGTGAGCAAATTGTAGCATCAGTTTAATCTGCATTGAACACTATAAAATCTACATATTAAATTAATTAACATAACAAAATGTAATTAAATATAACACGATAAAAATGTGGTAAACTGTAATAATGGTAACATAGTGCATGCCCATCTTAAAACATGTACTGTACACTGCTATATATATTGTTGTAAACCAGTCTTATTTCCTTAGTTGCTCCTACTACCTGAAATATGTAATATAGACACAAGATACAAACAAACATTAAAATATTTGCAACTTTTCAAGCACACTTTCTCTCATTTTGGTCATATGGGCAACCTGATCTATCGATTAAGAAAAAAAATCTAATAATGAACTGTGAACAGTGAATAAGTAACAAACTTCACCCAGCACTGAGATCAGAAGAGTATAGGAGGGGGCAGTCATAGGGGCACTTTCACACATACGGGGCTTTCACGCCCTGGCAACCCCTATTGGCGTTGAAAACAAATCTCTGTCAGCCATTGAAATAGTACAGAGTAATTGAACCCAAATCTAAAGATTTCATCTTTAAAGTCATTATCTTTTTTATATATTCTTTGTGTGCAAAAAACAGTTCAATTCTGTATTTTCTGATGTGCATATCGCTCAAATAGAAGACCAAGATGAAGATTTCACCTTTGTTTTGTGTATAAAGTCATTATTCTTTATACTTTCTACATTTGAAAAAAAAAATAATTCAATTCTATATGTTTTGATGATCCTATCGCTCAAATAGAAGCCCAATATGAAGATTTCATTTGTTTTCTGCATAAAGTTATTATTGTTTATATTATATATGGTTGCAAAAAAAAAAAAAAAAAAATACAATTCATATCCGTACAGCCCAGCCACGCAGCCTTTGATGTCTTCCCAATCAGTGGTGTGAAAAACCCAAAATTTCACTGATACCAATAATCAGCATTCACAGTATTGCCATTCAAAGTGCTTGTGATGTAAGACAAAACCTGTGATCAAAGGGTTTAATGTAATTTTTCCACAGGTTGGCCCTTAAGAGGGATTCCATGCAGCCTTTGAGTCATGTCTTCCCCTTTTTGAAAGAAATGCTTTCACACGCATAAGATATCTTTCATATAAGTAAGATATTTTCTCCATTATTAAGATATTTCCCATAAGTATGATATTTTTTTGCATAAGCACAATATTTTTCACATATGATTCTCGGCTGATACTTATCTACAGTACAAATAAAAAATAAACAAATAAGTTTTTGTTTTTATTTATTTTAAGGTAAAATGTTTTAAAGATTTTTGATGACCACGGAACAAACACTTGTTTCTGCAATTCTCTTTTACCTGCAACAACAAACGAAAAAACAATGTAAAAGAAGATCAAATGAATAGTCTACACATCAAAAGAATAGTCTATATAGATTTGACTGCCATAATTGCAAACAATATAGGATTATTAAGAAGATGTTTGTTATAGTGTTGAAGATTTAATATTGATATCTCGGCTAATAATACACTAACAGAAATGATTTATATACATGTATATCTGGAACCGTGAGAACTAACACTAACTGCTGGTTTTAATGTTCACAATTACGGCAGTCATTTTCGGGAAAATATTATGATATGATATGAGGTTTATTTCCAATATTTCAAAATTACATAAGTTCAAATAACAAAGAAAATTATAAAACCAGCGTTAGTGTTAGTTTTAAATATTTCATATTCATATCTCGGCTCATAGTTTTTGTACAGAATGGATTTTTATATGTCTGAAATCGTGAGAACAAGAGGAAGACAGTACGTAAACAGTAAACAATGAGTTTGACAGTTCACTCCCGATATACGAATAACGACGTTTTACTCACCTTTTGTTGAGTACACAGCTTTACCAGGCATATATTTGTATTGCTTATGAAATGTAGATGTCTTTTATAAAAAAGTGAGTGGAATTAAGTCAATTTTAACCTGTTCATGTATGTAAATAAACCCTGGGTACGACTTGTCTTTGGTGCGGCAAGGTAGGGGACGAATTGTTTCAGGTACATGTGTAACACTGGTAAAGGTCACTGGTATAGTGGTAAGCTGTATTGATCCTATCGGGTATCTCGCTGAATATTCTCAGTGGATTTAAAAACTAAAGGTCACTGGTATAGTGGTAAGCTGTATTGATCCTATCGGGTATCTCGCTGAATATTCTCAGTGGATTTAAAAACATAAAAAACAATTCCTACTTTTTTGCACAAAGTAGGAATTCCTACTGAGCGCACTTGCGCTGTGTAGGAATTCCTACTTGGCCGCGATTCCTACCGGGCGCAAGACATGTGTCATGCAAACATTCCTATTCAAACTTTTTGACCTCAAAAGCCCTCCAAAGATACGAGGTGTCAGACATTTCTCTAACTGACACAACGCGCATTACGCGCCGAATGCAACAAGCCCGAGTAAACTGTTCACGCTTAGTGTCAAAGTGATTCGAGGCGGAAATCAAATGCACCTTTTGTTGGGCACTATTTTTTTTCCAAACACCGAAGTCTTATACCTCAGTGATGCGCGTATTGATGCGATTTCGAATGAATACGCGCATGCCGATTATTTGTAAAATATTGATTAGTTGGAACTATTTTGCGTCGGCCATCTTTAGACTGGTCCCCCATTGAGTGTCAAGAACATCGTGTATATACACAGATGGTCTCACCCCAGTAATTATGTATACCTACGAGTAGAAGCAGAGAAGTAGTACATTGTAAAAAATTCATTTCTGTCTTTGTTTGATCGTTTTTCAGTGCTAAATTGATGAAAATTCTTTAGGTTTGGCTTAGTTGGACAGTTTATGACGAGGGTTTTCTAAAATTATGCAAAAAAAATGAAGTTTGAAAGAAACTTTGCTTTTATGGAGAAAAATAGTGCCGTGTAATGATTTGTCAGCAGGTGTTTTGGTGAGAAACAAGAAAACGTTTTTTAAAAAAAATGTCCTATTAATGCATTTAACTTGAGATTTTCGTGCTTGACATGCCTTTTTTATGGTTTTATATGAAAATTTGTGAATTTTACAATATTGTAGAGCCTTAGATTTAGCTTTTGACATTTTTATTAAAGAAGTTATGATAATTTGAAATCGGCAAGTCTAATCCTCCCTGCAATAGGGGGCCTCAATTACTGGGGTGAGACCATAGTAGAGCATATGAATTAAGTTAAATTAAATATTTTTTTATCTTTTTTGGGCCAAAATTGATTAAAAATGTCACGATATGTATTAAAAAGGTTTTAGTATTTGTTATTTTCATAAATTTAAATATTTGGAAAATTAATGAGAAAATTATCCTGATATGTTTACCAAATTTTTGGCATTTTGGGGGATTTGGGGGCATTTTGATGAATTATGACAAGATGTTTTGTCTCCTTAGTTACGGTGGTAACAAATAATTCAGGAATTTTTTTTAGTTACTTTTTACACAGGTAATACATTAATCTTGATTTAGAACACCAAAGACTCACCTATATTATTATTTTTTTTTAATTAGAGCATTCCAAACACGGTCAAAAAACATGTTTTTCCTGGAAACCTCTTTTCTCCATTTTTGACCCCAATCTTAAAAAATGCAGCCTGTTTACTCCTCAATAAATGTAACTTGTAAAATGTCGCCAGAACTGTGTAATACATCAAAACGTTCGTAATTGCATACAGATTCAGAATTTATCATAAAAAATGGGGGTCAAGCACGAAAAAAAAAAAAAAAAATCCAAAAATTGGTTGATTTTTTTTTTTTTTAAATTCTCCTTTTTCGGCCATTTTTCAGATATTCCCTCCACGTTTAAACAGCCATAACTTTTTTTCTTTTTAAGTTAAATTGCTAAAACTGCACAGATATATTACTTGTATCAACACAATTCACCAGGAAAAAATTAGGGAAGATTCATTTTTTTCATTACTCTATTATGGTCTCACCCCAGTAATTATGTATACCTACGAGTAGAAGCAGAGAAGTAGTACATTGTAAAAAATTCATTTCTGTCTTTGTTTGATCGTTTTTCAGTGCTAAATTGATGAAAATTCTTTAGGTTTGGCTTAGTTGGACAGTTTATGACGAGGGTTTTCTAAAATTATGCAAAAAAAATGAAGTTTGAAAGAAACTTTGCTTTTATGGAGAAAAATAGTGCCGTGTAATGATTTGTCAGCAGGTGTTTTGGTGAGAAACAAGAAAACGTTTTTTAAAAAAAATGTCCTATTAATGCATTTAACTTGAGATTTTCGTGCTTGACATGCCTTTTTTATGGTTTTATATGAAAATTTGTGAATTTTACAATATTGTAGAGCCTTAGATTTAGCTTTTGACATTTTTATTAAAGAAGTTATGATAATTTGAAATCGGCAAGTCTAATCCTCCCTGCAATAGGGGGCCTCAATTACTGGGGTGAGACCATAGTAGAGCATATGAATTAAGTTAAATTAAATATTTTTTTATCTTTTTTGGGCCAAAATTGATTAAAAATGTCACGATATGTATTAAAAAGGTTTTAGTATTTGTTATTTTCATAAATTTAAATATTTGGAAAATTAATGAGAAAATTATCCTGATATGTTTACCAAATTTTTGGCATTTTGGGGGATTTGGGGGCATTTTGATGAATTATGACAAGATGTTTTGTCTCCTTAGTTACGGTGGTAACAAATAATTCAGGAATTTTTTTTAGTTACTTTTTACACAGGTAATACATTAATCTTGATTTAGAACACCAAAGACTCACCTATATTATTATTTTTTTTTAATTAGAGCATTCCAAACACGGTCAAAAAACATGTTTTTCCTGGAAACCTCTTTTCTCCATTTTTGACCCCAATCTTAAAAAATGCAGCCTGTTTACTCCTCAATAAATGTAACTTGTAAAATGTCGCCAGAACTGTGTAATACATCAAAACGTTCGTAATTGCATACAGATTCAGAATTTATCATAAAAAATGGGGGTCAAGCACGAAAAAAAAAAAAAAAAATCCAAAAATTGGTTGATTTTTTTTTTTTTTAAATTCTCCTTTTTCGGCCATTTTTCAGATATTCCCTCCACGTTTAAACAGCCATAACTTTTTTTCTTTTTAAGTTAAATTGCTAAAACTGCACAGATATATTACTTGTATCAACACAATTCACCAGGAAAAAATTAGGGAAGATTCATTTTTTTCATTACTCTATTATGGTCTCACCCCAGTAATTATGTATACCTACGAGTAGAAGCAGAGAAGTAGTACATTGTAAAAAATTCATTTCTGTCTTTGTTTGATCGTTTTTCAGTGCTAAATTGATGAAAATTCTTTAGGTTTGGCTTAGTTGGACAGTTTATGACGAGGGTTTTCTAAAATTATGCAAAAAAAATGAAGTTTGAAAGAAACTTTGCTTTTATGGAGAAAAATAGTGCCGTGTAATGATTTGTCAGCAGGTGTTTTGGTGAGAAACAAGAAAACGTTTTTTAAAAAAAATGTCCTATTAATGCATTTAACTTGAGATTTTCGTGCTTGACATGCCTTTTTTATGGTTTTATATGAAAATTTGTGAATTTTACAATATTGTAGAGCCTTAGATTTAGCTTTTGACATTTTTATTAAAGAAGTTATGATAATTTGAAATCGGCAAGTCTAATCCTCCCTGCAATAGGGGGCCTCAATTACTGGGGTGAGACCATAGTAGAGCATATGAATTAAGTTAAATTAAATATTTTTTTATCTTTTTTGGGCCAAAATTGATTAAAAATGTCACGATATGTATTAAAAAGGTTTTAGTATTTGTTATTTTCATAAATTTAAATATTTGGAAAATTAATGAGAAAATTATCCTGATATGTTTACCAAATTTTTGGCATTTTGGGGGATTTGGGGGCATTTTGATGAATTATGACAAGATGTTTTGTCTCCTTAGTTACGGTGGTAACAAATAATTCAGGAATTTTTTTTAGTTACTTTTTACACAGGTAATACATTAATCTTGATTTAGAACACCAAAGACTCACCTATATTATTATTTTTTTTTAATTAGAGCATTCCAAACACGGTCAAAAAACATGTTTTTCCTGGAAACCTCTTTTCTCCATTTTTGACCCCAATCTTAAAAAATGCAGCCTGTTTACTCCTCAATAAATGTAACTTGTAAAATGTCGCCAGAACTGTGTAATACATCAAAACGTTCGTAATTGCATACAGATTCAGAATTTATCATAAAAAATGGGGGTCAAGCACGAAAAAAAAAAAAAAAAATCCAAAAATTGGTTGATTTTTTTTTTTTTTAAATTCTCCTTTTTCGGCCATTTTTCAGATATTCCCTCCACGTTTAAACAGCCATAACTTTTTTTCTTTTTAAGTTAAATTGCTAAAACTGCACAGATATATTACTTGTATCAACACAATTCACCAGGAAAAAATTAGGGAAGATTCATTTTTTTCATTACTCTATTATGGTCTCACCCCAGTAATTATGTATACCTACGAGTAGAAGCAGAGAAGTAGTACATTGTAAAAAATTCATTTCTGTCTTTGTTTGATCGTTTTTCAGTGCTAAATTGATGAAAATTCTTTAGGTTTGGCTTAGTTGGACAGTTTATGACGAGGGTTTTCTAAAATTATGCAAAAAAAATGAAGTTTGAAAGAAACTTTGCTTTTATGGAGAAAAATAGTGCCGTGTAATGATTTGTCAGCAGGTGTTTTGGTGAGAAACAAGAAAACGTTTTTTAAAAAAAATGTCCTATTAATGCATTTAACTTGAGATTTTCGTGCTTGACATGCCTTTTTTATGGTTTTATATGAAAATTTGTGAATTTTACAATATTGTAGAGCCTTAGATTTAGCTTTTGACATTTTTATTAAAGAAGTTATGATAATTTGAAATCGGCAAGTCTAATCCTCCCTGCAATAGGGGGCCTCAATTACTGGGGTGAGACCATAGTAGAGCATATGAATTAAGTTAAATTAAATATTTTTTTATCTTTTTTGGGCCAAAATTGATTAAAAATGTCACGATATGTATTAAAAAGGTTTTAGTATTTGTTATTTTCATAAATTTAAATATTTGGAAAATTAATGAGAAAATTATCCTGATATGTTTACCAAATTTTTGGCATTTTGGGGGATTTGGGGGCATTTTGATGAATTATGACAAGATGTTTTGTCTCCTTAGTTACGGTGGTAACAAATAATTCAGGAATTTTTTTTAGTTACTTTTTACACAGGTAATACATTAATCTTGATTTAGAACACCAAAGACTCACCTATATTATTATTTTTTTTTAATTAGAGCATTCCAAACACGGTCAAAAAACATGTTTTTCCTGGAAACCTCTTTTCTCCATTTTTGACCCCAATCTTAAAAAATGCAGCCTGTTTACTCCTCAATAAATGTAACTTGTAAAATGTCGCCAGAACTGTGTAATACATCAAAACGTTCGTAATTGCATACAGATTCAGAATTTATCATAAAAAATGGGGGTCAAGCACGAAAAAAAAAAAAAAAAATCCAAAAATTGGTTGATTTTTTTTTTTTTTAAATTCTCCTTTTTCGGCCATTTTTCAGATATTCCCTCCACGTTTAAACAGCCATAACTTTTTTTCTTTTTAAGTTAAATTGCTAAAACTGCACAGATATATTACTTGTATCAACACAATTCACCAGGAAAAAATTAGGGAAGATTCATTTTTTTCATTACTCTATTATGGTCTCACCCCAGTAATTATGTATACCTACGAGTAGAAGCAGAGAAGTAGTACATTGTAAAAAATTCATTTCTGTCTTTGTTTGATCGTTTTTCAGTGCTAAATTGATGAAAATTCTTTAGGTTTGGCTTAGTTGGACAGTTTATGACGAGGGTTTTCTAAAATTATGCAAAAAAAATGAAGTTTGAAAGAAACTTTGCTTTTATGGAGAAAAATAGTGCCGTGTAATGATTTGTCAGCAGGTGTTTTGGTGAGAAACAAGAAAACGTTTTTTAAAAAAAATGTCCTATTAATGCATTTAACTTGAGATTTTCGTGCTTGACATGCCTTTTTTATGGTTTTATATGAAAATTTGTGAATTTTACAATATTGTAGAGCCTTAGATTTAGCTTTTGACATTTTTATTAAAGAAGTTATGATAATTTGAAATCGGCAAGTCTAATCCTCCCTGCAATAGGGGGCCTCAATTACTGGGGTGAGACCATAGTAGAGCATATGAATTAAGTTAAATTAAATATTTTTTTATCTTTTTTGGGCCAAAATTGATTAAAAATGTCACGATATGTATTAAAAAGGTTTTAGTATTTGTTATTTTCATAAATTTAAATATTTGGAAAATTAATGAGAAAATTATCCTGATATGTTTACCAAATTTTTGGCATTTTGGGGGATTTGGGGGCATTTTGATGAATTATGACAAGATGTTTTGTCTCCTTAGTTACGGTGGTAACAAATAATTCAGGAATTTTTTTTAGTTACTTTTTACACAGGTAATACATTAATCTTGATTTAGAACACCAAAGACTCACCTATATTATTATTTTTTTTTAATTAGAGCATTCCAAACACGGTCAAAAAACATGTTTTTCCTGGAAACCTCTTTTCTCCATTTTTGACCCCAATCTTAAAAAATGCAGCCTGTTTACTCCTCAATAAATGTAACTTGTAAAATGTCGCCAGAACTGTGTAATACATCAAAACGTTCGTAATTGCATACAGATTCAGAATTTATCATAAAAAATGGGGGTCAAGCACGAAAAAAAAAAAAAAAAATCCAAAAATTGGTTGATTTTTTTTTTTTTTAAATTCTCCTTTTTCGGCCATTTTTCAGATATTCCCTCCACGTTTAAACAGCCATAACTTTTTTTCTTTTTAAGTTAAATTGCTAAAACTGCACAGATATATTACTTGTATCAACACAATTCACCAGGAAAAAATTAGGGAAGATTCATTTTTTTCATTACTCTATTATGGTCTCACCCCAGTAATTATGTATACCTACGAGTAGAAGCAGAGAAGTAGTACATTGTAAAAAATTCATTTCTGTCTTTGTTTGATCGTTTTTCAGTGCTAAATTGATGAAAATTCTTTAGGTTTGGCTTAGTTGGACAGTTTATGACGAGGGTTTTCTAAAATTATGCAAAAAAAATGAAGTTTGAAAGAAACTTTGCTTTTATGGAGAAAAATAGTGCCGTGTAATGATTTGTCAGCAGGTGTTTTGGTGAGAAACAAGAAAACGTTTTTTAAAAAAAATGTCCTATTAATGCATTTAACTTGAGATTTTCGTGCTTGACATGCCTTTTTTATGGTTTTATATGAAAATTTGTGAATTTTACAATATTGTAGAGCCTTAGATTTAGCTTTTGACATTTTTATTAAAGAAGTTATGATAATTTGAAATCGGCAAGTCTAATCCTCCCTGCAATAGGGGGCCTCAATTACTGGGGTGAGACCATAGTAGAGCATATGAATTAAGTTAAATTAAATATTTTTTTATCTTTTTTGGGCCAAAATTGATTAAAAATGTCACGATATGTATTAAAAAGGTTTTAGTATTTGTTATTTTCATAAATTTAAATATTTGGAAAATTAATGAGAAAATTATCCTGATATGTTTACCAAATTTTTGGCATTTTGGGGGATTTGGGGGCATTTTGATGAATTATGACAAGATGTTTTGTCTCCTTAGTTACGGTGGTAACAAATAATTCAGGAATTTTTTTTAGTTACTTTTTACACAGGTAATACATTAATCTTGATTTAGAACACCAAAGACTCACCTATATTATTATTTTTTTTTAATTAGAGCATTCCAAACACGGTCAAAAAACATGTTTTTCCTGGAAACCTCTTTTCTCCATTTTTGACCCCAATCTTAAAAAATGCAGCCTGTTTACTCCTCAATAAATGTAACTTGTAAAATGTCGCCAGAACTGTGTAATACATCAAAACGTTCGTAATTGCATACAGATTCAGAATTTATCATAAAAAATGGGGGTCAAGCACGAAAAAAAAAAAAAAAAATCCAAAAATTGGTTGATTTTTTTTTTTTTTAAATTCTCCTTTTTCGGCCATTTTTCAGATATTCCCTCCACGTTTAAACAGCCATAACTTTTTTTCTTTTTAAGTTAAATTGCTAAAACTGCACAGATATATTACTTGTATCAACACAATTCACCAGGAAAAAATTAGGGAAGATTCATTTTTTTCATTACTCTATTATGGTCTCACCCCAGTAATTATGTATACCTACGAGTAGAAGCAGAGAAGTAGTACATTGTAAAAAATTCATTTCTGTCTTTGTTTGATCGTTTTTCAGTGCTAAATTGATGAAAATTCTTTAGGTTTGGCTTAGTTGGACAGTTTATGACGAGGGTTTTCTAAAATTATGCAAAAAAAATGAAGTTTGAAAGAAACTTTGCTTTTATGGAGAAAAATAGTGCCGTGTAATGATTTGTCAGCAGGTGTTTTGGTGAGAAACAAGAAAACGTTTTTTAAAAAAAATGTCCTATTAATGCATTTAACTTGAGATTTTCGTGCTTGACATGCCTTTTTTATGGTTTTATATGAAAATTTGTGAATTTTACAATATTGTAGAGCCTTAGATTTAGCTTTTGACATTTTTATTAAAGAAGTTATGATAATTTGAAATCGGCAAGTCTAATCCTCCCTGCAATAGGGGGCCTCAATTACTGGGGTGAGACCATAGTAGAGCATATGAATTAAGTTAAATTAAATATTTTTTTATCTTTTTTGGGCCAAAATTGATTAAAAATGTCACGATATGTATTAAAAAGGTTTTAGTATTTGTTATTTTCATAAATTTAAATATTTGGAAAATTAATGAGAAAATTATCCTGATATGTTTACCAAATTTTTGGCATTTTGGGGGATTTGGGGGCATTTTGATGAATTATGACAAGATGTTTTGTCTCCTTAGTTACGGTGGTAACAAATAATTCAGGAATTTTTTTTAGTTACTTTTTACACAGGTAATACATTAATCTTGATTTAGAACACCAAAGACTCACCTATATTATTATTTTTTTTTAATTAGAGCATTCCAAACACGGTCAAAAAACATGTTTTTCCTGGAAACCTCTTTTCTCCATTTTTGACCCCAATCTTAAAAAATGCAGCCTGTTTACTCCTCAATAAATGTAACTTGTAAAATGTCGCCAGAACTGTGTAATACATCAAAACGTTCGTAATTGCATACAGATTCAGAATTTATCATAAAAAATGGGGGTCAAGCACGAAAAAAAAAAAAAAAATCCAAAAATTGGTTGATTTTTTTTTTTTTTAAATTCTCCTTTTTCGGCCATTTTTCAGATATTCCCTCCACGTTTAAACAGCCATAACTTTTTTTCTTTTTAAGTTAAATTGCTAAAACTGCACAGATATATTACTTGTATCAACACAATTCACCAGGAAAAAATTAGGGAAGATTCATTTTTTTCATTACTCTATAGTAGAGCATATGAATTAAGTTAAATTAAATATTTTTTTATCTTTTTTGGGCCAAAATTGATTAAAAATGTCACGATATGTATTAAAAAGGTTTTAGTATTTGTTATTTTCATAAATTTAAATATTTGGAAAATTAATGAGAAAATTATCCTGATATGTTTACCAAATTTTTGGCATTTTGGGGGATTTGGGGGCATTTTGATGAATTATGACAAGATGTTTTGTCTCCTTAGTTACGGTGGTAACAAATAATTCAGGAATTTTTTTTAGTTACTTTTTACACAGGTAATACATTAATCTTGATTTAGAACACCAAAGACTCACCTATATTATTATTTTTTTTTAATTAGAGCATTCCAAACACGGTCAAAAAACATGTTTTTCCTGGAAACCTCTTTTCTCCATTTTTGACCCCAATCTTAAAAAATGCAGCCTGTTTACTCCTCAATAAATGTAACTTGTAAAATGTCGCCAGAACTGTGTAATACATCAAAACGTTCGTAATTGCATACAGATTCAGAATTTATCATAAAAAATGGGGGTCAAGCACGAAAAAAAAAAAAAAAAATCCAAAAATTGGTTGATTTTTTTTTTTTTTAAATTCTCCTTTTTCGGCCATTTTTCAGATATTCCCTCCACGTTTAAACAGCCATAACTTTTTTTCTTTTTAAGTTAAATTGCTAAAACTGCACAGATATATTACTTGTATCAACACAATTCACCAGGAAAAAATTAGGGAAGATTCATTTTTTTCATTACTCTATTATGGTCTCACCCCAGTAATTATGTATACCTACGAGTAGAAGCAGAGAAGTAGTACATTGTAAAAAATTCATTTCTGTCTTTGTTTGATCGTTTTTCAGTGCTAAATTGATGAAAATTCTTTAGGTTTGGCTTAGTTGGACAGTTTATGACGAGGGTTTTCTAAAATTATGCAAAAAAAATGAAGTTTGAAAGAAACTTTGCTTTTATGGAGAAAAATAGTGCCGTGTAATGATTTGTCAGCAGGTGTTTTGGTGAGAAACAAGAAAACGTTTTTTAAAAAAAATGTCCTATTAATGCATTTAACTTGAGATTTTCGTGCTTGACATGCCTTTTTTATGGTTTTATATGAAAATTTGTGAATTTTACAATATTGTAGAGCCTTAGATTTAGCTTTTGACATTTTTATTAAAGAAGTTATGATAATTTGAAATCGGCAAGTCTAATCCTCCCTGCAATAGGGGGCCTCAATTACTGGGGTGAGACCATAGTAGAGCATATGAATTAAGTTAAATTAAATATTTTTTTATCTTTTTTGGGCCAAAATTGATTAAAAATGTCACGATATGTATTAAAAAGGTTTTAGTATTTGTTATTTTCATAAATTTAAATATTTGGAAAATTAATGAGAAAATTATCCTGATATGTTTACCAAATTTTTGGCATTTTGGGGGATTTGGGGGCATTTTGATGAATTATGACAAGATGTTTTGTCTCCTTAGTTACGGTGGTAACAAATAATTCAGGAATTTTTTTTAGTTACTTTTTACACAGGTAATACATTAATCTTGATTTAGAACACCAAAGACTCACCTATATTATTATTTTTTTTTAATTAGAGCATTCCAAACACGGTCAAAAAACATGTT
Source organism: Amphiduros pacificus (assembly GCA_949316495.1). Taxonomy (NCBI): domain Eukaryota; kingdom Metazoa; phylum Annelida; class Polychaeta; order Phyllodocida; family Hesionidae; genus Amphiduros; species Amphiduros pacificus. The sequence continues at coordinate 37,083,310 of OX439011.1, read as the reverse complement.
TTTCCTGGAAACCTCTTTTCTCCATTTTTGACCCCAATCTTAAAAAATGCAGCCTGTTTACTCCTCAATAAATGTAACTTGTAAAATGTCGCCAGAACTGTGTAATACATCAAAACGTTCGTAATTGCATACAGATTCAGAATTTATCATAAAAAATGGGGGTCAAGCACGAAAAAAAAAAAAAAAAATCCAAAAATTGGTTGATTTTTTTTTTTTTTAAATTCTCCTTTTTCGGCCATTTTTCAGATATTCCCTCCACGTTTAAACAGCCATAACTTTTTTTCTTTTTAAGTTAAATTGCTAAAACTGCACAGATATATTACTTGTATCAACACAATTCACCAGGAAAAAATTAGGGAAGATTCATTTTTTTCATTACTCTATTATGGTCTCACCCCAGTAATTATGTATACCTACGAGTAGAAGCAGAGAAGTAGTACATTGTAAAAAATTCATTTCTGTCTTTGTTTGATCGTTTTTCAGTGCTAAATTGATGAAAATTCTTTAGGTTTGGCTTAGTTGGACAGTTTATGACGAGGGTTTTCTAAAATTATGCAAAAAAAATGAAGTTTGAAAGAAACTTTGCTTTTATGGAGAAAAATAGTGCCGTGTAATGATTTGTCAGCAGGTGTTTTGGTGAGAAACAAGAAAACGTTTTTTAAAAAAAATGTCCTATTAATGCATTTAACTTGAGATTTTCGTGCTTGACATGCCTTTTTTATGGTTTTATATGAAAATTTGTGAATTTTACAATATTGTAGAGCCTTAGATTTAGCTTTTGACATTTTTATTAAAGAAGTTATGATAATTTGAAATCGGCAAGTCTAATCCTCCCTGCAATAGGGGGCCTCAATTACTGGGGTGAGACCATAGTAGAGCATATGAATTAAGTTAAATTAAATATTTTTTTATCTTTTTTGGGCCAAAATTGATTAAAAATGTCACGATATGTATTAAAAAGGTTTTAGTATTTGTTATTTTCATAAATTTAAATATTTGGAAAATTAATGAGAAAATTATCCTGATATGTTTACCAAATTTTTGGCATTTTGGGGGATTTGGGGGCATTTTGATGAATTATGACAAGATGTTTTGTCTCCTTAGTTACGGTGGTAACAAATAATTCAGGAATTTTTTTTAGTTACTTTTTACACAGGTAATACATTAATCTTGATTTAGAACACCAAAGACTCACCTATATTATTATTTTTTTTTAATTAGAGCATTCCAAACACGGTCAAAAAACATGTTTTTCCTGGAAACCTCTTTTCTCCATTTTTGACCCCAATCTTAAAAAATGCAGCCTGTTTACTCCTCAATAAATGTAACTTGTAAAATGTCGCCAGAACTGTGTAATACATCAAAACGTTCGTAATTGCATACAGATTCAGAATTTATCATAAAAAATGGGGGTCAAGCACGAAAAAAAAAAAAAAAAATCCAAAAATTGGTTGATTTTTTTTTTTTTTAAATTCTCCTTTTTCGGCCATTTTTCAGATATTCCCTCCACGTTTAAACAGCCATAACTTTTTTTCTTTTTAAGTTAAATTGCTAAAACTGCACAGATATATTACTTGTATCAACACAATTCACCAGGAAAAAATTAGGGAAGATTCATTTTTTTCATTACTCTATTATGGTCTCACCCCAGTAATTATGTATACCTACGAGTAGAAGCAGAGAAGTAGTACATTGTAAAAAATTCATTTCTGTCTTTGTTTGATCGTTTTTCAGTGCTAAATTGATGAAAATTCTTTAGGTTTGGCTTAGTTGGACAGTTTATGACGAGGGTTTTCTAAAATTATGCAAAAAAAATGAAGTTTGAAAGAAACTTTGCTTTTATGGAGAAAAATAGTGCCGTGTAATGATTTGTCAGCAGGTGTTTTGGTGAGAAACAAGAAAACGTTTTTTAAAAAAAATGTCCTATTAATGCATTTAACTTGAGATTTTCGTGCTTGACATGCCTTTTTTATGGTTTTATATGAAAATTTGTGAATTTTACAATATTGTAGAGCCTTAGATTTAGCTTTTGACATTTTTATTAAAGAAGTTATGATAATTTGAAATCGGCAAGTCTAATCCTCCCTGCAATAGGGGGCCTCAATTACTGGGGTGAGACCATAGTAGAGCATATGAATTAAGTTAAATTAAATATTTTTTTATCTTTTTTGGGCCAAAATTGATTAAAAATGTCACGATATGTATTAAAAAGGTTTTAGTATTTGTTATTTTCATAAATTTAAATATTTGGAAAATTAATGAGAAAATTATCCTGATATGTTTACCAAATTTTTGGCATTTTGGGGGATTTGGGGGCATTTTGATGAATTATGACAAGATGTTTTGTCTCCTTAGTTACGGTGGTAACAAATAATTCAGGAATTTTTTTTAGTTACTTTTTACACAGGTAATACATTAATCTTGATTTAGAACACCAAAGACTCACCTATATTATTATTTTTTTTTAATTAGAGCATTCCAAACACGGTCAAAAAACATGTTTTTCCTGGAAACCTCTTTTCTCCATTTTTGACCCCAATCTTAAAAAATGCAGCCTGTTTACTCCTCAATAAATGTAACTTGTAAAATGTCGCCAGAACTGTGTAATACATCAAAACGTTCGTAATTGCATACAGATTCAGAATTTATCATAAAAAATGGGGGTCAAGCACGAAAAAAAAAAAAAAAAATCCAAAAATTGGTTGATTTTTTTTTTTTTTAAATTCTCCTTTTTCGGCCATTTTTCAGATATTCCCTCCACGTTTAAACAGCCATAACTTTTTTTCTTTTTAAGTTAAATTGCTAAAACTGCACAGATATATTACTTGTATCAACACAATTCACCAGGAAAAAATTAGGGAAGATTCATTTTTTTCATTACTCTATTATGGTCTCACCCCAGTAATTATGTATACCTACGAGTAGAAGCAGAGAAGTAGTACATTGTAAAAAATTCATTTCTGTCTTTGTTTGATCGTTTTTCAGTGCTAAATTGATGAAAATTCTTTAGGTTTGGCTTAGTTGGACAGTTTATGACGAGGGTTTTCTAAAATTATGCAAAAAAAATGAAGTTTGAAAGAAACTTTGCTTTTATGGAGAAAAATAGTGCCGTGTAATGATTTGTCAGCAGGTGTTTTGGTGAGAAACAAGAAAACGTTTTTTAAAAAAAATGTCCTATTAATGCATTTAACTTGAGATTTTCGTGCTTGACATGCCTTTTTTATGGTTTTATATGAAAATTTGTGAATTTTACAATATTGTAGAGCCTTAGATTTAGCTTTTGACATTTTTATTAAAGAAGTTATGATAATTTGAAATCGGCAAGTCTAATCCTCCCTGCAATAGGGGGCCTCAATTACTGGGGTGAGACCATAGTAGAGCATATGAATTAAGTTAAATTAAATATTTTTTTATCTTTTTTGGGCCAAAATTGATTAAAAATGTCACGATATGTATTAAAAAGGTTTTAGTATTTGTTATTTTCATAAATTTAAATATTTGGAAAATTAATGAGAAAATTATCCTGATATGTTTACCAAATTTTTGGCATTTTGGGGGATTTGGGGGCATTTTGATGAATTATGACAAGATGTTTTGTCTCCTTAGTTACGGTGGTAACAAATAATTCAGGAATTTTTTTTAGTTACTTTTTACACAGGTAATACATTAATCTTGATTTAGAACACCAAAGACTCACCTATATTATTATTTTTTTTTAATTAGAGCATTCCAAACACGGTCAAAAAACATGTTTTTCCTGGAAACCTCTTTTCTCCATTTTTGACCCCAATCTTAAAAAATGCAGCCTGTTTACTCCTCAATAAATGTAACTTGTAAAATGTCGCCAGAACTGTGTAATACATCAAAACGTTCGTAATTGCATACAGATTCAGAATTTATCATAAAAAATGGGGGTCAAGCACGAAAAAAAAAAAAAAAAATCCAAAAATTGGTTGATTTTTTTTTTTTTTAAATTCTCCTTTTTCGGCCATTTTTCAGATATTCCCTCCACGTTTAAACAGCCATAACTTTTTTTCTTTTTAAGTTAAATTGCTAAAACTGCACAGATATATTACTTGTATCAACACAATTCACCAGGAAAAAATTAGGGAAGATTCATTTTTTTCATTACTCTATTATGGTCTCACCCCAGTAATTATGTATACCTACGAGTAGAAGCAGAGAAGTAGTACATTGTAAAAAATTCATTTCTGTCTTTGTTTGATCGTTTTTCAGTGCTAAATTGATGAAAATTCTTTAGGTTTGGCTTAGTTGGACAGTTTATGACGAGGGTTTTCTAAAATTATGCAAAAAAAATGAAGTTTGAAAGAAACTTTGCTTTTATGGAGAAAAATAGTGCCGTGTAATGATTTGTCAGCAGGTGTTTTGGTGAGAAACAAGAAAACGTTTTTTAAAAAAAATGTCCTATTAATGCATTTAACTTGAGATTTTCGTGCTTGACATGCCTTTTTTATGGTTTTATATGAAAATTTGTGAATTTTACAATATTGTAGAGCCTTAGATTTAGCTTTTGACATTTTTATTAAAGAAGTTATGATAATTTGAAATCGGCAAGTCTAATCCTCCCTGCAATAGGGGGCCTCAATTACTGGGGTGAGACCATAGTAGAGCATATGAATTAAGTTAAATTAAATATTTTTTTATCTTTTTTGGGCCAAAATTGATTAAAAATGTCACGATATGTATTAAAAAGGTTTTAGTATTTGTTATTTTCATAAATTTAAATATTTGGAAAATTAATGAGAAAATTATCCTGATATGTTTACCAAATTTTTGGCATTTTGGGGGATTTGGGGGCATTTTGATGAATTATGACAAGATGTTTTGTCTCCTTAGTTACGGTGGTAACAAATAATTCAGGAATTTTTTTTAGTTACTTTTTACACAGGTAATACATTAATCTTGATTTAGAACACCAAAGACTCACCTATATTATTATTTTTTTTTAATTAGAGCATTCCAAACACGGTCAAAAAACATGTTTTTCCTGGAAACCTCTTTTCTCCATTTTTGACCCCAATCTTAAAAAATGCAGCCTGTTTACTCCTCAATAAATGTAACTTGTAAAATGTCGCCAGAACTGTGTAATACATCAAAACGTTCGTAATTGCATACAGATTCAGAATTTATCATAAAAAATGGGGGTCAAGCACGAAAAAAAAAAAAAAAAATCCAAAAATTGGTTGATTTTTTTTTTTTTTAAATTCTCCTTTTTCGGCCATTTTTCAGATATTCCCTCCACGTTTAAACAGCCATAACTTTTTTTCTTTTTAAGTTAAATTGCTAAAACTGCACAGATATATTACTTGTATCAACACAATTCACCAGGAAAAAATTAGGGAAGATTCATTTTTTTCATTACTCTATTATGGTCTCACCCCAGTAATTATGTATACCTACGAGTAGAAGCAGAGAAGTAGTACATTGTAAAAAATTCATTTCTGTCTTTGTTTGATCGTTTTTCAGTGCTAAATTGATGAAAATTCTTTAGGTTTGGCTTAGTTGGACAGTTTATGACGAGGGTTTTCTAAAATTATGCAAAAAAAATGAAGTTTGAAAGAAACTTTGCTTTTATGGAGAAAAATAGTGCCGTGTAATGATTTGTCAGCAGGTGTTTTGGTGAGAAACAAGAAAACGTTTTTTAAAAAAAATGTCCTATTAATGCATTTAACTTGAGATTTTCGTGCTTGACATGCCTTTTTTATGGTTTTATATGAAAATTTGTGAATTTTACAATATTGTAGAGCCTTAGATTTAGCTTTTGACATTTTTATTAAAGAAGTTATGATAATTTGAAATCGGCAAGTCTAATCCTCCCTGCAATAGGGGGCCTCAATTACTGGGGTGAGACCATAGTAGAGCATATGAATTAAGTTAAATTAAATATTTTTTTATCTTTTTTGGGCCAAAATTGATTAAAAATGTCACGATATGTATTAAAAAGGTTTTAGTATTTGTTATTTTCATAAATTTAAATATTTGGAAAATTAATGAGAAAATTATCCTGATATGTTTACCAAATTTTTGGCATTTTGGGGGATTTGGGGGCATTTTGATGAATTATGACAAGATGTTTTGTCTCCTTAGTTACGGTGGTAACAAATAATTCAGGAATTTTTTTTAGTTACTTTTTACACAGGTAATACATTAATCTTGATTTAGAACACCAAAGACTCACCTATATTATTATTTTTTTTTAATTAGAGCATTCCAAACACGGTCAAAAAACATGTTTTTCCTGGAAACCTCTTTTCTCCATTTTTGACCCCAATCTTAAAAAATGCAGCCTGTTTACTCCTCAATAAATGTAACTTGTAAAATGTCGCCAGAACTGTGTAATACATCAAAACGTTCGTAATTGCATACAGATTCAGAATTTATCATAAAAAATGGGGGTCAAGCACGAAAAAAAAAAAAAAAAATCCAAAAATTGGTTGATTTTTTTTTTTTTTAAATTCTCCTTTTTCGGCCATTTTTCAGATATTCCCTCCACGTTTAAACAGCCATAACTTTTTTTCTTTTTAAGTTAAATTGCTAAAACTGCACAGATATATTACTTGTATCAACACAATTCACCAGGAAAAAATTAGGGAAGATTCATTTTTTTCATTACTCTATTATGGTCTCACCCCAGTAATTATGTATACCTACGAGTAGAAGCAGAGAAGTAGTACATTGTAAAAAATTCATTTCTGTCTTTGTTTGATCGTTTTTCAGTGCTAAATTGATGAAAATTCTTTAGGTTTGGCTTAGTTGGACAGTTTATGACGAGGGTTTTCTAAAATTATGCAAAAAAAATGAAGTTTGAAAGAAACTTTGCTTTTATGGAGAAAAATAGTGCCGTGTAATGATTTGTCAGCAGGTGTTTTGGTGAGAAACAAGAAAACGTTTTTTAAAAAAAATGTCCTATTAATGCATTTAACTTGAGATTTTCGTGCTTGACATGCCTTTTTTATGGTTTTATATGAAAATTTGTGAATTTTACAATATTGTAGAGCCTTAGATTTAGCTTTTGACATTTTTATTAAAGAAGTTATGATAATTTGAAATCGGCAAGTCTAATCCTCCCTGCAATAGGGGGCCTCAATTACTGGGGTGAGACCATAGTAGAGCATATGAATTAAGTTAAATTAAATATTTTTTTATCTTTTTTGGGCCAAAATTGATTAAAAATGTCACGATATGTATTAAAAAGGTTTTAGTATTTGTTATTTTCATAAATTTAAATATTTGGAAAATTAATGAGAAAATTATCCTGATATGTTTACCAAATTTTTGGCATTTTGGGGGATTTGGGGGCATTTTGATGAATTATGACAAGATGTTTTGTCTCCTTAGTTACGGTGGTAACAAATAATTCAGGAATTTTTTTTAGTTACTTTTTACACAGGTAATACATTAATCTTGATTTAGAACACCAAAGACTCACCTATATTATTATTTTTTTTTAATTAGAGCATTCCAAACACGGTCAAAAAACATGTTTTTCCTGGAAACCTCTTTTCTCCATTTTTGACCCCAATCTTAAAAAATGCAGCCTGTTTACTCCTCAATAAATGTAACTTGTAAAATGTCGCCAGAACTGTGTAATACATCAAAACGTTCGTAATTGCATACAGATTCAGAATTTATCATAAAAAATGGGGGTCAAGCACGAAAAAAAAAAAAAAAAATCCAAAAATTGGTTGATTTTTTTTTTTTTTAAATTCTCCTTTTTCGGCCATTTTTCAGATATTCCCTCCACGTTTAAACAGCCATAACTTTTTTTCTTTTTAAGTTAAATTGCTAAAACTGCACAGATATATTACTTGTATCAACACAATTCACCAGGAAAAAATTAGGGAAGATTCATTTTTTTCATTACTCTATTATGGTCTCACCCCAGTAATTATGTATACCTACGAGTAGAAGCAGAGAAGTAGTACATTGTAAAAAATTCATTTCTGTCTTTGTTTGATCGTTTTTCAGTGCTAAATTGATGAAAATTCTTTAGGTTTGGCTTAGTTGGACAGTTTATGACGAGGGTTTTCTAAAATTATGCAAAAAAAATGAAGTTTGAAAGAAACTTTGCTTTTATGGAGAAAAATAGTGCCGTGTAATGATTTGTCAGCAGGTGTTTTGGTGAGAAACAAGAAAACGTTTTTTAAAAAAAATGTCCTATTAATGCATTTAACTTGAGATTTTCGTGCTTGACATGCCTTTTTTATGGTTTTATATGAAAATTTGTGAATTTTACAATATTGTAGAGCCTTAGATTTAGCTTTTGACATTTTTATTAAAGAAGTTATGATAATTTGAAATCGGCAAGTCTAATCCTCCCTGCAATAGGGGGCCTCAATTACTGGGGTGAGACCATAGTAGAGCATATGAATTAAGTTAAATTAAATATTTTTTTATCTTTTTTGGGCCAAAATTGATTAAAAATGTCACGATATGTATTAAAAAGGTTTTAGTATTTGTTATTTTCATAAATTTAAATATTTGGAAAATTAATGAGAAAATTATCCTGATATGTTTACCAAATTTTTGGCATTTTGGGGGATTTGGGGGCATTTTGATGAATTATGACAAGATGTTTTGTCTCCTTAGTTACGGTGGTAACAAATAATTCAGGAATTTTTTTTAGTTACTTTTTACACAGGTAATACATTAATCTTGATTTAGAACACCAAAGACTCACCTATATTATTATTTTTTTTTAATTAGAGCATTCCAAACACGGTCAAAAAACATGTTTTTCCTGGAAACCTCTTTTCTCCATTTTTGACCCCAATCTTAAAAAATGCAGCCTGTTTACTCCTCAATAAATGTAACTTGTAAAATGTCGCCAGAACTGTGTAATACATCAAAACGTTCGTAATTGCATACAGATTCAGAATTTATCATAAAAAATGGGGGTCAAGCACGAAAAAAAAAAAAAAAAATCCAAAAATTGGTTGATTTTTTTTTTTTTTAAATTCTCCTTTTTCGGCCATTTTTCAGATATTCCCTCCACGTTTAAACAGCCATAACTTTTTTTCTTTTTAAGTTAAATTGCTAAAACTGCACAGATATATTACTTGTATCAACACAATTCACCAGGAAAAAATTAGGGAAGATTCATTTTTTTCATTACTCTATTATGGTCTCACCCCAGTAATTATGTATACCTACGAGTAGAAGCAGAGAAGTAGTACATTGTAAAAAATTCATTTCTGTCTTTGTTTGATCGTTTTTCAGTGCTAAATTGATGAAAATTCTTTAGGTTTGGCTTAGTTGGACAGTTTATGACGAGGGTTTTCTAAAATTATGCAAAAAAAATGAAGTTTGAAAGAAACTTTGCTTTTATGGAGAAAAATAGTGCCGTGTAATGATTTGTCAGCAGGTGTTTTGGTGAGAAACAAGAAAACGTTTTTTAAAAAAAATGTCCTATTAATGCATTTAACTTGAGATTTTCGTGCTTGACATGCCTTTTTTATGGTTTTATATGAAAATTTGTGAATTTTACAATATTGTAGAGCCTTAGATTTAGCTTTTGACATTTTTATTAAAGAAGTTATGATAATTTGAAATCGGCAAGTCTAATCCTCCCTGCAATAGGGGGCCTCAATTACTGGGGTGAGACCATAGTAGAGCATATGAATTAAGTTAAATTAAATATTTTTTTATCTTTTTTGGGCCAAAATTGATTAAAAATGTCACGATATGTATTAAAAAGGTTTTAGTATTTGTTATTTTCATAAATTTAAATATTTGGAAAATTAATGAGAAAATTATCCTGATATGTTTACCAAATTTTTGGCATTTTGGGGGATTTGGGGGCATTTTGATGAATTATGACAAGATGTTTTGTCTCCTTAGTTACGGTGGTAACAAATAATTCAGGAATTTTTTTTAGTTACTTTTTACACAGGTAATACATTAATCTTGATTTAGAACACCAAAGACTCACCTATATTATTATTTTTTTTTAATTAGAGCATTCCAAACACGGTCAAAAAACATGTTTTTCCTGGAAACCTCTTTTCTCCATTTTTGACCCCAATCTTAAAAAATGCAGCCTGTTTACTCCTCAATAAATGTAACTTGTAAAATGTCGCCAGAACTGTGTAATACATCAAAACGTTCGTAATTGCATACAGATTCAGAATTTATCATAAAAAATGGGGGTCAAGCACGAAAAAAAAAAAAAAAAATCCAAAAATTGGTTGATTTTTTTTTTTTTTAAATTCTCCTTTTTCGGCCATTTTTCAGATATTCCCTCCACGTTTAAACAGCCATAACTTTTTTTCTTTTTAAGTTAAATTGCTAAAACTGCACAGATATATTACTTGTATCAACACAATTCACCAGGAAAAAATTAGGGAAGATTCATTTTTTTCATTACTCTATTATGGTCTCACCCCAGTAATTATGTATACCTACGAGTAGAAGCAGAGAAGTAGTACATTGTAAAAAATTCATTTCTGTCTTTGTTTGATCGTTTTTCAGTGCTAAATTGATGAAAATTCTTTAGGTTTGGCTTAGTTGGACAGTTTATGACGAGGGTTTTCTAAAATTATGCAAAAAAAATGAAGTTTGAAAGAAACTTTGCTTTTATGGAGAAAAATAGTGCCGTGTAATGATTTGTCAGCAGGTGTTTTGGTGAGAAACAAGAAAACGTTTTTTAAAAAAAATGTCCTATTAATGCATTTAACTTGAGATTTTCGTGCTTGACATGCCTTTTTTATGGTTTTATATGAAAATTTGTGAATTTTACAATATTGTAGAGCCTTAGATTTAGCTTTTGACATTTTTATTAAAGAAGTTATGATAATTTGAAATCGGCAAGTCTAATCCTCCCTGCAATAGGGGGCCTCAATTACTGGGGTGAGACCATAGTAGAGCATATGAATTAAGTTAAATTAAATATTTTTTTATCTTTTTTGGGCCAAAATTGATTAAAAATGTCACGATATGTATTAAAAAGGTTTTAGTATTTGTTATTTTCATAAATTTAAATATTTGGAAAATTAATGAGAAAATTATCCTGATATGTTTACCAAATTTTTGGCATTTTGGGGGATTTGGGGGCATTTTGATGAATTATGACAAGATGTTTTGTCTCCTTAGTTACGGTGGTAACAAATAATTCAGGAATTTTTTTTAGTTACTTTTTACACAGGTAATACATTAATCTTGATTTAGAACACCAAAGACTCACCTATATTATTATTTTTTTTTAATTAGAGCATTCCAAACACGGTCAAAAAACATGTTTTTCCTGGAAACCTCTTTTCTCCATTTTTGACCCCAATCTTAAAAAATGCAGCCTGTTTACTCCTCAATAAATGTAACTTGTAAAATGTCGCCAGAACTGTGTAATACATCAAAACGTTCGTAATTGCATACAGATTCAGAATTTATCATAAAAAATGGGGGTCAAGCACGAAAAAAAAAAAAAAAAATCCAAAAATTGGTTGATTTTTTTTTTTTTTAAATTCTCCTTTTTCGGCCATTTTTCAGATATTCCCTCCACGTTTAAACAGCCATAACTTTTTTTCTTTTTAAGTTAAATTGCTAAAACTGCACAGATATATTACTTGTATCAACACAATTCACCAGGAAAAAATTAGGGAAGATTCATTTTTTTCATTACTCTATTATGGTCTCACCCCAGTAATTATGTATACCTACGAGTAGAAGCAGAGAAGTAGTACATTGTAAAAAATTCATTTCTGTCTTTGTTTGATCGTTTTTCAGTGCTAAATTGATGAAAATTCTTTAGGTTTGGCTTAGTTGGACAGTTTATGACGAGGGTTTTCTAAAATTATGCAAAAAAAATGAAGTTTGAAAGAAACTTTGCTTTTATGGAGAAAAATAGTGCCGTGTAATGATTTGTCAGCAGGTGTTTTGGTGAGAAACAAGAAAACGTTTTTTAAAAAAAATGTCCTATTAATGCATTTAACTTGAGATTTTCGTGCTTGACATGCCTTTTTTATGGTTTTATATGAAAATTTGTGAATTTTACAATATTGTAGAGCCTTAGATTTAGCTTTTGACATTTTTATTAAAGAAGTTATGATAATTTGAAATCGGCAAGTCTAATCCTCCCTGCAATAGGGGGCCTCAATTACTGGGGTGAGACCATAGTAGAGCATATGAATTAAGTTAAATTAAATATTTTTTTATCTTTTTTGGGCCAAAATTGATTAAAAATGTCACGATATGTATTAAAAAGGTTTTAGTATTTGTTATTTTCATAAATTTAAATATTTGGAAAATTAATGAGAAAATTATCCTGATATGTTTACCAAATTTTTGGCATTTTGGGGGATTTGGGGGCATTTTGATGAATTATGACAAGATGTTTTGTCTCCTTAGTTACGGTGGTAACAAATAATTCAGGAATTTTTTTTAGTTACTTTTTACACAGGTAATACATTAATCTTGATTTAGAACACCAAAGACTCACCTATATTATTATTTTTTTTTAATTAGAGCATTCCAAACACGGTCAAAAAACATGTTTTTCCTGGAAACCTCTTTTCTCCATTTTTGACCCCAATCTTAAAAAATGCAGCCTGTTTACTCCTCAATAAATGTAACTTGTAAAATGTCGCCAGAACTGTGTAATACATCAAAACGTTCGTAATTGCATACAGATTCAGAATTTATCATAAAAAATGGGGGTCAAGCACGAAAAAAAAAAAAAAAAATCCAAAAATTGGTTGATTTTTTTTTTTTTTAAATTCTCCTTTTTCGGCCATTTTTCAGATATTCCCTCCACGTTTAAACAGCCATAACTTTTTTTCTTTTTAAGTTAAATTGCTAAAACTGCACAGATATATTACTTGTATCAACACAATTCACCAGGAAAAAATTAGGGAAGATTCATTTTTTTCATTACTCTATTATGGTCTCACCCCAGTAATTATGTATACCTACGAGTAGAAGCAGAGAAGTAGTACATTGTAAAAAATTCATTTCTGTCTTTGTTTGATCGTTTTTCAGTGCTAAATTGATGAAAATTCTTTAGGTTTGGCTTAGTTGGACAGTTTATGACGAGGGTTTTCTAAAATTATGCAAAAAAAATGAAGTTTGAAAGAAACTTTGCTTTTATGGAGAAAAATAGTGCCGTGTAATGATTTGTCAGCAGGTGTTTTGGTGAGAAACAAGAAAACGTTTTTTAAAAAAAATGTCCTATTAATGCATTTAACTTGAGATTTTCGTGCTTGACATGCCTTTTTTATGGTTTTATATGAAAATTTGTGAATTTTACAATATTGTAGAGCCTTAGATTTAGCTTTTGACATTTTTATTAAAGAAGTTATGATAATTTGAAATCGGCAAGTCTAATCCTCCCTGCAATAGGGGGCCTCAATTACTGGGGTGAGACCATAGTAGAGCATATGAATTAAGTTAAATTAAATATTTTTTTATCTTTTTTGGGCCAAAATTGATTAAAAATGTCACGATATGTATTAAAAAGGTTTTAGTATTTGTTATTTTCATAAATTTAAATATTTGGAAAATTAATGAGAAAATTATCCTGATATGTTTACCAAATTTTTGGCATTTTGGGGGATTTGGGGGCATTTTGATGAATTATGACAAGATGTTTTGTCTCCTTAGTTACGGTGGTAACAAATAATTCAGGAATTTTTTTTAGTTACTTTTTACACAGGTAATACATTAATCTTGATTTAGAACACCAAAGACTCACCTATATTATTATTTTTTTTTAATTAGAGCATTCCAAACACGGTCAAAAAACATGTTTTTCCTGGAAACCTCTTTTCTCCATTTTTGACCCCAATCTTAAAAAATGCAGCCTGTTTACTCCTCAATAAATGTAACTTGTAAAATGTCGCCAGAACTGTGTAATACATCAAAACGTTCGTAATTGCATACAGATTCAGAATTTATCATAAAAAATGGGGGTCAAGCACGAAAAAAAAAAAAAAAAATCCAAAAATTGGTTGATTTTTTTTTTTTTTAAATTCTCCTTTTTCGGCCATTTTTCAGATATTCCCTCCACGTTTAAACAGCCATAACTTTTTTTCTTTTTAAGTTAAATTGCTAAAACTGCACAGATATATTACTTGTATCAACACAATTCACCAGGAAAAAATTAGGGAAGATTCATTTTTTTCATTACTCTATTATGGTCTCACCCCAGTAATTATGTATACCTACGAGTAGAAGCAGAGAAGTAGTACATTGTAAAAAATTCATTTCTGTCTTTGTTTGATCGTTTTTCAGTGCTAAATTGATGAAAATTCTTTAGGTTTGGCTTAGTTGGACAGTTTATGACGAGGGTTTTCTAAAATTATGCAAAAAAAATGAAGTTTGAAAGAAACTTTGCTTTTATGGAGAAAAATAGTGCCGTGTAATGATTTGTCAGCAGGTGTTTTGGTGAGAAACAAGAAAACGTTTTTTAAAAAAAATGTCCTATTAATGCATTTAACTTGAGATTTTCGTGCTTGACATGCCTTTTTTATGGTTTTATATGAAAATTTGTGAATTTTACAATATTGTAGAGCCTTAGATTTAGCTTTTGACATTTTTATTAAAGAAGTTATGATAATTTGAAATCGGCAAGTCTAATCCTCCCTGCAATAGGGGGCCTCAATTACTGGGGTGAGACCAGATGGTGGCAACCAGTCTATGGCTGTACGCGCCATTTTCGGGTCACGTGACGGGGTCAAATGAGGTGCGCTTTGTTTACAAATGTTTTTAACGATAAATATCTTGTTTCATGTATCATTTTTTAAAAATACAGTAGTTGTCTGAGGTATAAAAACAAAACATGCCTCGTCGGTCAGCTGTGTGAGCGGATTCAGTTCGTTGGTGATGGCGGACGGATACCCTGAGCCGAGCCGAAGCTCAGGGTATCCTTCCGCAATCACCAACTCACTGAATCCGCTCACCCAGCTTCCCGACTCGGTATGTTTTGTTATAATTTCCGACTTTCAAAATACTTATTCTTTTCTTTCAATTTCAAACAATTACAATGAGATTTTATAACCTTTTTATATTTTTTTCGTGTTTAAGTTTACACAATAAACCGCATAAAATAGTGTGATTGGAAGCGCACTATGTTCACGTTTTTTGGCGGGATTTTCTGTCTCGACGTCGTCTGCTTCTGTGATCGTGCTCTCAGATATCGTGTTGTCCTCGATGAATCAAGAGCGAAAATCGTCTTTAAAAACAATCTCGACTTATACAACAGCACAGGTCAGCAGACTTTTTTTTACTTTCTCTATCGCCCAAGAAACAGTTAAAACGTGATTTATCATTATTGCATGCGATTGTAAAATCTGAAAGTTGACACTCTTCTCTCAGTGCTAATAATATGAAAGCTTTGACATCTTGGTGAATCAGATTTATTTGCTGTCTACTGTAATCGAATTGACGTTCAAATGTTAACTTCTTTTTAAATTTGAGCTCCAGTTATCTCTTGTCATTTTTTTTTTCATTTTTAGGAAAGAAAATTACAAGACAGTGGCAACATGTCAGTAACGGTAAGTGAACATCAAAATATTTGATAAAAGATGAAGTTACCTCTTTGGTTGGGATGCTGTCTCTCACTAGGTCTACTAAAACTGTCTCTCACTGTTGACAGTGTTGTAACTATCTCTCACTTATACAGCTGTCTCTCCCATGTATAGCTATCACTCACTGATGTAGCTGTCTCTCCCATGTATAGCTATCACTCATTGGTGCAGCTGTCTCTCCCATGTATAGCTATCACTCACTGATGTAGCTGTCTCTCCCATGTATAGCTATCACTCATTGATGTAGCTGTCTCTCCCATGTATAGCTATCACTCACTGATGCAGCTGTCTCTCCCATGTATAGCTATCACTCACTGATGCAGCTGTCTCTCCCATGTATAGCTATCACTCACTGATGCAGCTGTCTCTCCCATGTATAGCTATCACTCACTGATGCAGCTGTCTCTCCCATGTATAGCTATCACTCATTGATGCAGCTGTCTCTCCCATGTATAGCTATCACTCACTGATGCAGCTGTCTCTCCCATGTATATCTATCACTCATTGATACAGCTGTCTCTCCCATGTATAGCTATCACTCACTGATGCAGCTGTCTCTCCCATGTATAGCTATCACTCACTGATGCAGCTGCAGTGTACGTAAAAAGTGACAGTCTGTCAGACATGTCTGACGTTGAAGCTAATGTTTTTGTTTCGTCCTGCGTTGGCATACAACTTTTCACGTACAGTGCAGCTGTCTCTCACATTTGCAGCTGTCTCTCACATTTGCAGCTGTCTCTCATATTTGCAGCTATTTCTCACTTATGCAGCTGTCTCTTGTGCAGATATTGTAATGTCTCACTGCTGACAGTGTTGTAATCATCTCTACCTTACAATCTCTCACAGATGCAGCTGTTTATCTAAATAGCAGCTGTTGTAACTGTCTTACTGTTTGCAGCTATCTCACTAGTGCTGCTATTTATCTCTCACTGTTTAGAACTATCTCTCACCTGTGCAGCTGTCTCTCACTTGTGCAGCTATCTCACTGATGTTTATTCCTCATTGTTGTAAATGTCTCACTGTTTGTAATTATCTCTCAAATGTGTAGCTGTCTCTCACGTATGCAGCTGTCTCTCACCTATGCAACTGTCTCTCACTTGTTCTAAACATCGCTCACATGTGCAACTGCATTTCACCCATAAAGCCCATATATGTACTGACTCAATAATTAGGTAAAATTGTTTACATACATATATAAAAAAAAGCATGAACGTGATCAGAAAGGAAGGGTGACGAGATTTGAAAAAAAAAAAAAAGTTGCTGTGTGAGAGGTATGGGCTGCAATAAAATTCGCCACTGATAAGAGCGTGCGATCTCACTGTTGCGTTTTTACGTTGCCCTCTGGTGGACGCTAAACTAGTCCCCACTTCACTTTTATTTTGCAATGTCTTGAGCAATATGTACATGAGGTAAAGAGTAGTTTTCACTTATTTTTTGTCAAAATTATGTTAGATGTGAAATATTGCCCACAATATGCCTATATTTTTGTATTATAGCTTTGTTTTTAACCATCTGTAAATTGACCTAATTATTGACCTAATTATTGAGGCACTGCTAGGTTTTGTACAAAAGGGCCTGTATGGGTGAAATGCAGATATTTTTAGCCAGCACGATTGAGAGATAGCCGCACAAGTGAGAAATAGCTGCACAAGTGAGAGATAGCAAGTGATAGACTGCTACAACGGCAAGAGATAGCTGCATAGATAAGAGATAGCTGCATAAATAAGAGATAACTGCATAAATAAGAGATAGCTGCATAAATAAGAGATAGCTGCATAAATAAGAGATAACTGCATAAATAAGAGATAGCTGCATAAATAAGAGATAGCTGTATAGATAAGAGATAGCTGCAAAAATAAGAGATAGCTGCATAACTGAGAGATAGCTGCATTGAGACATGAAAAATAGCTGCACAAAGTGAGAGATAGTTACGACAAGTGAGAGATAGTTACAACAAGTGAGAAATAGTTACAATAGTTGCAATATTGAGAGATAGCTGCAATAGTGAGACAGTTACAACAGGGAGAGATAGCTGCATAAATGAGAGACAGCTACATAAGTGAGATGACTGCAAAGTGAGAGATAGTTACAGCAGTGAGAGATAGTTACAGCAGTGAGAGATAGCTGCACAAATGAGAGACAGTTACATAAGTGAGATAGCTGCACATGTAAGAGACAGCTGCATCAGTGAGATAGCTGTACAAGGGAGAGACAGCTGCATAAGTGAGAGATAATTACAACAGTGAGAGACAGTTACAGCAGAGATAGATAGCTGCACAAGTGAAAGACAGCTGCATAAGTGAGAGATAGCTGCATATGCGAGAGACAGTTGCATCAGTGAGAGATAGTTGTACAAGGGAGAGACAGCTGCATAGGTGAGAGATAGTTACAAAAGTGAGAGTTATAACACAGATAGATAACTGAACAAGTGAGAGACAGCGGCATAAGTGAGATAACTGCAAAGTGAGAGACAGTTACAACAGTGAGAGATAGCTGCACAAGTGAGGGGTAGATACAGCAGAGATAGATATCTGCACAAGTGAGAAACAGCTGCATAAGTGAAAGATAGCTGCACATGTAAGAGACAGCTTCATCAGTGAGATAGCTCTACAAGGGAGAGACAGCTGCATAAGTGAGAGATAATTACAACAGTGAGAGACAGTTATAGCAGTGAGAGACAGCTGCATAAGTAAGAGATAGCCACAACAGAGAGAGACCACATCCTTTCCCAGCCGAAGGCACTTGTGATGGTTAAAAACAAAGCCTTAAAGGGCAACTTTCACTTCTCTAATACACTTTTATAGTATGAATGGTTATGTGTCAGAAAGAACATGAAAAATGTGACATTTTGGTGTAAAATGCATGTCAATAGGACCAGTATTAGCAAAGTTATGACTTATTTTATGAAAATTGAAGATGATTGAGTTGCAGCATTAAATCCCCCACGATGACGTTATTGCCACAAATTGCAATAAATGATCATAATTTGTTGGGATTGCAAGATGAGTTTTAAATGTTTTGTGTTTCCAAAAAAATGCTAACTGTACTATTCATAATATTCCAATGGCGCAACTTATCACACAAACTTGCAAAATATGACTGAAGTAGAGACTGGTTTAGCGCCAATAATTCCACCAGAGGGCAGGCAATGTGGTGACGGATCAGCAAGGTCACATTCCTTTCATTGGCAAATTTTATTGCAGCCCATACTTCACACAGCAAAGCCCAGAACGATGATCTTGAGGGATTTGTGGAACATGCAGGGTCTCCTCTATTTCAACCAAAGAAAAGAACATGTCTTTTGGTGGAGACCAAATTAAATGGGTTTGACTCAGTTTTTGCAGCTGTCTACTGATATCAATGTATATACTGATCACGTTCATGCTTTTTTTACTCTCAGCCCCTGATGTAGTCATGTATGTATGTGTGTGTGTGTTTGTGTGGTTTTTTTGTGTGTGTATGGGTGTATTTATCTCATACTTGGTGCTTCAAGAGGGTGTTCTGCACCTATGAGATATTCTTTTGCAGATCACCCCTCTGCCGAACTACTTTCGCAGATCACCCCTCTGCTGAACTACATTCGCAGATCACCCATGTGCCAAACTACTTTTAAAGATCATCCCTGTGTCAAACTATTTTCCTTCGGACTCTTGAGATCTTTCCACCAGAACCAACTTGAGAGATCTGTCTCCCTGAACATTGCACTCATATACATCTGTATTCTTGCCTTATTATCTTTATCTCATACCTATCTACCGCAGTTGGTCAAATATGAATCAAACCAGTGTAAACATTGTAAGAAGTATGGATTTATGTTGTTATGTGGCCTCACAATATAGAGTGGCCATGCCCACCTCTCAATGACGTCATTACATTATACAATATATGTTGTGACATATGTAATGACATCATTGAATGTGACGTCATTAAAAGGGGGGCGTGGCATTGTTTGACACACATAAAATAGATCCCCACTTGCTGCAATGTTTTCCACACTGTTTTGTTTTAAATAGATTGGACATCAAACCAAAACCTTTATCCCATACCTATCTGCAGTAGATAAGTATGACGTAAATCAAGAACATAGGTTCGTGCAGTTTTCAGGCTGACAGATTTCTCTCATTGTTTCTGCTGTCTGTCTGTCTGTCAGCCTGTCTCTGTCTCTCTGTTGCAAACATCCTTGTTATGATAACTCGAGAACAAATGATGGCAGCTTCATGAGACTTGACACATATAAGCAACTGGTGAAAACCCCGGACAAGTTTAGTGGACGATGACCTTCACCTGCTTTTCAAGGTCACAGGGACAATTATGTGAAATCCCAAGCATCACAATAACTTGGCACAAATGATGGCACCTTTATGAGACTTGACACACATAAGCATCTGGTGAAGACCTCAGACTTTTATATGATGGAGCATGACCTTCACCCACTTTTCAAGGTCAAGGACAATTGTTTCATGAAATCCCCATCATTGCGATAACTGGAGAACAAATGATGGCACCTTTATGAGACTTGACACACACAAGCATCTGGTGAAGACCTCAGACTTCTCTTTGATGGAGCATGACCTTCACCTTCTTTTCAAGGACACAGGGACAAATATATCAAATCCCCTAACATCCTTCGACACGAGAATAAATGTTGGCAGCTTCATGAGACTTGACACACATAAGCATCTGGTTAAAACCTCAAATGAGTTCTACTTCTCAAGGTCACAGGGACAATTATGTCAAATCCATGTCGTTGCAATAACTCAAGAACAAATGATGGAAGCATCATGAGAATTGACACACGTAAGCATCTTGTGAAGACCCCAGACAAGCTTCATGTACAGTGACCTTCACCTACTTTTCAAGGTCACAGGAACAATTATATCAAATCTCCTAGCACCCTTTAACTCAAGAACATGTGATGGCAGCTTCATGAGAATTGACACTCGTAAGCATCTGGTGAAGACTCCAGATGAGTTTGATAAACGGAGACCTTCACCTACTTTTCAGGGTCACAGGCCCATCATTTCAATAATTCTAGAGTAAATGATGTCAGTCTCATGATACTTGACACCCATAAGGTATCAAAGGGAGTAGATGTGCACTATTATGTTTTATTTACCCCAGCATCAATTTGCCTTGGTGCAATGACGTTTTGTCCAAAATTATTGTGTAAGTAAGTTACCAGGGCTGGGGGTTGATGCATTTCTGATGCCAATGTTTTATATAGTATGTAACAATTATAGATTATGTTCATTAAATAATTTATTATTTAGATACAGCCTTACAGGTGTAAGCATAGACAGTATGTAGAAGCTGAATGGTCTTTTGTGAGTATCTATCACTGTGAAGTTAAACAGACTGTTGACAACTCTTCCAAATAGAACAAAAAGACAAAAAAAGACATTTGGACCAAGCAGACTACTTTGACAACTCTTCCAAAGACACAGGAAATATACTTTACTTACAACCCTATTCAAAATACTTACAACCTTATTGGAAATACATATAGTTAACGACCGCCATTTTCATGCATTTTGGTCTTTGTAAATAACCTGACATAACATGAACAGTTATGTGCTATAGTGGGTATATCCATCAGTAAGACTAGTCATTACTTTATCAGATAAAGCAATGCGCAGAAGTAAAATTCTTACAAGATTTACAGTTCAGAGTCACGTCTTTGCACATACGATCACACACTGACTTCTCTTCTAAGCTGAACGATGAAAACTAATATAGCGAACATCAAACATAATTGAAGAGAAAAGCTCAATAGCTCAATTTTGAGCTGTCAATGATGTAAATCAGCCAAGAACTGACAGAGCAGTGCGTATGTTTATGTTATGCAATTTTTACAAGAACCCATTTCATCCATATGAACTTTTCCATGCCAAAAAGTCTGATGTTGTGTTTGTTGTATGTATACATGATAATTTGTTAATTATCACCCAATCTTATGGTTGCGAGATACAGCTGTATTACTAGCCTGTATTTCAGTTGTGTAAATCATTGTTTTTTTTATTGAAGCTTTGTCAGTTGGATGCCCCTGGGCTGCCCCAGATTGATTATAAAGAAGTCTTCAAGCAGCTTGAGTTGCAGAATCCAAAAGATGTTAGTCTGGATGAGCACTTTACACCAGATGAACTAAATAGCCTCAGCAAAATAGAAAAACTCCGCTACAGAAATATGAAGTTGAATTTCCAGATGATGATACAATTTGGTAGGTCTATATCTATATGTATTTTAAAATGGTTTAGCAACAATCATATTTCAGCAAAGCAAAAGACAAAAGAAGCAAAATATAAACCTGCTAGGTGTGAAATATTGACTTTGGTACAACCTTATTTAATGCTGGCTTTTTACATTGAAAGGTGGTGATAAATTTTTTCCGTGTTATTCTATCCGAGCCATGATTCCCTCCTTCAAAGTTTTGTCAAAAATTGAATCATGTCCCATGCAGTGTTCAACAATTGTAAAAAGGAACATAGGCATTTACATTCTATTAAAAAAATTGTATTGTTTCATGCCTTTCTCTTGTGAACGCTGCCTTTTTATTTTTTACCTTTTCATTTGACACATGTCAGAACATTTAAGAATATCAAACAACAATAAATTGGCAAATCAGTCTAGCGCATATATATTGATCGCTCAATTTGATAATAAATTTTGGTCCTCATAAATATGATATGTTTCTGATTATTTCAAGTTGGAGGGAAATCAAGATCTGTTGTGAGGAAATGTGGCGAAAAATAGGAAGATTTTGGGGAATAGTTTATATCGTAATAAATGAAATATTTTTTACAATGGTCTTTAAATATAAAAAGAAAATATAAGAATATACCTGACTTCAGAGGTGAATCACACGTAAGAAACAGTTGTGGGGGATCTTTTGTATAAACTTGAAAATCATTTGTGATACCTGTAACCAATCACACGTAAGAAACAGTTGTGGGGATCTTTTGTATAAACTTGAAAATCATTTGTGATACCTGTAACCAAGCACCAATACCAAGATAGCCAAATTTTGGTTGAATATTGCATCAAATCTCTTAAGGGGCTTAACACGTAATGTTCACAGGAATTCCAATGAAGAAACCTGACTTCATGCTGCGTCGAAAGAAAAAACCACCTCCTCCCCCATCAGACAGTGAAAGTGACCAGGAGTGGACACCGGCGTTAGAAAAACCAAAGCTCCCCATCCCGACCAAAGGTATTTGGTTGTCATCACATTTCACTGATCTTTGTCAATTCTTTATTAAAAAAAAGCCTGTTAAATATCAAATTTCAAACATCCAGGGCAAACACAATTTTAAAGGAATAAAAAATTTCTATACACACTTTAACCCTTAGTCTTCTGATCTAAAATTATTTCAGTTAGTTTGTCTTGTACTCTGTCCTCAGGATTTCTTTTGGTATATTAAAGCCGCACTCTGTCTATTTTAACCTTTTCATTGCAGGGGGTATATTCTTTTGAGTCAATAGAAAAATATGATTAAAAATTGATTGCAACAGGGGACAGCATCCAAATAATTATGAGATGTTTAACATTTCAGCTATTAGCAGAGGCAGGAAAAAGTGGATGCCACCAACAAAGGTTCAGACTGTTGTCCTGGCAGAGGTGAAAGAGGAAGTCAAAGTTATAAAAGCTAAAATGAGACAAAATAAAAAAAACAAGGTACTGATATGCCACGCTATTATTTTCGGTTTGTGTTTTTAATGAGGAATTTAAGGAATGACCATAATAATATTATATTGACAAGACATTCTTGTGCTCTGAAATTGGACTCTTTTTTTTTTTTAATTTGTAAATTCGTAATTTCCAGAATTTTGAAACATTGCCTTCCACACCAAGTGTAGAATCCAAAAGTAATCCAGTCACAGTATATGACAGTGAAGATTCTGATGAACAGTTTGAGGGCTTCACTGAGGAAGAAATCCGGGCAAGTGAGGACAATGCAAGACGAGTTAAGGCGAGGAATGATAGGCTTATCAGTCTGCTGAAGTCTGGTGCAATAACTCCTCACGAGATTGATGGCGATGACAAGCCTAATATTGGTATATATCTTTTTAAAAATGAGTAGTAAAATACCTTTGAATATAGCAAATTACCAAGCCATAGTTACATTATTGTCTTACCTTCTCATATTGAAATACAATAAGTAATAGTGCCAAGATTTGTGATGTTTAGACAAGAAGAAGGATTGCAAAGCAAAAGATCTGAAGAAAAACAGGACAAAACGCTATCCAAGGCGAAGTGTACCACGTCTTGACTACTCTGAATTGGAAGTTCCAGATGATGATGCATTCTTGTGTAAGTAACTTGATAAATTGATTATCAATTTCTAATAGTCACATTTTATTAAAAAAGATGGAAATACATTCCTACATGGAGATAATCATGACAATACATGTCCTAGTTTTTATGATAGAGGATTGATGTCACATTGTGCCATGGAATTACAATTGTTTTGACTTGGGATAAGGGTTAATGTCTAAAACAATGAAAGTTTTAATTAACAGTCTGTGAGCAGTGTGAGCAAGAGCATAAAGGAGAATGCCCAGTTCATGGACCTCTCAAGATCATTTATGACACACAGGTTGGCAAATACAGATTTTTGAATATTTTATCCTTTACTATCTCTCTTCAACACCAAAGGAGATCTGATATTAAAATCTGGATTATTAAATTATGGAAAATATCATGTGCGCCTCATGAAGAATTTTGAGATTTGAATAAACATAATACGCTATCACCATTTATATATGAAATATATTTCTGCCTATTGTGTTCTGATAGTGCTGTATATGTTTTTTTAAAGACTGATGAAGATGATACCCTCAAATCAGACCATAGTATTCCAAAAAATCTGATCTTAAAAGAGTCAACCATAGAAGGTGCAGGAACTGGAGTATTTACTTGTGAGCCCCTGGAAAGAGGTGTGAGGTTTGGGCCTTATGCAGGGGTGATAATACCTGAATATGGGGATATCCAAGCTCATTCATCCGGTTATTGTTGGCTGGTTTGTATTTTAAGCTATGCTGTTTTAGATGCATTAAATTTTAAATTCCAAATCAATAATTTTTAGGAAGTTTTTAGAGAAATACAATCTCAAGTATATTTAACATTCCATACACAAATTTTGATGACTTTGATTTTGGATATCAGTTAGTTTATGCATCATGGAATGAAAGAGAACATTATTTTGTCTTAATAAACTCATGGTATCATGGTTCAAATTTTAAATATGATTAAACATAACAATATATTTTAGTTTTTTTATATCCAATAGCCTGTCTATAGATAAAAACAATAACAAATGTACCTGAGGTTTTATCAGTTGATATGATGGTTGAAATTATAGAATGACAAACAAAATTCATTTTATGTTTCAGCTTTTCAAAGACAACAAAGCTAGTCATTATGTGGATGCTCAGTTTAAGTCCTGCTCTAACTGGATGCGATATGTGAACTGTGCAAGGTGGGAGAGCGAGCAAAATCTCCTGGCTTTCCAGGTATAAGAAACTCCAAATTCTTAGTATGAATTAGCTTTAATTTAGATAGATAAATAAGGTATTAATGAAGTAAATAAATCTTTTTTCTAAAACTTAGTGTCTTCATTAAAAAAGTTTAGACTTCTTTTACATTTTCTTTCAAAATTTCTTTTTTGCAGTACTGTGGTGAAATATTTTACCGCACAATCGAAGATATAGAGGCAGGGAAAGAGTTGATGGTGTGGTATGGTTCAGATTATGCTAGTGAGCTCGGAATCTGTCATGGTACTCCTAGATTCACAAATAGGGCTGAGAAAAGCATCAAATCTGAATATACTGCAAAGAATCAACTGGCATCTGGCATCAAATTGGAAATCAACACAGGTAAGATATTACAGGTTAATTATTTTAATTGCCACTTCTATTCATTTGTTTGCCAACTGTATGAATAATGTTACTTGAGTATTGGTTTTCCTGATTATATCAATCTGTCAAAATCAAATATCCCATTGTTTTGCCAAATTTTATGGTTACTGATAAAAGACGGTTATTACTACAAATTGTTTTTCATATTTGCAGAAATTGGTAAGGAGGACGAAATGTATCGATGTGCAGCTTGTGGACATGAGCTGAAATATGCAAGTGAAGCAAGGGTGAAGAGCCATAACACACATTGCAAGCGATATATCAAGGCTAACCAGATAAACTTACATGGATACAGATGTCACAAATGTCAGAGAAAATTCCCTACATCAGATCTATATGAGCAACATCAGAAGATTTGTGGTTTGATGGATAAACAGAAACAAATGAATACATTTCAAAATCAAAGTGAAATTCTGTGTGGACTGTGTGGAAGAATGAACTTTAAAACACAATTAGAACTAGAGAGTCATTTAGCAGATTGTATTAGCAGAAGGCACAAGTGTGAGGTGTGCGGCAAGGGGTTTACACGGTCAGACAGCCTGACCAATCACATGAGAACTCACACCAAGGAGAGGCCATACAAGTGTGAGGTGTGCGGCAAGGGGTTTACACGGTCAGGCAGCCTGACCAATCACATGAGAACTCACACCAAGGAGAGGCCATACAAGTGTGAGGTGTGTGGCAAGGGGTTTACACAGTCAGGTCACCTGACCAATCACATGAGAACCCACACCAAGGAGACGCCGTACAAGTGTGAGGTGTGTGGCAAGGGGTTTACACAGTCAGGTGACCTGACCAAACACATGAGAACTCACACCAAGGAGACGCCATACAAGTGTGAGGTGTGTGGCAAGGGGTTTACAGTGTCAGGCAGCCTGACCAGACACATGAGGAGTCACACCAAGGAGAGGCCATACATGTCAGAGAAAATGAGTTTATACACACAAACTGTGATACCAGAAACATAAAAACTTACAGGTTGAGTGATTATGATCATATAATTATGAAATATTTTACTTGAAAGAATTTGGAAGGATCACTAACTTTCAAATCAGACTGTGTGCAGAAGATGAGGACTGAACTTTATCTCGAAAAAAACAAAGTCAACACAACAACTTCAAAGATTTTAATATGATTATTGACAATAATAATGGATAAATTTAACTCATAAATATAAGATATATTAATTTAAAAGGATCTCAAAGGTAAGTGGAGACATGCACAGGTAAGTTTTATTTATTTACGGTAATGGCTTTGTGTGGGGGTTCTTAGTTTTGGTTTCCGTATGTACTTGCTGGTCTTAAACCATGCATAGGCCCATGGGTGAGGGATGGGGGGCAAATTTTTAAAAATACTGCGGAAGCTCTGCCCAAATTGTCAACATAATAAAAAATCTTAGTTTATTTTAGCCCCATAGGCCTCTGATATTTTATGCAAAAATAGATGTAAATATGGGATCTAACTTATAGACACTTTGTTTTGTCACAAAATGATAAGCTGCCCATTTTGACTTGAGAACAGCTCATCCACATATCATACTGTAAATTGATGCTCAATGATATTGTGTGTTCATCTTCTCCGTATTTATCAATGTGAAGATGGGACATACGCTCTGATTATTTTTACACCTCCATGCTTTTGGTATCAACTTATATTTGCTACAATCTACAAAGTATCATGTTTTATTTATCATTTGTTCATTATTTAGAGCATAAAAACTTCAAGGTTTTATGAGATATGAAATTGATTGTTTGAAGGCAGTTGTTTTCAATTAGACAGGCTATCAATTATTAGCATTATGCCAGGAAAGAGAAAAGAAAGTTTTGTTATTCATGCCGTCCCACCCCATTTTAGCTGTGCTGACTACAGTCTGGGATTTTAGCACTAGCCTGTAGTCCCAGACAAGTTGAAGCACTGTCGGGCTAGTACACCTTCCCCTGATGCTAGCCCAACTTCCTAGCTTCTGTCCTTACTTAACAAGAAAGATTTCTCTAAAAAAAGAAATGTACTGTGCTATAAAAAGCAATGTTTTATATTTACACTCAGAGCAAATCTAGCAAAAGTTATAATTAGCCATCACAAGGAGTTATTTCAATTATGTACATGTATATATGAATGTATTCTAATATTTGGATGTATTTAGCATTTTAAATCTTCTCTGTAATACATTTGTATTCTTTATGATTTTCTCAGTGTAGTGTTTTTGTAAGCATTTTATTCCGATAGATCTCATTATTTTCAAAACTGATGTATTAAATAAAAATTGTTTATAAGTGGCGAATATGTTCCACGGCAATATGTAAAAATATTTTTTGTCTTAGGTATATTTTCATTGAATGTTTGGAGTTTAACTGGTCTATTCTTAGCCATAAGATTTATAACAAAGTTTGTAAAGATTAATATTCAAAATAAATTTGAATTCTTGGGATGTAAATTTTAATGGGTGCGAGACATTTTGAAATTTGTAAACATTTGAAATAAACAAGACAAATATCTTGAAAAAAATATTTATGGTTATATTATTGGATGATTGTACATGTATCTGTTTATTTAAAATACATCTAAAAGTAAAAAAAAAGTAAAGCTGACATTTATATACCGCTGATACCAGACAATGTCTGCTCATAGCGGTTGATAGTAACTGGCCAGGATTCGAACCTAGAACCCCTGGATCTCAAGGCGAATACTCTACCAATTGAGCTATTTTGGCCAGAATTCATCAAGATCTTGGCATTGTAAGAAACCTTGAGTCGTTTTTCAATGGCAAAATTGTAGCCCATATATTTTTAAATATAAAAATACATATCAAAGTTTAATTTAGACAAATAAAAAAACCACTTGATGTGTTTTTAAGTTCCTTTCTGAATCTGCTCTAGACTTGACAAACAACCATTTAATTTGTTGTAACAGTTATTTAAGTTAAAAAGGTGGAAGTCAAAACAGATACAGATTCCTTCAGAGTAAGAGTTTCTCTGTCTGGGCAAATTTCAAGTCTCAGGGCCAATAATAAAATTATAAAATGGGCTGTAGAGCTGGAACTAATCAGAATTTCAGTTATTTCCCAGACCTGCAGTTTGGAGGGTTGGGGAAGAGCTTTAGGAATATGTACTTCACTATACACAGTCCCAAAGAATGTTTTGCAAATGACATGTGTTCCCTGAATCCCAACTTATGGGTCCAGTACATACTCAAGGTCATTAGGTCAGGGCCATCCATCCTGTGACATAAGGTCAAGGTCATCCACTATAAAACACATCCATCAGAAGATATTCATAAGATTTTTCAAGAAAGCAATTTGATAATTTTCTGAAACAACAATTGTGAGGAATGTTATCTTAAAGGGAAACTTTCACTTCTCTGAAACATTTTTGTAGTATGATGGAGAATTATAACGCACATTGATCTGTGGCTCTGTTAGTATGACCGCACATGGGAAACATGTTTTTTGGGAGAAAAATAGCTCTTTTAAATGCACGTGCTAGAAAAAAAAGGATGACGTCATCGTGCGGCAATTACCTACTTACATAAATAATTAGTAAACAAACAACAATGCAGCCAAAACAGCGATGTGACGATTTTCCGTCTTAGAAAACACGGACTATAGACAGGTTTTGTGCGTTGGAAAGAACAGAAAAAATGTGACATTTTGGTGCAAAGAGCATAACGATCGGACCAATATTAACAAAGTTATGACAAGTTTTGTGAAAATTGAAAATGATTGCAGCTCGACAGGCACATGCAATAAATCCCGCACGATGACGTCATAGGCCCAAATTGCAATAAATGATCATGATTTATGGGGGTTGCAAGATTAATTTTAATTGTTGGTTTGTGTTGCCATGGTTACCGCAATATTTTTTTGGTCTCTGAATTTCAATGTATTTATGTATTTATGATCATTTAATCGTATAATTTATGAAATGTATTTTACTAGAAAGTATCTCTTTAAAGACAAGTATAGAACGGTCCAGCCGTGGGCCCTTGAAATCAGGTAACTGGCCATCATATGGCAGTGATCAGAATCTTATTGCAAAACCCTCATTGTGTATTCATCAACTCAAAATTCTTTTTTTTCTATTAAAACAAGAAAAGATCTCTAAAAAAAAATATATTTGTTGTAGTTTGCATGAAATGAGTTGAATTTTGCCATCCCAATCATTGAAGATTGTGTATCATAAAAGTCTTGGAATGCTTATCCAATGTTTTTTAAACAAATATTACAATTAGATATAAATATATTAACATGTGGTGAAACTGTTCACTAACACCTTGTCGGATACTTAAAAAGCATCTCATCGACCCTTAAGTTGACGCTATTTTTAACCGACCAAAAGGACATCAACATCCAGCAATGGATGGGAAAGATGGCAACCTCCCGGTCGTTCTGGCTTAATGACGTCATTTTGTAACATTCTCTAGGCCTGCAACTTGTTACAATGTAAACATGGTGATGGAATTAGACTGCTTGAATCATGAACATTTGACTCTAGGACTTTGTTGAACAACCATGGTTTTAAATTTAATTTATTTAGTATGCAGATGCACTAACACAAAAAATGGTTAGTCCTGCCAATCAACAAAGACTAAATAAGCTAGTTCTTTTGAGGAGTAATGCATTACGATATATAAATAATAAAACAACATATTTTCCTTTTTTTATATGATCACTTTTATTTTGACAGTGACTGCCCTGCAAATCTCACTTAACAAATATATACAGATAGCTCACATTATTATTCCAATGATTTGATTTTATTTGACACGCTCAGTTGCAGGATAAAATATGAATACAATGGAAAATCTAAAACAGATACGGGTAATTTTTTTAAAAATTTGGTGTCATTCAGAGCATTTATGTAAAAATGGTGAAGAAAGTGACAAACCTTTCCTATCATCCCCTCATATATTAACCTGATTCTGCAGCTTTGCAAAATTATTTAAATATCATAAAGCAATCCTGTCAAAATTGATCAGAAGTTTTATCCATGCATATTTATTTACTGTCATAATTGATCCCACTCAGGCTTTGTAAATGTCCAGTAATGTGAAGTGGGGGTATGAATCTCAGTCAAGCAAATTTTATTTGGAATTACTATTGATTAAATATAGGAGGCAACCATATTAAGCATCTCCCTTTAAAAAAAAAAGAGGAATTCAGAAAATAGATTGTGACTGAAACCGATGTGTGACCTTGAAAAAAGGTCAATTCACACATTATAGTATACCAAGCCTATGAGAAGATTTATTTTTGGAGGGAACAACTTTTTTTGGAGGGACTGACATTTGATATTACAGCAATCACAGAAATGTTAAACACCTTGCTGAGATGCATTCTGTGATATTACAATGCTTAAAGTTGTGACAATATTGTGCTGAAATTGTTTGATTAAGGATTGATAAAGTGAACTCAGGTGACCTTGAAAAACAGGCCAATCTATTATTGACCCCGACCTAGTTGCTGTTGAAAAGTGGTAAAGATATGTTTTGGTACATAATTTTGTTCTTCACTTATTTCTCTATATTTTTGACAAACATCAAGGCAAAGTGGAACTTGAGATGAACCATTTTTTGGCCATGGGTTAAAGAAACATTATTTTATACAATGATTTTTTTTTTATCAAATTCTAGATTAATACAATTTGCTGGTATCAAGTAGATTTTGTCTCTACCTGATGCTAACTGATAATCATTTCACGTGGGACATCTAACCATGAAACGTTTCAGTTAAACAGAGTGTATTAAATAAAAAAATTGTTTGCTTGTCTCATTATCTGTAGTGAAATGAACATGACTGACCTTTACAATCTTTTCAACCCAGCAAGAAAAAAACTCCATATTATGGTAACTGTTAGACCTGCATGTCTTCTGCCATAATCAGTAATGCAGAGATAAGAATTTGTTCACAAATATCCAACATACTTTTTTTATAATAAAGTTTTGAGATTCAAGACAACTTCAATGATAATCAGTTTTTGAGGTGCTGCATTACAGAAATATCAGATTCTCTAACTTCTTCAAATTCCATTGCTCAGAAAACTACACAAGAATGAAGGTGTTCAATGCATATGTTTGATTGCCAAACACTATGACGTCACATCAAGGTTACTTGTAGTATGCGCTATACAAATACTTATATTATTATTATTATTATTATTATTATTATTATTATTTCTGCAGCCAATCCCATCAAGCAATAGAAACAGACTGAGGTAGTTGGAGAATTGACAAACTCTGTAAGCCAACGGAGGAAAAGTATTTCCCTTGGATTTCCTTTGCAAGGAAAAATTACTGTGGTTTTAAAATTGTCTACACTTTAATCCCAGTCAAGTTCCTGATCCCTTGATTCATAGTAGATACTATACAATCATCCGGTTGTGAAGCTTTTAAACAAATTATCCCATTTATTTAACATCTTTGCTTTGTAAACTTTGTACACAACTAAAATCTTGTAGCTTACTATACACACACAGTATGTGCCTTTTTATATTAGGACTAAAACTGAAATATACTGCTTCTCTCTTAACATAAGATATTTCTTGAAACACTTTTTGCAATATTACTAAAAAGAAGTTGTTACAAAAGCAATATATTTGAATTATCAACCAGTTTTTCTCTTTGACAAAAAAACAGCAAAAACAACAGAACACATCTTGACTGTGACCCAGATTATAAATATACATGTATCTGAAATGCTATTTGAGTGAGTATCACAAAACGGACAAACTTCGACTCATGAAATAATATATTTTGTGTAAAAATATTATGTTCTATCTGAATATTTTCGATGGACGGAATGAACAATATCCAACACTTAAATATGTCTTTGAATGCGACAATCATTCATAGCATTTGGAAAGCTAACAGTAACAGCCTTGTTTTTTTTTATTATATGGATAATAAACAATAAGGCCAAATGAAAGAAATGGCTTGTTTCTGACTATAACAAAATAAAATGTTAGCCTGGCTCAGTTAATCTTTAAAAAGGAACCAGAAACAATACATTTCTCTTTTGTGGCCTAATTGTAGCAATTTATCCTAAACTCAATTTTGACAATACAACCTGTTTGAACTGAACAGTGGATCAACAGATTTGACTCTATTTTAAACTCTGGACGGCATAGCATTGTCTATCTTACCTGTGCATTATTTAAAAGGCCCCCTTTTTATATGACAAGGCCTTTCTTGGATTTATTGATTACATCACATTTCTAGTAATAAGTCTCCTTTCATTTCTTCCTGTTCTTGAAACAGGAAACAGGAAACTCAAAGCTAAGATATTTTGGAATGTTGCACTCAGTTCTTTGAGAGATCAGACACAAATAAGAGGCCAGTCTCACTGTACATGTACAGCGGGACATGTTTATATTACGTTGTATACATTACAGGCACAGAAATGATGTATATATTATGTTGTATATATACATTTGTATTATTGGTGTCATGATCCTAATTACGCAGTTCCCTCAAACACTGCTTGTGAACCAAATCATGAGTGTGAATATCAAATATAAAAAATAAATACTCGTGAAGGTGTGACCAGCGAACATTTCCTTGTCTCATTATCAATATAGTGTAGCTCTCCTACTTGCAAGTCTTGAAAGCATAACTTTTTATGAAACACTCTCCACCTGAATAAAGGGAAAAACAGAATTGATCAGAAAAATTACAGCAAATTTAGTGGTGAAGTTTGTCACTTTTTCATATTGATTTTAATGTCTTAAATGATTGCTTTGAAATAGTCAAAATAAATAAATAAATTAATTAATTAATAAATAAATAAATAAATAAATAAATAAATAAATAAATAAATAAATAAATAAATAAATAAATAAATAAATAAATAAATAAATAAATAAATAAATTAATTAATTAATAAATAAATAATAAGTAAATGAATAAATAAATACAAAAAATAATAAATAAATTTATATATATTAACATATAAATTTATATATTTATATACACATATATATATACACACACACAAATATATAAAAATACAATTAATTAGATCTGTATACCTATAGGCCATACACCATTTCGTTGCCGCCATTGACCAGTGTATCGTCAGGTGTTTCCAGCTCGCCCAGGTCCGGCACTCCATTATTCTCAGGCTGCTTCTCTCTCCTCATCATATGATTGCCCCCTGCTGGGTGAGAACAAATTCTCCACATTGACATCAAGAGACATGGTGCGAGGAGTAAAATATCAAAATAGCTGATCATTTCTTTAGGTTAAGATGGAAAGCTGTTTGTGTCAAGGACAGCTTGCTATTACAGTTGTGTAATGACAAAAAGATGCCTTCAAAAATTATCTTGAAGGAAGCCTGAGATAATATTCCATTAAAATTTTG
This sequence comes from Amphiduros pacificus, assembly GCA_949316495.1. Taxonomy (NCBI): domain Eukaryota; kingdom Metazoa; phylum Annelida; class Polychaeta; order Phyllodocida; family Hesionidae; genus Amphiduros; species Amphiduros pacificus. Next base: position 37,049,503 of record OX439011.1, on the reverse strand, counting down.
TTTGGTTCTGTCCCTGGTACAATACAACCTCTACTGTAAGTTATGTGACCTGTACAGATATATGACCATAGTTACAGTACGTTTCAAAATTGTCTTCAGTTTTTTGTGCATTTGATGGTGAATTGGCAGCACACAATTAGGTGAATCAATAACCCTATTATTTTCTTCATTTTTTTTTTAGATTTCTTTTCTATAATCATGCAGCATTATGTACTAAATGTGAAGACGTTTACAAACAGGATTGTGCAGTAGAACAAATAATTTCAAAACCCCGAAAACATGCATATACAACATGTAACAAATATTTTAAAACAAATAATTATACTGTTTTTTATCATAATTATTTTGATTTGTTTGGAACCAATTGCCTTTAATCTGTTAATTGTTACCAATATCCATAGTACTGTATAATTTAGCCTCTACACCCTTTTAGTAATGTATATTTTACCTCCATCCCATTAGTCCTGTATATTTTTACCTCCATCCCATTAGTCCTGTATATTTTTACCTCCATCCCATTAGTCCTGTATATGTTTACCTCCATCCCATTAGTCCTGTATATTTTTACCTCCATCCCATTAGTCCTGTATATTTTACCTACATCCCATTAGTCCTGTATATTTTTACCTCCATCCCATTAGTCCTGTATATTTTTACCTCCATCCCATTAGTCCTGTATATGTTTACCTCCATCCCATTAGTCCTGTATATTTTTACCTCCATCCCATTAGTCCTGCATATTTTACCTCTATCCCATTAGTCCTGTATATTTTTACCTCCATCCCATTAGTCCTGTGTATTTTACCTCCATCCAATTAGTCCTGTATATTTTTACCTCCATCCCATTAGTCCTGTATATTTTACCTCCATCCCATTAGTCCTGTATATTTTACCTCCATCCCATTAGTCCTGTATACTTCTTCCCATTAGTCCTGTATATTTTTACCTCCATCCCATTAGTCCTGTATATTTTTACCTACAGCCCATTAGTCCTGTATATTTTACCTCCATCCCATTAGTCCTGTATATTTTACCTCCATCCCATTAGTCCTGTATATTTTACCTCCATCCCATTAGTCCTGTATACTTCTTCCCATTAGTCCTGTATATTTTTACCTCCATCCCATTAGTCCTGTATATTTTACCTCCATCCCATTAGTCCTGTATACTTCTTCCCATTAGTCCTGTATATTTTTACTTCCATCCCATTAGTCCTGTATGTTTTTACCTACAGCCCATTAGTCCTGTATATTTTACCTCCATCCCATTAGTCTTGTATATTTTACCTCCATCCCATTAGTCCTGTATATTTTTACCTACAGCCCATTAGTCCTGTATATTTTACCTACATCCCATTAGTCCTGTATATTTCCACCTACATCCCATTAGTCCTGTATATTTCCACCTACATCCCACCATTCCTGTATCCATTTTTTTCCTAATGTTCCATCAATCCTGTACTTTTTTTAACCTTTCCCCTATTAACCTTGTACATATTTCATCTACCGGTATATGCCATTAACCCTCTATATTTTTAACATACTCATTTTTAACATTTTAACATTAATAAAAAACATCATTCTAATCAGCACAACCTTACCATGCTTATATAGCATATACTATGCTCCCTATATTTTCTCATCATTTAAGTAATTATAGCACTAATGCTTGGTTTAATAACTTATCACTGCATGTGTAATGTAAACATAGGCATCAGAGATGCATCAACCCTCAGCCCTGGTAACTCATTGCACAACATTCGCTCCACACAATATTTGTAAACAAAACGTCACTGCACCAAGGCAAATTGATGCAGGGGTAAAAAAAACCATAAAATCTACTTCCTTTGATAGCTTAGGTGTATCAAGTATCATGAAACTGTCATCATTTACTCTAGAATTATTGAGATGGGCCGGTGACCTTGAAAAGCAGGTTAAGGTCACCGTCCATCAAACTCATCTGGAGTCTTCCCAGATGCTTATGTGTGTCAATTTTCATGAAGCTGCCATTATTTGTTCTTAAGTTATTGCAATGACGTGGATTTGACATGATTGTCCCTGTGACCTTGACAAGTAGGTGAAGGTCATGTTCCATCGAGAGAAGTCTGAGGTTTTCACCAGATGCTTATGTGTGTCAAGTCTCATAAAGCTGCCATCATTTGTTCTTGAGTTATCACGATGACAAGGATGATTTCACATAATTGTCCCTGTGACCTTGAATAGTAGGTGAAAGTCATGTTCCCTCAAGAGAATCTCATAAAGCTGCCATCATTCGTTCTTGAGTTATTGCGATTCTTGGGATTTCACATAATTGTCCCTGTGACCTTGAAAAATAGGTCAAGGTCGCCCTCCACCAAACTAGTCTGAGGTTTTCACCCGATGCTTATGCGTGTAAAGTTTCATGAAGCTGCCATCATTTGTTCTTGAGTAATCATGATGACAAGGATGATTTCACATAATTGTCCCTGTGACCTTGAAAAGTAGGTGAAGGTCATGTTTCATAGAAAAAAATTCTGAGGTCTTCACCAGATGCTTGTGTGTGTCAAATCTCATAAAGCTGCAATCATTCGTTCTTGAGTTATTGCGATTCTTGGGACTTCACATAATTGTCCGTGACCTTGAAAAATAGGTCAAGGTCACCATCTATCGAACTCGTCCGAGGTTTTCACCAGATACTTTTGTGTGTCAAGTTTCATGAAGCTGCCATCATTTGTTCTCATGTTATCACATAATTGTCCATGTGACCTTGAAAAGTAGGTGAAGGTCATGTTTTATAGAAACAATTCTGAGGTCTTCACCAGATGCTTATGGGTGTCAAATCTCATAAAGCTGCCATCATTTTTTCTTGAGTTATGCGATTCTTGGGATTTCACATAATTGTCCCTGTGACCTTGAAAAATAGGTCAAGGTTGCCATCCATCGAACTTGTCCGAGGTATTCACTAGATGCTTTTGTGTGTCAAGTTTCATGAAGCTGCCATCATTTGTTCTCGTGTTATCCCGATGACAAGGATGATTTCACATAATTGTCCATGTGACCTTGAAAAGTAGGTGAAGGTCATGTTTTATAGAAACAATTCTGAGGTCTTCACCAGATGCTTATGGGTGTCATATCTCATAAAGCTGCCATCATTTGTTCTTGAGTTATGCGATTCTTGGGATTTCACATAATTGTCCCTGTGACCTTGAAAAATAGGTCAAGGTCACCGTCCATCGAACTCGTCCGAGGTTTTCACCAGATGCTTTTGTGTGTCAAGTTTCATGAAGCTGCCATCATTTGTTCTCGTGTTATCGCGATGACAAGGATGATTTCACATAATTGTCCATGTGACCTTGAAAAGTAGGTGAAGGTCATGTTTTATAGAAACAATTCTGAGGTCTTCACCAGATGCTTATGGGTGTCAAATCTCATAAAGCTGCCATCATTTGTTCTTGAGTTATGCGATTCTTGGGATTTCACATAATTGTCCCTGTGACCTTGAAAAATAGGTCAAGGTCACCGTCCATCAAACTCGTCCGAGGTTTTCACCAGATGCTAATAAGTGTCAAGTTTCATGAAGCTGCCATCATTTGTTCTCGAGTTATCGCGATGACAAGATGATTTCACATAATTGCAGTGTTCGCCAAAACTTTTTGACCCACATCAGACAATATGTCTGATGTTCAGCCAGCCAACATCAGACATTTGTCTTCAACATCAGACATTTCAATGCGTGCTTTTTTCGTGCTATTTCGTGGCTTTTTCGCGCTTGTGACAGATATTCAGCTTATAAAACCTACATACCAACCTACACACCTACCTACATACCAACCTACATACCTACCTACATACCAGCCTACCTACACACCTACATACCAACCTACCTACATACCAACCCACATATCTACCTACATACCTACCCACATATCTACATACGTACATATCTACATACCCACCTACATATCTACCTACCTACATACCAACCTACATATCTACATACATACCAACCTATATACCTACCTACATATCTACCTGCATACTAACCTACATATCTACATACCTACCTACATATCTACCTATATACCATCCTACATACCTACCTACCTAACTACCTACATATCTACATACACACATATTTCTGATCATTTCTCAATCGAAAATTAATCAATATTCATTTATAGAAAGCTAAGAATACCCCAAGTTGTAAAATTGTCGTCTCCTCTTCTCAGGTTTTTTGACTGGTACATGACGTTTTCAATATGAATTTGAACTAGAAATAATGATAGGGGACCAGATTACGAACCACATTTGATTTATGTGTAAAGTCGTGCACGGTTTTTTTAATTGTTGAATGGGTACGAATCCCGAAAACGTGCTCGACTTTTGAACAGGAGTGAACACGGCAAAAATAATCAGGCGGGGACAAACGTAATGACCCGGATATAGCTCAAACTTTACAAAATGGCGGCAAGCGAAAATCTCCAAAAAACGAACCAATAAAACATATTTTTGTGATGACTACAATGAGAAACTGCGCAGGTAGAGAATGGCGGACAATTTGGCCACCGTTTTCAGTCATTATCAGCGGACAATGTGATATAACGGCCGGCATTGTCCGACGGGCCGACGACTTTTGGCGAACACTGTAATTGTCCCTGTGACCTTGAAAAGTAGGTGAAGGTCATGTTTCATAGAAAAAATTCTGAGGTCTTCAGCAGATGCTTATGTGTGTCAAATCTCATAAAGCTGCCATCATTCGTTCTTGAGTTATTGTGATTCTTGGGATTTCACATAATTGTCCCTGTGACCTTGAAAAATAGGTCAAGGTCGCCGTCCATCAAACTCGTCCGAGGTTTTCACCAGATGCATATGTGTGTCAAGTTTCATGAAGCTGCCATCATTTGTTCTTGAGTTAACATGACAAGGATGTTCGCTACAGACATACATGTACATACAGACATACATACATACATACATACATACATACATACATACCCACGCCAGGAGTACTGCAATACCCTCAGCCTGATTACATCAGGGGCTGAGGGTAAAAAATACTAATAACCTTATGTGAATTACACACATATTGTATCACACTTGCATTGAACTGCTTTAAAGATACCTAATGTATATCTCGTGCTGATCATTATAATTATTATAATAATAACTCTAGTCTGAAAATGACAGCATTGATTTGAGCACTTGTTGTGTAGCTTCTGATGGGCACTTACACGGTACAACATTAAGGATTTTAGTCACTGGCCTAAAAGAGATTTTCAGAACTGCTGGATTTTGTCTGGTGGCCAATAACACAAAACAATGACAAATATAAACATAGGCATCAGAGATGCATCAACCCTCAGCCCTGGTAACTCATTGCACAACATTCGCTCCACACAATATTTGTGAACAAAACGTCACTGCACCAAGGCAAATTGATGCAGGGGTAAAAAGCCCATAAAATCTACTTCCTTTGATAGCTTAGGTGTGTCAAGTATCATGAAACTGTCATCATTTACTCTAGAATTATTGATATGGGCCTGTGACCTTGAAAAGCAGGTTAAGGTCACCGTCCATCAAACTCATCTGGAGTCTTCCCAGATTCTTATGTGTGTCAATTTTCATGAAGCTGCCATCATTTGTTCTTAAGTTATCACGATGACAAGGATGATTTCACATAATTGTCCCTGTGACCTTGAAATCAGGTGAAGGTCATGTTCCATCAAGAGAAGTCTGAGGTCTTCACCAGATGCTTGTGTGTGTCAAATCTCATAAAGCTGCCATCATTCGTTCTTGAGTTATTGCGATTCTTGGGATTTTTTATAATATTTTATAAAAATCATAATTGTTCCTGTGACCTTGAAAAATAGGTCAAGGTCGCCGTCCACCGAACTAGTCCGAGGTTTTCACCAGATGCTTATGTGTGTAAAGTTTCATGAAGCTGCCATCATTTGTTCTTGAGTTATCACGATGACAAGGATGATTTCACATAATTATCCCTGTGACCTTGAAAAGTAGGTGAAGGTCATGTTTCAAAGAAAAAATTCTGAGGTCTTCACCAGATGCTTGTGTGTGTCAAATCTCATAAAGCTGCCATCATTCGTTCTTGAGTTAATGCGATTCTTGGGATTTCACGTAATTGTCCCTGTGACCTTGAAAAATAGGTCAAGGTCGCTGTCCACCAAACTAGTTTGAGGTTTTCACCAGATGCTTATGCGTGTAAAGTTTCATGAAGCTGCCATCATTTGTTCTTAAGTTATCACAATGACAAGGATGATTTCACATAATTGTCCCTGTGACCTTGAAATCAGGTGAAGGTCATGTTCCATCAAGAGAAGTCTGAGGTCTTCACCAGATGCTTGTGTGTGTCAAATCTCATAAAGCTGCCATCATTCGTTCTTGAGTTATTGCGATTCTTGGGATTTCACATAATTGTCCCTGTGACCTTGAAAAATAGGTCAAGGTCGCCGTCCACCAAACTAGTCCGAGGTTTTCACCAGATGCTTATGCGTGTAAAGTTTCATGAAGCTGCCATCATTTGTTCTTGAGTTATCACGATGACAAGGATGATTTCACATAATTATCCCTGTGACCTTGAAAAATAGGTAAAGGTCATGTTTCAAAGATAAAATTCTGAGGTCTTCACCAGATGCTTGTGTGTGTCAAATCTCATAAAGCTGCCATCATTCGTTCTTGAGTTATTGCGATTCTTGGGATTTCACATAATTGTCCGTGACCTTGAAAAATAGGTCAAGGTCGCCATCCATCGAACTCATTCGAGGTTTTCACCAGATGCATATGTGTGTCAAGTTTCATGAAGCTGCCATCATTTGTTCTCGAGTTACCGCGATGACAAGGATGATTTCACATAATTGTCCCTGTGACCTTGAAATCAGGTGAAGGTCATGTTTCATAGAAAAATTCTGAGGTCTTCACCAGATACTTATGTGTGTCAAATCTAATAAAGCTACCATTATTAGTTCTTGAGTTATTGTGATTCTTGGGATTTCACATAATTGTCCCTGTGACCTTGAAAAATAGGTCAAGGTCGCCGTCCATCGAACTCGTCCGAGGTTTTTACCAGATGCATATGTGTGTCAAGTTTCATGAAGCTGCCATCATTTGTTCTCGAGTTATCACGATGACAAGATGATTTCACATAATTGTCCCTGTGACCTTGAAAAGTAGGTGAAGGTCATGTTTCATAGAAAAAATTCTGAGGTCTTCACCAGATACTTATGTGTGTCAAATCTCATAAAGCTACCATTATTCGTTCTTGAGTTATTGTGATTCTTGGGATTTCACATAATTGTTCCTGTGACCTTGAAAAATAGGTCAAGGTCGCCGTCCATCAAACTCGTCCGAGGTTTTTACCAGATGCATATGTGTGTCAAGTTTCATGAAGCTGCCATCATTTGTTCTTGAGTTATCGCGATGACAAGGATGTTCGCTACAGACATACATACATACATACATACATACATACAGACATACATACATACATACCCACGCCAGGAGTACTGCAATACCCTCAGCCTGATTACATCAGGGGCTGAGGGTAAAAAAAATATTCACTTAAATCTGGGCCAGTAGAAAGTTTAAACCACTGGGCTAAAGGCTCCAAAAACCATCCAGGGCCTCGTGGCCAATGCTTAATATTGAACCCTGCTTAAGACTACAGCACAATGAACACAACATGCTGACGACTTACACTACAATCTATGTACATTTGCACATTTTACCACATGCTGGACGTTCACATGTATATAATTAATACCTGGGAGGTTTTTCTTCATTTTATGTTCCTCTGCTATTATTTCTTCCAGAGAAAAGACATCAAGAGAAGAACTTTATTATCAGGACTGTGCATCAGACCATATAAATGGGCTGGTGGTATGAATAGGTGGGCTGGTGGTATGAATAGGTGGGCTGGTGGTATGAATAGGTGGGCTGGTGGTATGGATAGGTGGGCTGGTGGTATGAATAGTTGGGCTGGTGGTATGAATAGGTGGGCTGGTGGTATGAATAGGTGGGCTGGTGGTATGAATAGGTGGGCTTGTGGTATGAGGGGGTGGGCTGGTGGTATGAGGAGGTGGGCTGTTGGTATGAGGGGGTGGGCTGATGGTATGAGGGGGTGGGCTGGTGGTATGAATAGGTGGGCTGGTGGTATGAATAGGTGGGCTGGTGGTATGAGGGGGTGGGCTGGTGGTATGAATAGGTGGGCTGGTGGTATGAGGGGGTGGGCTGGTGGTATGAATAGGTGGGCTGGTGGTATGAGGAGGTGGGCTGGTGGTATGAATATGTGGGCTGGTGGTATGAATAGGTGGGCTGGTGGTATGAATAGGTGGGATTGTGGTATGAGGGGGTGGGCTGGTGGTATGAGGAGGTGGGCTGTTGGTATGAGGGGGTGGGCTGGTGGTATGAATAGGTGGGCTGGTGGTATGAATAGGTGGGCTGGTGGTATGAATAGATAGGCTGGTGGTATGTGGGGTGGGCTGGTGGTATGAATAGGTGGGCTGGTGGTATGAATAGATAGGCTGGTGGTATGTGGGGGTGGGCTGGTGGTATGAGGAGGTGGGCGGTGGTATGATGGGGTGAGCTGGGGGTATGAGGGGGTGGGCTGGTGGTATGATGGGGTGGGCTGGGGGTATGAATAGGTGGGCGGTGGTATGATAGGGTGAGCTGGGGGTATGAGGGGGTGGGCTGGTGGTATGAAGAGGTGGGCGGTGGCATGATGGGGTGAGCTGGGGGTATGAGGGGGTGGGCTTGTGGTATGAGGGGGTGGGCTGGTGGTATGATGGGGTGAGCTGGGGGTATGAGGGGGTGGGCTGGTAGTATGAGGAGGTGGGCTGGTGGTATGAATAGATAGGCTGGTGGTATGAATAGGTGGGCTGGTGGTATGAGGGGGTGTGCTGGTGGTATGATGGGGTGCGCTGGGGGTATGAGGGGGTGGGCTGGTGGTATGAATAGATAGGCTGGTGGTATGGATAGGTGGGCTTGTGGTATGAGGGGGTGGGCTGGTGGTATGAATAGGTGGGCTGGTGGTATGAGGAGGTGGGCTGGTGGTATGAATAGGTGGGCTGGTGGTATGAGGGGGTGGGCTGGTGGTATGATGGGGTGAGCTGGTGGTATGAGGGGGTGGGCTGGTAGTATGAGGAGGTGGGCTGGTGGTATGAATAGATAGGCTGGTGGTATGAATAGGTGGGCTGGTGGTATGAGGGGGTGTGCTGGTGGTATGATGGGGTGCGCTGGGGGTATGAGGGGGTGGGCTGGTGGTATGAGGGGGTGGGTTGGTGGTATGAGGGGGTGGGCTGGTGGTATGAGGGGGTGGGCTGGTGGTAAGAGGGGTTTTGGGCTGGTGGTATGAGGTGTTTACTGAGATAAGGAGGTGGTGAAGTGGGGTTTTTTTTTGTTCTATTTTTTTGTTTATTATTTATTTCTTAAAGTATTCCCAAGGACACTGCTACAGATTTAAGTCCTTACAAAAATGTTATTCATGTTCATTGAATATCACAGAAAATATTATAAGCAGAGTAAAAAAAAATCATTAAAGTATTGACCATGCAAAAACTGATTTATAGAATTCTCACTATCTGCTCTCCCGGATTTTTAGCTGGTCCGTGAAAAAATGACGAAATTGGCGCGAGAGAGCCGTGCATGACGGGAAAGATGTTGCGTTGTAAACTTCCGCCTGCCTTGCTTCAAGATGGGAGGGAAATTTCAGACTGACATTGTACATTGACACGCTAATGTCAGCGTTAAAGCGTGTTTGTTGTGTAATCTTTATATAAGTATATTGCAATCTACGTAATTTATGTAAACAATACGGAGGCAAAACTGACAAAAACAACGATGGAAAGATGAAAGGCAGAGGCGTCAATGCCCCAAACAGGCTGTCGCCGCTGTTCCCGGATGTGCCGTGTGCAAAGAATTGGGTCAAATACGATCGCAGCGCTCTAAAAATGCAGCGTATATGGGAGAGCAGATAGGGAGAATTTTATTCAACTGTTACCTGGGACAGCAGCCTTCTCCTCAGCTAAACATGGCAACAAAAACAGAAAAAAAACAGAAAAACAATTTAAGGTTACAATGAATTCCATATGTTTATCATCAGTCAATTGAAACAAATCAAATGAAACAACACTGTCCTATTAAGCATGAGATCCTCAAATGATCAAAGTGCCACCTGGTGTGAGAAACAAAATCACCAGTTGGAATCAATTTGAGATTTTATTTTACCAGAACTAAGAATTTAACATGACGGCTATGCTGACCTTTTAGTGGGGGCAGGGCACTCCCCTTCTGTGGTGCGGGTGCACTGAGGGGCGGTAGGTCCTTGTCTCGGCTTCGTGGACTCTTCTCTCCAAATTTGCTGCCCAGCGGCACCTCAGCCTCCTCCAGGTTCGCATCGGGCGATTCCTCGATGGCGGCCGATTTCTTTGGCCGACTTTGCCTCTCGCCTTCAAAATTTATGACATTTTATTCTCTCTCGTGCATCGATTCTTGTTCAAAGCAGAGTATTGAGTTGGAATGGAGTTGAAAAATAGGCAAATTTATGGAAATGCAATTTCACTAATTCTCACTTTCTATGTATCTATTCCAGCATGCACATTGTTTTGCTGATAAATGGTGAACATATATTTATTTAATCACAACATCCTGGCGTGACACTCCAAAATATTTGAAATTCTATATTACATATTATCATTCTATGTATTTTAGTTTATATACATGTCCATATTAGCATTATGGACGTCATTCAATTATTTGTCATGGACGTCATTCATTATTTGTCATGGACATCACTTAATTATTTATCTTTTGGATGTCATTCAATTATTTGTCAATGATGAGTCTGGCTCCCTTGCTGAGTCAGTCACCCATCAACTTACCTGCATCCAATCCGTCGATGATGAGCCTGTCTCCCTTGCTGAGCCTGTCAACTCACCTGCGTCTGTCAACTCACCTGAGTCTGGCTCCCTTGCTGAGCCAGTCATGTATCAACTCACCTGCGTCCATTCCGTCGATGATGAGCCGGGCTCCCTTGCTGAGTCAGTCACGCATCAACTCATCTGCATCCATTCCGTCAATGATGAGTCTGTCTCCCTTGCTGAGCCTGTCACGCATCAACTCACCTGCGTCCATTCCGTCGATGATGAGCCGGGGTCCCTTGCTGAGTCAGTCACGCATCAACTCACCTGCGTCCATTCCGTCGATGATGAGCCGGGCTCCCTTGCTGAGCCTGTCACGCATCAACTCACCTGCGTCCATTCCGTCGATGATGAGCCGGGGTCCCTTGCTGAGTCAGTCACGCATCAACTCACCTGCGTCCATTCCGTCGATGATGAGCCGGGCTCCCTTGCTGAGCCTGTCACGCATCAACTCACCTGCGTCCATTCCGTCGATGATGAGCCGGGCTCCCTTGCTGAGCCTGTCGCATAGCAGAGCGATGTGTTTCTTGAGCTTGGTGGTTTCCTTCAGGTGAGCGAGGGGGGCGGGGTTCACCGTCTGATCCTTGGCACTCTTAGCAAGGCAGGTACGTAACAGGTGAGTGATCCCAGCATCCACCACCTCCTCCCAGCCCTACAGGTACAATGAACCCACCATTAACACCTCCCTTAACACCTTCATAGATACTTTTATCATAATTAAAAACAATAATGTTATATTGTATTTGAATATGCATGTATATTAACAAGTGAATAATCTTATATTGTCTGTTTTTTTGTTTTTTTATATTTTATCTCATCTTAATAATTTTTTAGCATGATATGTATTCAAGATGAGGACAAAATATTTATAATATTTTCTGTCTGTCGGATCATTAATTATCTCACTATTAAAAAGAGTCTGAAAACTAAATCAGTATGAAAGTTTGATAGGTTAAAAATATTTATTTATTTTTTGTGCATTTTAGTCAAAAGATAAGGTTGTGCCAACTCAAATAGTATTTATTTGTCAACTGACTGTAGACTGTTAGCTCAATTTCAGATAATTATCTTCAAGTTTATTTACAAGATTCCCAGATGGTCAAGAAGGAGTAAGACTTGGCTATCATAGCCAATTATCTCTGCTAAACTAGGAGCATCTTAAATCATTTTGGTAAAGAAATGTAAATTGAACATCACAGCAACAATGATAACAATGATAATTTATTTATAATAATGATAATAATAATGATAATACTGATAAGCCCACATTGATATTTTGAGTGTGTGTGATTCTCTATCTGTGTATATACCACATTTCATTAGACAATATTAATTTTATATTTTATTAATTTACTGCATGACAAAGTGTACAATTAATTTCTATGGTAATATGTCTCTAAATCTTTTTTTGGAGCATTATGAAGATGCATAATGGCTATTTCTGCTTAGCCTCCATATTGATGGGCCATATGGCTTCATATTCTTTCTGAAAATCAGTTTCCATTTCATCATTGAAAGAAAAATATTGCACCTAAACACATTAATAGTAACATTCAGCAATCACGGTCAAACGAAAGGCTCCTGATAAAAAAATATGATGGACAACATATTATCTTCAAGACAATACCATGGTCACTGGGACAAAACATGTTTATTTATCCTAATATTCTTAAATGATAATACTACGAAAAATTAAACATAATGAACAAATTTCCAATAAATCAAAGAGTGTAGTTTGTCTCAAAAAGCACCAAAATAACACAATATTTTTTTTTTCACACATGCAAGAAGACTGTGTGTTATAAGACCACACTTAAACTGCACTCTGCCTTTGCCATAAGGCGTTGACTTACCCCCTGTCATGGGCCCTAGACTTACCCCCTGTCAAGGGCCCTTGACTTACCCCCTGTCATGGGGCCTAGACTTACCATCAATAAGTGGACTTTTTGCTGTGGGCTTGAACCACTGGCCTGTGACAGGAATATGATGAGTAGTGTGAATTTTACAACTTAAATAATGTATACGTAGAACTGAGTGATATAACTTGGATGTCACTGTGAATGTCTGAATTTGTATATATGGTGCTGACTCGTGTGTTTTTGTTGTGAGAACAGTATGTCATATAAATGATGCTGACGTCACTGGACATGCAAGATATTTATCGAACTACATATATATATATATATATATATATATATATATATATATATATATATATATATATATATATATATATATATATATATATATATATATATATATATATATATATATATATATATATATATATATTAGGCAAATTAATTGAAATGCAATTCAATAATTCTCACTGCTCAATGGGCCATGCTGCCACCTGGTGTGTTAAAATCTGTCATACGTGGGGAAACTTTGCAGACATGCAAGCTTGACCCTTTCACATACATGTAGTAGTGAAAAAAATGTTGATTAACATGTCGTAAATTCCCTGACAGAAATGGATGTCATCATTATATAAGTTATGATGTCTACAACTCTATCCCAGCATGCATTGTACACAACACAAGAGACAACTGGTGGATGATAAATGTCAAAACCTGAGCAGTGAGAATTCTAAAGTCCCTGCTGTAATTTAATCCCATGATGTAACTCTACTGATTAGGAAACAAGCTTGCAGACCTGATGCTGTTAGGGCGATTCCATTACATTATATCGTATCAAGAAAAATTACAGTGTGAATGAGGCAGGGATATCTAAATCTTTATATTATGCCCCAAACGAGCCAGACTGTGAAGTGATTAAAATTGTGACATTACTACATTTGTTGATCTTTGTGAATTTCTTGCTGGGAAGTCATCTTAATATAAACATTCCTAAAACTGTCTTCACCTTTTCAGGTTAGGGAGGGATTATTGGGGATCCTCAAAAGATTCATTTTGGTGCACATTTGGCATTATACCTTCCCACCCTAGATGAACAATTCTCCCTATCTGCTCTCCCGTATCCGCTGCATTTTCAGAGCGCTACGATCGAATTTCACCTCGATTGTTGCACTGGGTACTTCCGGTCCAATTATACACCAGTCAAAACAAACGCACGTTATTCCTCCGTCATTTCAATCTGCTAGATAAGTGTGAACAGGTCTTCAACGGTCATCTTATGTTCACTAATTGATTAATCATGTTCCAATGTAAATAAACTGAACTGCAATTTCAAAAATATGTGCTGCATGTGTCCCTAGTGCAGACATTCACTACGTGAGGTCCGTGGGCCAAACATGTGCCCCGGAAGTATAGCGTGCAACAAATCGGCCCACAATGCATTGCGAATCAACCGAGCTGACATCTGGTGTTCAATAAACCGGGAGAGCAGATAGCGAGAATTATGGAGTGGCCACTGTATATATTTTATTCAGGAAACTGTGAAGACAATTTGGGAAAATATCCCTCTTTTTTACCTACTCACCAGAAAAATATCAGTCTCCTTTTGACACACAAGTGATTTCAGCAATTATATCAATCTTATATTTCTATTTCAAGTATTTTATATAAAGAAAATTTGGATCATAAGTTACCAAGTAACCGAATTATGTTTGAAATATTAACTCTGCATTTCAGATGTTATCGATGTATAGTTTTAGGTAAATCAAGCATTGATCTCTGTAGTATGTAATTGAACTTTTAATCCAAGTTATCTGGGCAGCTAACAGGTGGCGCCTCAGTCAGATGTTCCTTTTATTTCTATCTTCTTCTAATATTCTATTACAGGACAGAGTGATATCACTCAATCTAATATTCACCTCAATTAATAAAAAAAAAAACTTATTTTTTTTTATCAAAAAAGTTATCAATTTCAAGCGAAAGATGTTAAAATAAATCCATGACGTAGGCATACAGACCTGGTCCCCGTTTGCCTGGACAGAGGGCGCTAGTGCAGCCTCGAGCACTGCAAACTCCTTGTCCGTCATGTTGCTCCACAGTTTGATGAGCATGTTGAGCATGCGCGTGGCACAGCTAAGGTTAGCAGCACATCTCTCCTGTTCCCGATAGTTCTCCTCCGTCGCGTCCGCCACCGCCAGTAACTGCATCAACATACAATCTAGATCTAAAGTCTGGTTTCCCTATGTCCAACTCAAATGAACGAAGAGTGTCAAATGGTGTCCATATGCATATGTCACTTTTTAAATGTTTTAACAGTTTAACTGTAGGAAATTTGAAATAATTGCCTAAATTAGACTATAAAATATTAGAAACCTGTCCATCACTACGACCGTCAGATTTTTAATTGCCTCCCGATGTGAAAGGAAATGCATTGGCTCATGATGTGTTATTACGGTCAGCAAAACACACCCACCCACCCACACACACAAACACACACACAAATATATGGAAACAACCTGACTGTACATGTATAGTTCTGTTTGAGAAAAAGATTATGGACTGCATGCGACTCAGCACATATGGAAACACAGCTAAATACCCACAGACCCGATATATGGCAGGAAGGTGGCATATATGGCAGAAAAGTGGGATATATGGCAGGAAAGTGGGATATATGGCAGGAAGGTGGGATATATGGCAGGAAGGTGGGATATATGGCAGGAAGGTGGGATATATGACAGGAAAGTGGCATATATGGCTGGAAAGTGGGATATATGACAGGAAAGTGGGATATATGGCAGGAAGGTGGGATATATGACAGGAAGGTGGGATATATGGCAGGAAAGTGGGATATATGGTAGGAAGGTGGGATATATGGTAGGAAAGTGGGATATATGACAGGAAAGTGGGATATATGGCAGGAAAGTGGGATATATGGCAGGAAAGTGGGATATATAGCAGAAAAGTGGGATTTATGACAAAAAAGTGGGAAAATTAACATCTTAAATAAGGAAAATATTCCAGAAATTATTAGTAAACTACTCAGACTAAGGGAAACAATGGCATGGGTAGTGAGTAAATCGTTTTTGAATGAAGACAAAAACAGTGAAAAAAAATCGAAAAAAATATCAACTAAACCTGTGAAAATCTGACATTTTAGAGTATTATTAAAGACATATCAAAGAAAATACATATAATTTGAACTAAAATATTGTATCCTTCTAAAAAGCCCTCTCAGACTATTAAACATAAATTTAATGTTCGTTGTCATTGTGACAATGGTTACTGGTGTTTTTGACCATTCTCATGTTCAACTGTGGCATGTTCGACAGTGGAAAAAATTCTGTTCCCAAGTTCGACAGTGGCAGGAGAAGGCATGCCCACAAGAGGTCAGCCTGAGTAGTAACTCTGTAGCAGCTTACAGGTCACAAAATATCCTTAAAAATGCTAACTGGCCCTCAATACCAAACTTATAGATAAAAGAAAAAGTAGAAAGTAGATAATTTAATTGATATAATACGGCACAGTTAAAGAGGTTACAATCAGACAGGGGAACGGTCGAACAGGGGAACAGTCAAACAGGGGAACGGTTGAACAGGGGAACAGTCAAACAGGGGAACAGTCAAACAGGGGAACGGTCGAACAGGGGAACAGTCAAACGGTCGAACAGGGGAACAGTCAAACAGGGGAACGGTTGAACAGGGGAACGGTTGAACAGGGGAACAGTCAAACAGGGGAACGGTCGAACAGGGGAACAGTCAAACGGTTGAACAGGGGAACAGTCAAACAGGGAACGGTCGAAGCAGCCAGTCACCATGACAACAATATACCTGTCTGTAGGTGCCGTCCATGAGGGTGTCGAGGTTTTGCAGTGGTGAGGGAGTTTTGTCCTTGAAGCGGGTCAGCAGCCTTCTCTGTATCGCCCGGAACTGAGACGCTCGCTCTGCTAACAACTCCTTGAAGTTCTCATCATTCTGACGACACTGAATAAATAATAACACGACACTGAATAAATAATAACGTGACACTGAATAAATAATAACGTGACACTGAATGAATAACAATGTGACTGAATAAATAACAACATGACACTGAATAATAATAACGTGACACTGAATGAATAATAACGTGACACTGAATAAATAATAACATTTTCCAGAACTGTAGAATTTGAGCAGACAATTCTCATTGGCTGATATTTGTTAGGTTATTCAAAATGGCAGCCTAATTGACAACTTAGTATTAGCTTTTCCTATTTTTTATGATTTTGGAAAAATCTGAGCCAATTGGAAAATTGATAGAATTAGTCCCATGAAAACACACCTTACTTATTATCAAACCAAGACGGACAGACAGACTGACAAAAAATGTCTTGCCCTCCATGCAGAAGTTGTGCATGGTACCAACAAGGCCCAGCAAGACGGTCAATGTTAAGTTTCACTTGCCTCAAAATGTTTGTCCAGAACATCAAAATATTCCTGTAAAGGCAGGGCTCCGTCGTAGCCCAGGCGGAAATCAGATTCTTTACGTGACATGAAGTAGCCCTTCAGTCTGGCAGCCATATCATTCAGCAGTAACCACATGGCCTCAAACACGTCACATTGTAATCGGTACCGCTCTGAAATAGTAAATATATATATAGCATCTTCAGATGGGATACATGAGGTATCAATATGTGTTTAATTCTTGAGGTTTTATGCAATTGTTCTGTTATTATGGTAATTCTAAAACATAGGCATCAGAGATGCATCAACCCTCAGCCCTGGTAACTCATTGCACAACATTCGCTCCACACAATATTTGTGAACAAAACGTCACTGCACCAAGGCAAATTGATGCAGGGGTAAAAAAAACCATAAAATCTACTTCCTTTGATAGCTTAGGTGTGTCAAGTATCATGAAACTGTCATCATTTACTCTAGAATTATTGAGATGGGCCGGTGACCTTGAAAAGCAGGTTAAGGTCACTGTCCATCAAACTCATCTGGAGTCTTCCCAGATGCTTATGTGTGTCAATTTTCATGAAGCTGCCATTATTTGTTCTTAAGTTATTGCAATGACGTGGATTTGACATGATTGTCCCTGTGACCTTGACAAGTAGGTGAAGGTCATGTTCCCTCAAGAGAAGTCTGAGGTCTTCACCAGATGCTTATGTGTGTCAAGTCTCATAAAGCTGCCATCATTTGTTCTTGAGTTATCACAATGACAAGGATGATTTCACATAATTGTCCCTGTGACCTTGAAAAGTAGGTGAAGGTCATGTTCCATCAAGAGAAGTCTGAGGTCTTCACCAGATGCTTGTGTGTGTCAAATCTCATAAAGCTGCCATCATTCGTTCTTGAGTTATTGCGATTCTTGGGATTTCACATAATTGTCCCTGTGACCTTGAAAAATAGGTCAAGGTCGCCGTCCACCAAACTAGTCTGAGGTTTTCACCCGATGCTTATGCGTGTACATGTAAAGTTTCATGAAGCTGCCATCATTTGTTCTTGAGTTATCGCGATGACAAGGATGTTCGCTACAGACATACATACATACCCACGCCAGGAGTACTGCAATACCCTCAGCCTGATTACATCGGGCTGAGGGTAAAAAAAAATGTCCAACTTATTTATGAGATAAAGTATCAAGATTCTCACTCAATTCAGAGATTTCAGACATGGACATCACAAATGCTAGGGATATGGGAAAGAGAGATGGGTTCAAACTTGGGGATGATGAATAAATTTAATCTGGTGTAGGAACTGTCTTGAGACACCTAAAACCATCCCTAATTCCTCAGTAGCATCCGACTTTTTCTAGAACCCCCCTCTGGACACAGGCCTGGAAATATTACTATACACTAAATGGTACCCAGCAATAAATCACGCCAGATACTTACGAGATGTTTTTGAAGCAAGTACTGTGAGCACTGGACCCCCAAACACTTGAAAACCTAATGCATTACCCGGCCCACCAGCATTCTCTCCTAGTAAATCTGCAATAGTAAAAAATGCTTTTTGTAGAGACTCTCATTGTTCCAGACTGGATAGTTAATTTTACTCATTCATTTTTTTATTTCTTCAAAGCAACTTCAAGTCATGTAAAAAGTTGAAGATAAATCATTATGGAATCGCAATAACGACCTGTCTTATCTTATGAGTTAAAAAAAAGTCAAGAAGAAATATTCAAAATTCAAAAGTTGAAAAAAATATTTTGTAATATTAAAACAATATTTATTTTAGAGAAACAAAATATAATTCAAATAAAAATCTCTTCAATCATTTAACAAATTTTTAAAGGTCTAAAAATTTGCTAAATAATGAAATATTTTCAAAGAATATCAATACATAGTGATACTATTCTTATCGTGTTTGATCATACCTGGGAATATATCGTTGAGGTTGACGGGTGGTTTGTTAGTGTCTATGGTGAGTTTGAAGGTGGCATTCTTCACGGGGAGGCAAGGTTTGACGACCAACTTGAGAGGCAGACGGGTTGAAGTCTGCGCCACTCTGGGAGCACCTGATATAAACACACACAACATCAATAAAGTATACACTGGACTTTGAATCTTCTATGTAATTCATTTTAAACTTAACATCCTGATTCTCATTTTTTTCATATATCACTGATAAGAAATGAGAATGTCAAAAACCATAACATTTTGTTGCTACTTAAGTGAACAGAGTGCTTAAAAAATTTAACCAAGTATTTTTTTTTTATAAATTGGAAGGTTAACATTGAATAGTGGCCTCCTTACCTGTTGAGTTGTGATATGTTGCTGTGATGTAAACATTAAGATCTGACGGCAAAAAGGGATACCTCATGTACAATACTACTCGACACTCTGCAGGGCGAGATGGGTCTGAAATAAAACATACTATTTATGGAGCATCTTTTATGATAACAAACCATTTATGGGGCATCTTTTATGATAACATACTATTTATGGGGCATGTTTTATGATAACATATTATTTATGGGGCATCTTTCACGATAACATATTATTTATGGAGCATCTTTTATAATAACATACTATTTATGGAGCATCTTTTATGATAACATATTATTTATGGGGCATCTTTTATAATAACATACTATTTATGGGTCATCTTTTATGATAATATACTATTTATGGGTCATCTTTTATAATAACATACTATTTATGGGCCATCTTTTATGATAACATACTATTTATGGGGCATCTTTTATGATAACATATTATTTATGGGCATCTTTATGATAATATGGAATGCTGCACCCGGCAAAAATTGGATTCCCAAAAATCACAAAATTCAGACTTAAGTCTGTCAAGGTCAAAACTCCCAAATGACATTGTGAATTTTACATGTGTGTTGATGAGAAAAACCCTCAAAGAAAATTTGTCATGCCAAGTGGCTGCTACCAACCAAAAAAATGAATAACTTATTATGAAAAGGAACATGCCACCTACCGACGGAGGGAAACGTGACAAGCGTTTCACTGGTATGGAGCGGGGGGTTGACGTGAATGGTGACCTTGACATCGTTCACAGCCATACGAGCCTTTATTATGACCTTGGCTGT
This sequence comes from Amphiduros pacificus, assembly GCA_949316495.1. NCBI lineage: Eukaryota > Metazoa > Annelida > Polychaeta > Phyllodocida > Hesionidae > Amphiduros > Amphiduros pacificus. The sequence goes on along the minus strand of OX439011.1, from coordinate 37,029,191 downwards.
CATGGACGGAATAGCGACATCACTGTCCTTGATCTCTGTCTCGTGAGATTGCTGTAAAACATGAAATCATTCATAAGATATGAAAACCTGAGAAAATAGGACAATTATCTACAAATTCAATTAGCATTTAACTGGTAGGAAGCACCACAAGTAGGACTGACTCCGAGACTTAAAATGTACAGAGTGGGTGTTCACCAAAACTTACAGGATGTTCATCCCAGCTGGGTGATTACTACTTACAGGATGTTACATCAGATTGGGGGGTTATCATAACTTACAGGGTGTTACATCAGATTGGGGGGGGGGGGTTATCTTTACTTACAGGGTGTTACATCAGATTGGGGGGGGGTTATTACTTACAGGGTGTTACATCAGATTGGGGGGGGGTATCATTACTTACAGGGTGTTACATCAGATTGGGGGGTTATCTCTACCTACAGGGTGTTACATCAGATTGGGGGGGTTATCTTTACTTACAGGGTGTTACATCAGATTGGGGGGGTTATATTTACTTACAGGGTGTTACATCAGATTGGGGGGGGGGTTATATTTACTTACAGGGTGTTACATCAGATTGGGGGGGTTATCTTTACCTACAGGGTGTAACATCAGATTGAGGGGGGTATCATTACTTACAGGGTGTTACATCAGATTGGGGGGGGGGGGGTATCATTACTTACAGGGTGTTACATCATATGGGGGGGGTTATCTTTACTTACAGGGTGTTACATCATATGGGGGGGGTTATCTTTACTTACAGGGTGTTACATCATATGGGGGGTTATCTTTACTTACAGGGTGTTACATCAGATTGAGGGGGGTATCTTTACTTACAGGGTGTTACATCAGATTGGGGGGTTATCATTACTTACAGGGTGTTACATCTGATTGGGGGGGTTATCATAACTTACAGGGTGTTACATCAGATTGGGGGGGTTATCTTTACTTACAGGGTTACATCAGATTGGGGGGGGTTATCTTTACTTACAGGGTTACATCAGATTGGGGGGGGGGTTATCATTACTTACAGGGTGTTACATCAGATTGGGGGGGTGTTATCATTACTTACAGGGTGTTACATCAGATTGGGGGGGGTTATATTTACTTACAGGGTGTTACATCAGATTGGGGGGGGGTTATATTTACTTACAGGGTGTTACATCAGATTGGGGGGGGTTATATTTACTTACAGGGTGTTACATCAGATTGGGGGGGGTTATATTTACTTACAGGGTGTTACATCAGATTGGGGGGGTTATATTTACTTACAGGGTGTTACATCAGATTGGGGGGGGGTAGTATCATTACTTACAGGGTGTTACATCAGATTGGGGGGGTTATATTTACTTACAGGGTGTTACATCAGATTGGGGGGGGTTATCTTTACTTACAGGGTGGTCATCCAGATTGGGTGGTAGTTGCACCGAGAGTTGGATATCATCTTCACTTTTTGCTTGAGGCATTGGAACTACAGAAGAGAGAAAAGAGTAACATTAGAATTTCCTAAATCTCTAAAATACAAGTAAATTAATGGTTTTTTTCCAATTCAATATTTAACCTAAATAGCAGAAGTCATTATCCAACATGTACAAGAATATTCCACAACATTCCAATGATGATGCTTTGCCACATCATTAACAAACAGCCATATCAGGTATTACCGCTAAGTAAAATCTCAGTGATGACTGATATTCAAGCTGGTGAAATTGTGACAGAAATTCTCACTGCTTGGGTTTCAACATTTTTGATCCACCAGGTGTCTCTTGTGTCATGTACAATGCATGTTGGGATAGGTCTGTAGACATGGCAGCTGATATGATGAGAACATACATTAATATCTTAGCAACAAATGCACTTAGTACATGAATGAGAGCTTTCCATGTATAGTAATCGGTTTGGGAATCTTAAAAAGAATAGAAACACTATTATTGGCATAATAAACTGATTGAAATCAGATGACATGTCGATGAACATTTTTTACGACTATGTAAGAAGTCAAACTTGTCTATCAAGTTCCCCCATACATGACAGATTTTATCACACCAGGTGGCAGCATGGCCCACTCAAGCAATGAGAATTGTGAATAATATTGACATCAATGAATGGGTGTTAAAACGTGATCCTTTCCTGTTTTGATGTGTATCTCAGTGACGTTCCAGTTGGAAATACATTGCTACATTCCTAATGACCTTTTTGAATGATATGACTTTGAGGACCTTTTTGACGAAGATGACCCATAAACACAGCTCTGGAGCAAAATTAATGTGTATGTCATAAAGACTTGTGGAGAATGCAACCATAAATTTGTTTGTTTGTTTGTTTGGGGTTTTACATCACTTTCAACATTATTTCAGTCATTTCGTGATGAGACCTACTTGTAGCAGATACCATCATCATAAAACTTTGATAATCATGATTATTTTCATGAAGTAGATATGAATACAGTCAGACCTCGCCGGACCGTCCCCCGATGCTCCGGCATATCAATTACCGACAGTGATTTGGCTGCAACCATTCTAATCTTTCTTTATTTGTATTCACCAAACCGTCAAATCCGGATCCCGACACCGGCAGTGATTTATGGGAACAAAAGTGCTAAATCTAATGTAAATTGTATCATCAAACCGACATTAAGTTAAGGGGTGAATAAACATGTTGGGGTAAACTTCCCAGCTGATGAAAGACCCCACGTGGTGCGGGCCAGGCGACAGGCAGGATGTGGCACGTGTCAGTCAACACCGGTCTGTCTGATGTTTGCCGACAGAGCTACTGCTAGGGGGCAGGGCTAATCTGGTGGCAGCCAAGCTGACAGGCGGTGGGGGAGAGGGATGCGGGTAGCGTTCACAGTATACACAACACTTTGACTGGGAGCCATCACAGGTGTCCGTTTCATCAAACCGTCAGACTCGTGAAACCGGCAGAATTATGTGTGACAGACCATGACGGACTGGCGGGGCTTGACTGTACTATCTAAATGGTAAAGTTCATGCATAAGCAAATTATAACATCCAGAAGTCATTTAATATTTATATTACCACCAGAGTCCTTCACTCCAACATTCAAATTTTGGGCAGAGCTGGCAACTTTTGAGGTCTTTTAAAACAATTTTCCACTATTTGAATGGTTAAAACAGGTTAAAGGCATAGACCATATTTCAAACACTTCTCTAGTCTTCACAACTATGCCAAGCAAATAAGGGTAACTAGAATTTCAAATTCACTAGCCCTGTTTACGCGTTCCAAGTTTGGAATTTCCACGAAAAATTAAGGTAAGAGAGTGCTTTTTAGAGGTAACATCAATAAGATTTTGAGATCTACTTTTCCTGCCAGGTTCAAGGTCAAGGTCAAATTATACATGATGCCTTAATCTAAAAACACCGGTCAAAGACCGCAGACCCCTCGGCTTGTAGCATCAGTGCAAAAAGTAGAAATTTGGGGCCGTTATGCATCAATGGCTTAAGCTTGGTATGATGTTTGAATTTGTTGTCAACTTATCACATTTATAATTATATTTTCTGAGACGAAATCACATGACCTTTTAGAGCGTAGGTCGCCAACAAGGTCACCATTTTGAAATTAATAAGATGCATCCATTGGTTATGCTATTCTTATTTGTAATAAATTTCTTGCAATCACAAGGTTTTTAGGAATAGGGTCACATGACTTTGAGATGAAAGTCAAGGTCACTGGATTGTGAATCTTTTCAAGATCTTCAAAGGACACATCCATAGATTAAATTCCAAGAAACGAAGTTTAACATTATTATTTTCACATAATCGCATTGTAAAAAATTCCCCCTCGTCAAAACTTGCCAAGGGGCAAAAACAAAGAGCTGTAATAAGTCTCCAAATAAATATGTGAATTAATTAAGTTAGGTAAACATTCATGACATCAAAAAATATGTAGGTTGCATACAGACATGAATACAACGGGCATATACATGTATAACACTGCGTGATTGATAACTGTGTCTACTATGAACTTATATATCTGGGTGACTGACTGTTTCGACCGTTCCTTATAATTCGACAACTCCCCTGTTCGACCGTTCCCTATCGTAACCAGTGTGACCGTGCCTGTTTTTTTTACTATAATATCAACTTAATTAACTACTTTCTGTTTTCTCTTTTCAACATAAGTTTGGCATTCAGGATCAATTAGCCTTCCCAAAGGATATTTAGTGAGTTTTGAGCCATTACAGTGTGACTTCTTGTGGGTCTGCTTCTTCTAGCCACAGTCAAAATGGGGGACAGAATTCTCTCTCACAGTCGAAAACGCCACGATCAAACAGCCCGCAGTCGAACACGGCACGGTCGAACACGGCACGGTCAAACACGGCACGGTCAAACACGACACGGTCGAACACGGCACGGTCAAACAAGCCACGGTCAAACAGCCTGCGGTTGAACACGCCACGGTCAAACACGCCACGGTCAAACAGCCAACGGTCGAACACACCACGGTCGAACAGGCGACGGTTGAACAGGAGAACAGTGAAAAATGGCAGCAACCATATAACTGTAGGCGTGCTACCCACATTTGCACTTGCTGATATGCTTTGATGAAAATAATATCAGAGACTTTAAAACAGCTTAAATATCTCTGATAATATGAGGAACTCTACAGACATTCAGCGAGGACAGGATGTGTAAGTTAAACCCGAGCAGCAATATCAGGAAATAACATGATAATACATTTACCTTTCGGATTCAGATCTGCCACACAAATTAATAAAATGTATAATTGAACCATAATCAACAAACCATTTTCACATAGAATTTTCAGTGTAAGTGTATAGTTTTACACTGATCCCAAACTGGTAGTAAATAATGTTAATATTTAAACTAAAAAATACTTGGGAGGTTCAGGAATATATTTATATGCACATCAAATTATTCTTGTCTGAGTTATGTAAAATTACAGAAACTGCAATTATCCATAAATTTTTATCAAAATTAATATTCTAAGAAAGTTACAAAATTGATTATTGATTTGATCCCCATGACAGGGTGCGTTTCACGTAAGCCTACCTCCTTTATGTTGTTGTTCCTTTATGATCTTCTGGAGACGTTGCATCTCCTGGTCTTGCTCGGAGTAGTCTATCTCCCGCACCTCAGCGGTCGGCGGCGTGAACATAGACGGGTCAGTCCCCATGTAGGAACACTCCAGTTGTCCGTTCTCAGTCAACGTGACAATAACACCCTGTAGGTCCCTGTAAGACAAAGAACCCAGCTGCAATATTTCTATGATCGTTTTCAAGCTATAATATACTTTTATTTGAACTATAATATCCTTTTATTTGAATTATTGCATTCTTAATTGATTCTCAGGATATTTTTCTCATATTTAAATGCATTAAATGCATTAGTTGCCATTTGTGTAATTTATGAAGGTGGCTGCACCACTTGTGTCTCGTGGGCACTCAGAGCCTATGCAAGGATGGCTACACAGCTGAAGGGAGACCCAATGTGCACTATCTCCAATCTGTGCGTAACACTTGTACCGACTTGTCAGTGGCTGTACACGATTGGGTCCGGCAAGTTAGCCCGGGTTATCCCGTTTCTCCACGATTGAACCGGCGGGTTCCGGTGGCGGAAGGCGGCGGACACCGACCTCCGCCCTCTGAATACCCTCGGCGAATTCGGCGGGACAAAATGGAGGATCCAGCGATCTGCTGCTCTCGCCGCCGGCTAGACGGCGGGTGCCAATCGTGTACAGCCAGTGTTTTATTTGATTTGTAAAGTTGGCCATGCGACTTGTGTCTCGTGGGCACTCAGAGCCTATGCAGGATGTCTACACAACCAGAGGAGAAATTCAACAGGCACTTACTGGAAGTTAGCGACTTTGACCTGGATGGGAACGCCAGCGAGTTGTGAGGCCCACTTGAGTGTGATGTCTTGATATACCATCAGAGTACTGGTGTGAGTTCCTATCATGGTGTTAACTGTTCCCTCGGACACTGAAACAACAGCAAATCTCTCAGAATACAACCTACGCAATAAATAACATCAGATTAAACTGGATCATCACGACATCTTACAAAAGATTTTTATCCAGAAAAAAATGAACCACAGGATGTGGTAAGCAGGAGAAATGTTAAAATCATATCAAAAATAAAAAGCACTGTATGTGAAATGAAATGTTTACTCTTAAATTTGTTCTTATTACATTTTTATAAAAGTTGAAAATGTTCCCATGGCAACTGATGTATTTGTTATTTATATTATGCATTAATACAGTAATTGTATTCATTGAGACAAACACAAACAATACTTAGTACAACTCATAAACTACAATATTCACAATAACTGTTTAAGGAATGTTTTTAATATTTTCATACAATTTTGGTTTACAAGTTTATTTATATATATTTTGTTCTCAAATGTGATCAACACTGAAGAAAAGTTCCATGTAAGCTTTTCTCAATTGCAGGCTCATTCCAATGCTGTTGTGATTTCTTAATATTTATAATCCCAAAGTCTGTTACCACATTCATCTCTTTCATTATTGCTACAATGACTACAAAATTTAACATACCTGAACCAAATACAAAATGATCACACTGTTTTGAAGCCTGATACAAAATTACCAAACCATTCTAAAGCATGACACAAAATGATCAAACTGCTCTAAATCATGACACAATATGGTCACATTGACCTAAAGCATGACACAATATGGTCACATTGACCTAAAGTATGACACAATATGGTCACATTGACCTAAAGTATGACACAATATGGTCACATTGACCTAAAGTATGACACAATATGGTCACATTGACCTAAAGTATGACACAATATGGTCACATTGACCTAAAGTATGACACAATATGGTCACATTGACCTAAAGTATGACACAATATGGTCACGTTTCTCTAATGTATGACACAATATGGTCACATTGACCTAAAGCATGACACAATATGGTCACATTGCTCTAGATCATGACACAATATGGTCACACTGCTCTGAAGTATGACACAAAATAATCAAACTGCTCTAAATCATGACACAATATGGTCACATTGACCTAAAGTATGACACAATATGGTCACATTGCTCTAAACTATGAAACAATATGGTCACATTAACCTAAAGTATGACACAATATGGCCACATTGCTCTAAACTATGACACAATATGGTCACATTGACCTAAAGCATGACACAATATGGTCACATGTCTCTAAAGCATGACACAATATTGTTCTATCTCTGGACTAGCCATTAGGATTAGCTTAGGCTAGCAATTTATCACAACTGTAAGATACAAAAGTCAATAAATCTGTTTAGGTTTTACTGAACATCACTGGAGCCCATTACTGATATTTTGGTGTACATGTACAAGCCTGATGCAAACTTTGTGAAATATGGTGAACAGTTTCATCTAAATATTACTTCACAATTCTGCTTAACCCCTGAGCAAGGTGGCACTATATCGTGGTGGGGGTGGGGATGGGGTTGTCGGTGGTGGGTGCTTCGTAATTAAGGCATCTTATTACTGTTGCAAGCAGCAAGATTCATTCTATTGTAATGTGAAGTGAACATTGTCAAATGATACCCGTTAGTTTTGTTGTTAAAATGCCGATGTTATTCCCTATGAGGTCATTATTTAAATCTATAAACATTCCCAACTATCTCTCTTCTCTGTGCCTTAGAAGATGGTAACATTTTCTGATACAAGTGAGTTAGGAAATTGGCTGTATCCCTTGTGTCTCAGGGGCACTCAAACTCTGTTCCTTATAAGACAGAAACACTCTCTGACTCAGCTGTTTAATAAAGCTCTTTGGGATTTATTATCATATTCTGCCTTAGATGGGAAATTCAACTCTTTGTTATCTATAAGATGTTAAAACATTCTGCCTTAGGTGGGAAATACAACTCTATGTTATCTATAAGATGGTAAAACATTCTGCCTTGGGTGGGAAATACAACTCTATGTTATCTATAAGACGGTAAAACATTCTGCCTCAGGTGGGAAATACAACTCTTTGTTATCTATAAGATGGTAAAACATTCTGCCTCGGGTGGGAAATACAACTCTTTGCTATCTGTAAGACGGTAAAACATTCTGCCTCAGATGGGAAATTCAACTCTTTGTTATCTATAAGATGGTAAAACATTCTGCCTCAGATGGGAAAATCAACTCTTTGTTATCTATAAGATGGTAAAATATTCTGCCTCAGATGGGAAATTCAACTCTTTGTTATCTATAAGACGGTAAAACATTCTGCCTCAGGTGGGAAATACAACTCTTTGTTATCTATAAGATGGTAAAACATTCTGCCTCGGGTGGGAAATACAACTCTTTGTTATCTATAAGATGGTAAAACATTCTGCCTCAGGTGGGAAATTCAACTCTTTGTTATCTATAAGATGGTAAAACATTCTGCCTCAGGTGGGAAATACAACTCTTTGCTATCTATAAGACGGTAAAACATTCTGCCTCAGATGAGAAATACAACTCTTTGCTATCTATAAGACGGTAAAACATTCTGCCTCAGATGAGAAATACAACTCTTTGTTATCTATAAGACGGTAAAACATTCTGCCTCAGGTGGGAAATACAACTCTTTGTTATCTATAAGACGGTAAAACATTTTGCCTCAGGTGGGAAATACAACTCTTTGTTATCTATAAGACGGTAAAACATTCTGTCTCAGGTGGGAAATACAACTCTTTGTTATCTATAAGACGGTAAAACATTCTGCCTCAGATAGGAAATACAACACTCTTTTTCATGTAAGACTGTAACTTGTGATTAAGTTTGGTTCTGTATGTGTTTGTAAAGGGTGCTGTTTCCTTTATTCTGACAAAACATAACTCAAACATTGATGAGTGAATAATATCCTTGACATTGGAAACAAATGATAAAACAGTACATTTAAACATGCAGTTTAAAGTGCATAAGGCAAGCCCCTGTATCCAATACAAGTTTTCAATGCAATTTAATTTCTTTTCTAAGATACAAATACAAATTTCATATCTTTGTGACAACAACTGAAAAATACAATAAATTTGAACATTAAAGTAAACACTTGTGGCGCCACCCTGATGGACTGCCCATTGTTAATCCTCATGATAACATACCGTTTTTCTTCACAATTTTTCCAACTGGTGAAATTCAAAGAAAGCAAAAGTGTTTTTTTTGGTAAGACTGTGAGTACAGAGAGAATATAAACACTTTTACAGTACCTTCAAAATTTATCTTCACATCAACTTTCACATTTCAATGTGAATGACAACAGAATCTGTCTGAGATGAACATTTTGGGTGCACCATACTATGTGAAATTGTGAAGATAATTTTGAAAGGTATTGTAGTAAGATTTGATTAAAATCCAAATCATCCATGAACTCAAATTCAAATAATGATATATTTTTTTTTTTAAACTCATATTTTCCTTCATGAACAAATCATATATTTGATATCTCATAGATGTTTTGGATGAATCAGAAAAAGGAAATTGTGAAACCTGTAGAAGAAATGTGAGATTATTTCATTTAAGTTATGGTAAAAGTGAAAGCCTCCTACAACTGTCACTTATATATAATAACAATTCTGATTTTTAGTAGTTTGTGGCTTATTGTATTGAGGCAAGTTTTGAGTGCCAAAGTTTTCTTCTGCAAACCATGTCTTCATATCATATCAATTTTTTTTTGCTGTAGTTATTTGCCACGGAAAACAACATTCAAGAGAAAGATTTTGTTCCTTTTTTCATATATTAAAGAGAAAATGTGTTCCAAATTTGTGCTTGACCTGTTGCCCTTAGCAAGCAAATTGTGATAAGGGCCAGAAAATGTTGAGGACTTTTCCGTTTAATTTATATATTTGACTGATTCAAACAAACAAAAGGGAAAGTAACATTGCACATTTCAAATACATCGCAGAAAAATACTGATTCGAAATTGTAGAAACTCAGGCAAAGAGATTTTCTTAAAATTTAGTTTTGACACAAATCTGCTAATATTATCCACTAGGTGGCAGTGTAGGAGACATTCTCTTCTACCGAAGTCTACAAAACAAAGAATTCAAACCCAATTAATGAGTTTGACATGGCGATCACTAAAAATCAGAATAAGTCATGTTAAGATATTATAAATCAAAGACGTCTTTGAGATATAAGGTCTACATTCACACACTCGTCAGAATAGACTTTATCCAAATAACCCTCCCGCCAATGTACATAAGCCTCTGTCTAAGTTATCAATGATTGAATTTAGAGGAGTTTTACAGTTTTGGTTTTGGGTAAAGTTTTACAGTTCTGATGTGTACTTTTTAATGGGGTTAAAAAACAACATGGAGATTGGCAATTGGCCTAGTATGTAAGCAAACAGTAAAGCTTAAACGAATACTGGATGGGATTGCAGACAAGAATGAGGCACTGTATATTCCAGGTGTATGATATTTCATTGTACATGTATAATTATGTAGGTGGGGCCACTACTGTATTGTATAACTTTAAAACTAATTAATAGCTTTTAATTTCTTTTTTAATTCATAAAAAATTGTGGAATCATATTTGCCTCTTTGAAAAATATAGAACACCTAACCTATGAATGGCAAAGAACTCTAACCAGTACTTTATGAGGAGGACAAAGTTGACGGACAGACAGAATGACAGAAAATCCCAGAGAACGGCAGAAGTTCTGCAGAGGGCAGCTAAAAATAACATGTACATGTAAATCAACAGCTGTGTGTATTTATCAATAGGGGAAAAACAGCAAAGAGATGTGCATTCAGATGATGTAAATGAACTGTAATATTTTTTAACATACTTGAGGCATATGGTAGAAAACAGCTTGGGTTGTAGTCAAACTTCTTCATAAATCGCAGTTTGCCACTTTCTGATAAGCAGTAAAAGTTCCGTTCCCCTGGAAGTAAAATCACAATAAATACAGGAGAAAAAATCATAATGTCATATATTTAAGGCATTATTGTTGTTAATTTAACTGATTTCATGGCTAATTTTTTTTTATCAGCAGACATTTATCATCGTTTAATTTCCTTCACTATCAACCATTATCTCACACAGCAGAAATCATTAATTACTTAATAAATATTATTTAATTAATATCAATAATTCTGACTAATCAACATATTTTGTCTACAAGCAATTTTTTGATGTGATATAATTTTTGACATATTTTCTATGCAATAATATAGTCTTTAACACAGTCCCTTGTCCCTTGAAAGAACCAAATCAGCAAACAAAAGCCACGTAGTCACGTTTTGATCTTGTGTTCATTCAGCCCCCCCCCCCCCCCCCCAAAAAAAAAAGATTGTTTCTGATTTTCCTTTCTAGGAGGAAAAAAAACAACATAATTTCAGCTGTAAATTCATTTAAATTTAATTTTTTTCATTTTTAACAAATTATCACTTTTAACAAAAAATGTTTTTTAAAAAATAAAAAATAAAAATAAAGATCTACCCCCATCCTATTTTTTTCTGGGCATATTATTCAAAACAAAGTTATTATTTTTTTTGGCCTACTCTAAATTAGGAACCTAATCTGAACTCAGATATTATCAAATTACTTACATCTGAAATAAATACATGATAAAACATCAAAATTTATGGATATTTACCCAATATGAATATAGATGGAGGAGCAGAGGAAAAGTTAGTGACGATCAAATCCAGAGCCTGTTCTCCAAGATTAAACGTCCAGTCATGCTGCAATACATAGCGGGTTTATCTTATGAAAGGAAAGTACCCTATTTACTCGAATATAGGACAAGGTTTTCGGACCCAAACCTTCAGTTAATGTTTGGGGGTCTTATACACAAGTCGTCTTATATTCGAGTAAATACGGTTCCATCCTCATGATGCACTTTGCCTGAAAAAAGAACTCATAAACACAAATATAGCTCCAGATTTTTTTTTATAATGGGAATTAATAAACTTTAAATTATGTACATGTTATATTATATTGTAATAAATGTTATATAATATGATATAATAAATTATGTATTACTAAAAGTAAACTTTTCAAAATTCAAGATATTCAAATTTTCCAGCATAAAACATGACAGTTCCAAAATAAATATGTTTAAAGCTAATTTGGAAATGTAACCGACATATCCATGATATCTGACTCTGAACTTTAGACACATATCTTAGACGTTGACATATCTGCCATTTAACTTTTAGACGCATATCTTAGACACCGACATATCTACCACTAAACTTTAGACATATCTTAGACACTGACATATCTGCCACTAAACTTTAGACATATATCTTAGACACTGATATATCTGCCACTAAACTTTAGACACATATCTTAGACACCAACATATCTGCCACTAAATTTTAGACACATATCTTAGACACTGACATATCTGCCACTAAACTTTAGACACATATCTTAGACACTGACATACTGCCACTAAACTTTAGACACATATCTTATACACTGACATATCTGCCACTAAACTTTAGACACATATCTTAGACACCGACATATCTGCCATTAAACTTTAGACACAGATCTAAGACACTGACATATCTGCCATTAAACTTTAAACACTTACTCCAACTTTTTTGCCTGACTTTATGCTTTGTGACTCTTCCTTAGTTTTAGCATCCGTAGCTACAGCCAGGACTTGGTACCTGGAAGTCAAATGACAAAAAACATCAATTTGAGAAAGTCTTTTACAATAAACTCTTTTAATATAATAGGAGGGAGGGATTTATTTCATCATAAAATGAGAAACACATATCAATCATATGCTTGTTTCTACCAAAATTAATTTCAAATTTTCGATAGTATTATAAAAACAAACAAAATCTCAGTCATCCACGCTCTCTTACTTGTAACTTTCCACCTGCCAACTTGAAGAAACTGTGACAAAGCTGTCAGTGCGAGGCACATATTTCACTGGTCCGGGTAGCAGAGCTCCGGGTAGGAACCTGCTGAAGGCAAAACTCTCCTGCTCGAAGACGGACACCGTCCCATCCATGGACTGAACACAGATAAAATCACGACCTGAAATGAAAAAAAATTACCTTAAATGCTATCACTAATAATTCATCAGAGGATTAATCATCATCATTATTTATCTGGCCAAAATACCGTATTTACTTGTGTACAGGACGACTCGTATATAAGACCCCCCAAAATTGAGGTTATTTTGCTTGAAAAAATTTCCGAATATAAGACGAGTCAGTTTCTCCCGAGACATCGACACTGCTACCATTCAACCGTTTGGCGGCCATTTTTAATGTGAAATGTAAATATACTTACACAACAAGATCTTAACAGTCTTATACTTGTCAATGAGTATTTACGGTAAAACGTAAATATGATGTTGAACTTCGTAATTTCAAAATAGCGAATATCGGACATAGCGGATCGATTTTAATTGCGTTTTAAATGATAAATAAAGGTATTTACCCACAACTATCAAAAATTATGCTTCGCAGGTCAAGTAAATAAGGTAGGTCATTTGGTAGAGCACTTGCCTTGAGATCCAGGGATTCCTGGTTCGAATGCCAGCTAGTTATTAATATCGCTATGAGCAGACCATTTTTTTTTTCTATTTTTGTTATTGCAAATACCTGAGAGCTGTCTTGACCATTTGTTTTTCTCAATATTTGTGAATATTTCCTGAAAATGCCTACAAATTGCTTCATTAATGTTGTACGCAATATGGTGGCCTGACTCTACCACTCACACATTGCTTGTCTACAGAAGTCTCAAACTCAGAATTAGAATTGACTGACTGAGATGCTGGATGTTCCAGATCTGTACATGAAAAACAATTAACTCTTTGTCATTGTATTCTTTAAAAATTCATAAACTTTAAAATCATAAACATTTTGAAAAATGGGATTGGGTGTATTCTCTGAAAATAATGCATCTTTGTATCATTGTCAAATGGCTAAATGACTAAACCCTATATCCAGTATTTTCTTCAGAGAACCTCAAGGTAGAATTTCATGGACAGACAGAATGACAGAAAATTTCCCTAGCCACTGTGACAGCTAATTATCAACTTATCAAATTACTTTTACAACAGGATAAAAGTGTGAAATAAAAATAGGACCATTTTTTCAGTTTTTTTAGGAAATTTCTGGCAATACAACTTTGTTTTAAATTATTTCCTCCAGTTATCTAAAAATGATAATTTTTCAAATAATCCATAAATGTGTCATGAATAGTATCATTTATTTATATCCATATTCAAGATAAACAAAAGAGAAAAAGGTCAATGCCGTGAAAGTTTATATGAGTGTGGTTAAAATTTATTACCAGACAGATAATAAATATGAAGATGATTAGTAACTGACCTTTGACCCCACCAAATGGGCCGTAACAGAAGTTAAAGGCTGTGCGTGATAGGTTGTGTTCATATGCCAATTTCAGTTGATAATGTGATCCATGTTCAACTGCTCCAGAGCTGCCTAAAAGAGATTCAAATAAATCAATTAATCTTCATTAAGTTTACATCTCAAAGATAATAGAGAAACAAAAATATTATGCATAACGTAGCATACAAAACATTCAAGTCATGATTTAAAAAGAAATCAAACTCCCACAGGATTTACAAATTAATATTATTGGAAAAAGTTATGCAATAATTTTGACAAGATCTCACAAGCCAAGCCTAAGATTTTATGAAACATGGCCAAAATACTTGGTCTTCATGTTTTTTTCCTTTTCCAATCTTTATGCAAAAGCGCCATCAAGTGGCAGAATAACCTTAAGATGGTTGCGAAACTTATGACATGTGGTGAACAATGATCTTGATTTTATCATGACACTGATTAACATATTCCTGTTTAAATCATGACATTGATTATTATAAGATAATGAAATAACATGCGATATGTAATTGATTCAATCATAACATTGAAAAAATATAGGATATGTTCTTCATCTAATTTTACACTTCAAATATTATGGGATATGTTCTTAATTTAATTTTATAACACACTGTCCACCAGAGGCACACGCAAACTATTACCTCTGGCTAACCCAGATTAGTATTCATCTGGTCCTTTTACTGGCCATGTGCTCAAGAACTGTCATTGTGTTGCAAATGTGATTGACGTATTAACATCTCTTAATATCAGATATGAAGTTGCCTTGAGATGTATTAAAATTCATTTGTTAACATTTGAACATTTTTTGTTGGTTAGATTAACCAAAAGTATAAAAGATTAAAAGAATTCAAATTGTAAACAAAGTGGGCATCTTTGTTGTGGTTTCGCCTTTTCACTACCCCAGGAAATGGCTCCTCCGGTTGAGAAAGTAGTTCCAAGTTTTACTTCTCTTAATATTTGTTTCTATATGCACAAACTTTTGTTTTAAGGGTGAAATATATCATAATATACCAATTTGAGTACAATTTAAGAAAAAAAATAAGTAAGATGGACAGTTACATAAAAATTGGTGGATGTGGTGAGCCAGCACCAAAAGGCACCTTGTACAGAGGTGATAGGTTCACCATGTCGCCCTCTGGTGGAGTTTGATTTTATAACTGAATATTATGAGATATGTTCTTGACCTACTTATTACACTGTAGACAGCTAACTTCCTGGGGTGCAGTATTGCTAGATGCAGATGCTCTGATCCCCTGCAAATACAAAATATTACAACATAGGCCAATGGCTTGAGAGCTATAAATCATTGTATTTTCATAATGTTTGTGAACATGATGGTGAAAAAAATCCTTTTAATCCTTTACCAGAGCAGGCTTGAGCAGGTGATAATTTCGTCCAATCAAAATTCAAGCTACATAATGAATTTGTTATCTCGATTCTCATTGGCTGATATTTGCCTGAGTGATAGCTATCAGACTTTTTTTTTCAAAAATCATAAAAAAAAATTGAAAAAGATTCTGAGCCTAATGGAAAATATATCGAATTAGTCCCCTGAAAATACAACATCCTACCTACAAACAGCCAAGCACTCGGACCAATAGTTCGAGAGAAGACCAAAGTTGACAGAATGACAAAGTGACGAAAATTCACCCCTCCCCCCCCCCACTCCCCCCCACACACTGCAGAAGTTCAAGTTACTAGGAGGCACGTTTTTGAGACGTTTTTGACACGTACGACATGAAGCGTCCAGCCTCCACCTGTACGATGGGTAGCTTTAGTTGAGTCTCCACCATGACGTCCTCCGCTTTGAATCCGCTCCAGCCATTGTCCATCTTGCTTGGCCTCGGATTATAGATCCGCAGAAAGCCATGGAAACTTCCTACTATTATTTTATCTGCAAAACAATCACAGCATAAAACAATTAGTCATTTGTATATTTCATAACTTCGATGTACTTTGACTAACTTTATCATCATCTTTTCATCTCATCTCTTGTTGGCAACTATAGATGGTCTGGTCACCAATAATCTTACTTTGGGCTTTGTTATTATCATCTTACCTTGGGCTTTGTTATTATTATCTTACCTTGGGCTTTGTTATTATTATCTTACCTTGGGCTTTGTTATTATTATCTATGTTGGCCACGCAAAGACATCCGAGATCAAACTCTTCCTCTTCTCCGACGACGGTTCCCCACCACTCCCGAGCCTTGAACAGCGACATCCTTTACCCTACAAATACAATCATCCTTTACCCTACAAATACAATCATCCTTCACCTACCAATACAACCATCCTTTACCTTTCCAATACAATCATCCTTCACCCTACAAATACAATCATCCTTCACCCTACAAATACAATCATCCTTCACCTTACAAATACAATCATCCTTCACCTTACAAATACAAACATCCTTCACCTTACAAATACAATCATCCTTTACCCTACAAATACAATCATCCTTTACCTACCAATACAATCATCCTTTACCTTTCCAATACAATCATCCTTCACCCTACAAATACAATCATCCTTCACCCTACAAATACAATCATCCTTCACCTTACAAATACAATCATCCTTCACCTTACAAATACAAACATCCTTTACCTTTCCAATACAATCATCCTTCACCCTACAAATACAATCATCCTTCACCCTACAAATACAATCATCCTTCACCTTACAAATACAATCATCCTTTACCCTACAACTACAATCATCCTTTACCCTACAAATACAATCATCCTTTACCCTACAACTACAATCATCCTTAACCTTACAAATACAATCATCCTTCACCCTACAAATACAATCATCCTTCACCTTACAAATACAATCATCCTTTACCTACCAATACAATCATCCTTCACCTTACAAATACAATCATCCTTCACCCTACAAATACAATCATCCTTCACCCTACAAATACAATCATCCTTCACCCTACAAATACAATCATCCTTCACCTTACCATGCTAACAAATACAATCATCCTTTTTACAAATACAATCATCATTTACCTTACACATACAATCATCCTTTACCTACCAATACAACCATCTTTTACCTTACAAATACAATCATCCTTTACCTTACAAATACAATCATCTTTTACGCAACATATTCTATGAGTGTCAGTTCCATAACCATCAGTAAAATCTTCAAAACTATTTCCCATTTGTCAATAATATTCTGCAAAAAATGTCTTTTATTGACAGATAAGTTAGATATTTTTCACATATGATTAATATTTTTCCAAAAATAACTGCCCTTATTGTGTACACAAAACCAGTTAATAGCAGTTCTTAATATTTCATATTCATATCTCAGCTCATAATATATGTAGAGAAATGATTTTTATATGTTTGAAATTGTGAGAACAAAAGGAATACAGTCATATATGTATTTTGTAGAATTTACTTCGTTTTGGCCCCGAAAATGACTGCCATAATTGTGAACGATATAAGATGTTCATTATAGTTTTGAAGATTTCATACTGATATCTCGGCCAATAATACACGTACAGAAAAGATTTTAACATTTATGACATCGTGAGAACGACAGGAATACAATAGTGTGTATTACAAATGTGTACACTTTTGTGCGCACGTTCTTGTGCTTGTGGGAATCAAAACGGTGATACTACTGCAGGTCAAAAGTTTGTGAAGCTGGGATAATCTCAGGTGGCAACCAAGCTTGGAAACAAAGTTATCTCTGATCAGGTGTCATCCCTGTGATGTGGTCAGCGGCTCTCTCTGTTTTCTGTGGGGTATTTTTCCAACCTCCCCAACTTGACACCTTTTGATATATTACTCTAAGCTCAAACTGACAAGTGACAGGTACATTGTAATGTGTTTGAAGTTTTGACATATGTCAAAACAGACAACCTTCGAAATACGCTGCAAACTCACCTATTTATGCTAAAATGTCCAATAAAATTATGCGAGATCATCCATGTTTAATGTGGTAAACTTCTCAAATAGTCATCTTTATCTGTTAAACAGTACTTATCAAGAAAATAACGAAGAAATCACATTTGTTGATCTTCGAGACAGGTTCATTCCTAAGTATTTGACGCCGCGCAAGCGCACCAGTCGTTTCCGGCTAAATGTCACTTTTGCGTCAAGCCCCATGACAGAGAAGTAGTCTATTTATAAAGAAGATATCTTCACTCATTCTCGATAACATTTTCCCCAAATTAACTTCTCACTGTTTATAACAGAAAGATAGCCCAATTAACAATAAAAAAATGAAATAAAATGAAATAAAATGACCATGAACTTGTAAAACGAAACAGAAAATAAAGAAACAACACCCAAAATAAAACCAGCATAAAGTAGAAATAAACAGAAATAAAATTAAAATCTATACAAACAAATAAAATAAAAATTATAATAATTGTTGCACACAAAGCTCAGAAATAATACATTGTAATATTGCTATATTACTCTGAGATGTAATCACAGAGAAATTACTTTCTCTATGGTGTAATAAAGGAGGATTGAATTATTGGGCATTGGACCACTATTACAATGCCCCATCATGGACTATACCCAAAGACATCGGCAAAATAGACTTGAAATCCACTGTTTCTAGAAACACTACGCATTGACCATCATATTGAAGTTTACCCAGTAAATAAACTCGACCTCCGGCGATTGACTGTTGCAGTTCTGACCCATGTCACTCTCTTTCCCAGTCATAATGTCTAAAAATGCAAATCTGTGTGCATTCTGTAGAGTTTTTTCTCCAGTTTTTTACCCGATATCAAACTCGACAACGAGAAATGGCATTTAGGAGAGTCCAAGTGATGACGTCATGGAAACGCAAAGGGAGAATCTTCATATGACGTCAGAAGGACCACAACGTTGTAGAGCTTCTGATCATTGCTGTCACTCCTATAATTAGACTGACCCACTTTCACCTGATTGCGCAAACTCATAAACAATGGCGAAACGATGCTGAGATTAAGAAAAAACAAAGAAATATTTTCAAACAGGGCTGACATCTTAAGTTGATTTAAACAGTACATAATTCTTTGATATATTGTTAGTCGCCGGAAGTCGAGTTCTTACAGAGTCGGGACTTAAATTGGATGGGCAGTGCGTGATGTTTCTGGAAACAGTGGATTTCAAGTCTTTTTTGACGGTGTCTTTTTGTATAAATAGAGATATTCAGTCCATGGCCACAATGAAAACCATTGTAAATGCTTCAGCTAAAAAAAGCCAACTTTGCAACTTTGAGCCAATTACAGTGCATGGATTTCAATATTTGTGATCTGCCGGCAGATGTTTCTTGTGTCATGTACTGTGCATGCTGGGATAGTTTTGCAGAGATCGTGTGCAAACACCTGACTCTGGCTTGAAATCTTGTAAGAATTTTACGACACGACTTCACCGGTCCCCCCAGGGCCGTGACGTCAGTGGGCGATAATTGGGCACTTTTGCGAACTCGAATACCACCAATATAATGGAGGATATGAAAGATTATGCTTCATCTTGATATCAAGACAGAACCTCTTAGCTTCCATTTGGCCAAATTATGCTAATCCATTTTGATCCATTAAGCATAACTCTTCTTTTGTCTTTCTTATTTCCTCTCCATTATATAGTTTATTGGGCTTAATGACTTTAAAAGAATGGACATGGAGGCTCAGAGAAGGGACTGTGTGACTTTACAACTTAGGAAGATTCATCTTATGCATAATATGGTGAATTATTAGAATACTAAATTAACCTCCTTATTGAATAAGCACGCCTTTTATAAGGAAGCGAAAATTCCTTTTGAGAAACATGCTCCTTGGGTGAATGATGAGATTAAATCTGAGAGTTCTCTGAAGAGGAGACTTGAGAGGAAGACGAATAAATAATATTTACATATTGACAGTTCCTTGGTACTCTCCTTTGCATCAGGCTCAGTATATAACACCCTCTCTGCTTATGCGATGAGATATTGTAGGATATAGATTACCTACCTATAGACTCTCAGGAATATATATAGACAATCATAGACAATCACGATCTCTGGCAGAATATCATGCATAGTTATTGAGTGCCGCGTGAAGTCAACAAGTGCAGGCTGACGCATTGCCCCACTCACCAGAAATAGAGATGACGTGATCCCCCACGCTACGCAGGCAAGACGTGCGCAACCCCGAAGCAGGAGAGGATGCCACGTAGGCAAACCCCACACACATGATGCTCAACGATCCTTTAAAAGACCCCGCAACTGTTAGACGGGAGGCAGAAGAAGAGTTCTAGCATCCACTTGCCTAGAAGATCCACGATACTCAGCCTCGTGACCACATAGACTTGGGTGTTTTATGTATTCTCAGGACTCTATTAGTATCATGCATTTGGGTATTTCATATGCCTCGCTCATTGCCATGCCGGCCTAGCCAGACAAGGATATACAGCACCGAATAAAGGTAGAGATTGTGCAGTGTATATTCTGTGTCTGCAGTCCTTATTACCTCACTCCTCATATATGTAGATAGGGTTGCTAGGTTCAGTGCCCCGCCTCACAGTAGCCAGCGAGTAGAGTATTGATCCCCCTTCCACGTCGGATACTCACAAACCATGGGTAACAATATGTTCAAATAGGTCTGTTCCATTAGCCCCGCCCCTTGAATGTATCCAACTGCACGTGCACGGTGCGATGATGTAATTACAGCCTTTCAGTAGAACAGCACGTGCACAATACGATGACGTAACTCGAATCTCTTGCTAATTAATATTCATGAGCGCCCAAATAGTACGACATTTGGTCGCGTCGGCGCTAGGCCTATATTGAAGAGGCCTAGTAAAGCTGGGTAGTTCCTTTGATGAAAGAGGTCATAGTATTATATATAAGGGGGTCTGATGATAACAGTGTTAAGTGACATCCAGTTGTGATATCTAATGTATTATTTCTGTATTCAGAGGTAGCAGGTCATGTCCTTCCCTTGTTTTAGAGATTATATTTGGTCCATTTACTTTCTTGTTTAATCTCTCCATCTTCCCTTTTTTGTAACACGGATGGTTCCTTTTTTGAAAGTCATTGCTTGTCAGCAATGACTTTCAAAAAAGGGAACTATCCGTGTGATTCTGTGATCGGTACGATCATGGGAAATGGGTAGTCGTTTCGTGTGGGTTGTAATTCGTTTTTTTCTGTGGTCATAATTGTTTAAGCAACCGACGCCACTGTGGAGTGTTCGTCGTCTGCTTGTGAAAGATTCCAATTCGCGCATGCGTCCGGCGAATGAATACATATCTAAAAGAAGTGAATACAAGAAAAGAAGTGCGTCATGTAAACAAAGCAGAATGTTCAAAATGATGTCACCTTGTTCGCCCATCGTTGCATTAAAAAGATATGTTCCTTTTGTTACTGAGCATTCAGTTCGCCCATATGTGTCAGGTCATGACCTGACCTACATAGCAGAGTTGCAACTGGTACTGTCACTGCTGGTGCAACTTTCACCATTTATCAGCAGTGATCAGCTGCTTCCTGTTTGATAAATGCACAATTATGATCATGTTCTGAAGTATTTCCTCACAGTTTTGCCAATAAAATGTCATCAACAGTAAGGATGAAAAGTGGGAAGTTTGCTGGCAAGTTTGCTAGTCAACATATGAAGGCAAAAAGGGACAGGAGTGTTCAACACATGGAGTCTCTCAACAAAAGGAAAAGACAGCATGATAGTGACAATGAGGTAAGCATGTCATTGAAACTGTACAACCAAAAGTGTAGTGGTAGATCTATCCATGATTTTATAGTAAACATAGCTATAAACTAAATAACTATAACATCTTGTTGATATATTTACACCCAGGGCAAGAAATTAAGGTGTTGTGACATCCTCCTACTCTATCGCTAATAACTCCACTATCCCTTGTCCGAATCGACTTCTGTTTTTTTTAAATCATATCTACTGATTCTCAGCTAACTGCTGGTATCATCAATATAATAATCGTGTTAATAGTTAAATAACTACGGCGCCCGTAATATATCGTCGGAAAAGCGCTAGATCGCAAAACTAAATACAGGATTTGTGAGTTTCTCTCACAGACCTCTCCATATTTTTTTTTTATTTATCAACATAAAAATTTGAAAAGCATATCATTGAATTCTGTGAGACAAGCTGCAAAATCGTATCATTCCTGATTTTTTAATTTCTGTTCTCAAGTTTACTGTCATGCCTCCAAACATAGACTATGCACCCCCAGTCTTGGCCACAAGCCCACCTGTGTTCCGTGTCATACTTTCCCTCTCTTCAAACCATGATAAAATAGTAAATAATTCATCAAAACTCTCCATTCTTTCACAAAATACATGTTCTGGTTATGATAAGATAATAGTCAGAACACTAATATGTGTTGTTGTTTTGTTGCAGGATACTGTGAATGATAGTACTCATGTAGAATACATTGAGGCGGAGGATGATGATCCAGCTGCCCACCAACCAACCACTGCTCGCCTGACCAGTGATGGTGGCGTACTCAAAAAGATTGTGAGCTTCCATCCCAAGGTAACAGAAGCCCTACCCAGCATTCCCATACAGAAAGCTCTGCAAGACTTCTCCAAGTGGCTCTCAGAACGGGGTGGTAAGGTGCTTCTCATCGGTCACAATGTGTGCTTTGACAGGCGTCACTTGGACCATAACCTGCAGGAGTGTGATATGACCATAGATCATATACTGGCTGGATATCTCGACACAGTGGCAGTCTACAAGGACCTGTACCCACACTTCCAGAAGGGGAAGAAAAATGATGGTCCAGGGTATGCCCAGGAGGTCCTAGTCAAAGAGCTTTTGAAAAAGCAGTATGATGCCCACACTGCTCTGGCAGATGCCAGCACTCTTCAAGAACTGGTCACACACTGTAACATTTCTGCAAAGAAGTTACTGGAGCACAGCACTTCAGCTGAGTGGCTCAGGCAGCAGGAGGGGGAGCTGTCAAAGCTGGAGAATCAGCATCTGCCATCTTTCAACCAAATGGTTGAAAGCAAGTCTCTTAGTGTCCAGACAGCTAAGAAAATTGCCCGCAGTGGACTTTCATTTCGTCACCTTCAACTTGCCTACGACAGAGAGGGGATCAAGGGATCCGCAATGTGATGATTGAAGAATACAACGGACATCCACGAGTGACAAATAACAGAGCTGTAATCAAGAAAGTTACTGACTGGTTCGACAGTCACTCAGCATGAATATTATGAAGCTACATTTGGGCTTGAATAGATCCTATACCATGTATACACATAAAATGTGATTTTTTATCTTGCCTGATTTTCATAATGTCAAGTCTGGTCTATAGTAACTGTGCATTATGTCAAGTCTGATCTACAATAACTGCATAATGTCAAGTCTGGCCTACTGTGTATAATATCAAGTCAAATGCGTAGGCCTATAACATTCTTCCTTTTTTATGATAATTTGGTTTTGTAATTTGTAATATAACATTAGTCTTGCAGATGTGTGCTAGGTTTGAATTTTTTTATTTTTTTTATAATTTTTTTATTTTTTTTATTTATTATTATTTTTTTTAATGGGTCAGCCCCCGGTGGTTGGTTTGGTTACACTGATATTGACACTGGTTATACTAAGCAAGTTGTTTTATTATTTTGATTGGCCTACAGTATTGTATGTTTTTGTAGGTAACAGAGATACAAAGTGTGTAAATAAGCCAAAAATTCATGAAAAAACCTAATATGTTGAGAATTTCCAATCAGATTGTATTAGAAATAAATGCGGTATCACCAAATTTTCTTTTTAATTAACTTGCAGATATGTGTACAAACAGTGAGTTTGTTATATCAGAGTAACCTTGAGATATTAAGATACTGTGGGTAATGCTTTTGTGTATAACAGTATAAAATGGTGTAAAAAGCCAAAAATCCATGAAAAAAATACAATTTTCGGACTTTTTCAAGTCAAAATATTGGAAAAATTAGCACGATGACCCCCAATTTTTTTTTTAGTTATCTATTACTTATATAATTGCCTAGCTCTTTTAACAATTTAGGGAAATTCTGAGTGTTGAGAAAAAAAATATTACGATTTTTGTCAAATTTTAGTGTCTATTTCTCAGATTTTTCATATTTTATTGAAAAATAAATTCAATAAAAATACTGTATTATAGTTAAAATATGTTGTTCTGATATTTATATATATATTAACTTCAAGTAAGGCTCAAATAATTATATCATAGACTACTGACAGTATGCATATCTAGTAAAAACTGGATATGTGTGGTTTTACAAAAAAATTAAAAATGGCCACATGGTGGCAGCACTGTACCGAAAAAATTTGCCCGATGACCCCCCCTTTTTTTTTTAGTTTTTCACTCAGAATGTCATTTGCTACAATTCTGCCAATTTTTAACAAAATCTGAGTGTTGGAAGTGATATGGATCTTGTCCCTTTAAATTATCTCTTTAATATGCTTCCCAATCGCTAGAACAAGGAATTTTCAGTAAGTTTAGTTCAAATTTGGTGTAAATCGGAGATTTAGAACAGAAATGAAATGTGAGCAAGTTACGTAATGGAGCCTGAAAAGGCATATCTTTGCAGAAAGTTGTGCTAAAAAATTCGTTCATATACCAAATTAAATGTTTTTAAAAGATAAATAAAGATAATTTCAACTACCCCATCAGTTTGTAATGATTGTTTGTGTTTAAATGTATTTTGTTGTTTATTTAAAGTTTTGTTTTGTTTGTTGTAATTTTTGTTTTGTTTATTGTAATTTTTGTTTTGTTTATTGTAATTTTTGTTTTGTTTTTTTGTAATTTTTGTTTTGTTTATTGGAATTTTTGTTTTGTTTGTTAATTTTGTTCGCATCCGTGTTACATGTGGAGCACCACTTTTTCTTGTTTCCTATTCAATTACTGATTGGTGGTCCATTATCTGAGCAATACTCCTAAAATGATGTACTTTTTTCTTTAAATATTAACTTTTAGAGTTTTAGAGTTTTGTCAAAGAAAATCATTAAAAATACAATGATCCAAATTTAATTCGTGATTTTTGGGAGGACATATAATCATAACTTCATTGATGAGATTCAGCGAAGGATCTCTACATGAGGGAATCCTAAAGATGGCAGATAGAGGGCTTTGGATATGGAAAAGAGATATATTCAATCGCTCACTTCTCAGATCCCAAAGCTGACAAAGTAGTGGTCTTCACAATGAGCATAAAAGTATAGTCCCACAATATAAATGAATTGGTAAAGACATATGGAAAGTAATAATAAGAATCAATTACTTAGACTTAAATAATAAGGATAATCACTATGATATTAGGTATCAAAATGATTTTGGATAAATCACTGTTACTGTTGCACAATTTGATCTTAAAGATATTGCATGAGTCAAATCTGACAATCTTTTTATTTGGTAATGCAATTGTGATTCTAATTCTAAATTTAAAACCAACTCATGACATCAGCAGTTTCATGTCACTCAGTGTTATGATCAGCATTATTCTCAAGTAATACTTTTTTTTCAAATAATAATTATCTTTATTACTATTATATTTCACTTAAATCGTTTGTAATATCAGATAGTCTTTCTGATACTTCAATGTCATTATGGCTATTTTTATGCAAACATTCATTTTTTCCAATTAAATTTCGATATTTATTTTAAAACAAGTTTTTTTTATCAGTTTAATAATAATTTGTTAAAATATTTGTCAATATGTAGAGTTTTGTAGACGTTCATTTGAGAACTTCCTTCTCTATACTTTGTTATTCAATAAAGAAATTATCAAAATTATATGTATAAATAATCTTGAATAGGTGCATTTCGACTGATTGCTGAAGAGGACATAGATTAGTGATTTGTCATACACTAGAGCAGAGGACACATATTATTCTCTTGATATTAAAAGATATATCAGGACATGAGGCTCTGAATACAGTATGGGAGAGATTTTAGACACAGGCTGTAAATCGTCACTTTTTCATTGATAAATAGCCACAGCACCATTATGATGTCATTGCTCCTTCAAATCCATAAAATAGTGCACCATTGCAACCCACCAAAACCAACGAATTAGGGAACATATATCTGATCTGAGGGAATATTAATTGCAACCCCGGTTTGTTATAAAAAAAATTATTCGCCATCAAACAACTATTTCCAATGCCTCCAATGCCAATAAGCAGGAAAGTTGAGGGTCACATGTCTCGCATAACCTGTGAGAATAGTTGAATCACATCTTGTCATGAGGCTTTCGATTTGGTGTCCTACCTGGCCGACAGGTGTCTCTTGGGGAATCGCGTTGAATATTTCGCGATTCTCGTGTGACAGGCGGCTGAAAGGTGCGTGTGACGCCTTCACGCTCAAACTTTTCAATGATTTTCGGAAATTTAGCGGAACTTTTGAGAAACAAATTACAAGTAGAGACACAGAACTTTACCAAGACCGATTTCGGACTGAAAGAACATAATTTTAGCTGTGATCGTCGTTGTTACCGCTGACTAATTTCAACAAGCTCTGCGCAAAGTGGATCAACAGTTGTCAACTATCCTGACACCCCGTGTCATCATCACTCGGTCAGCTGAGCACAAAACTTACATACCACGCCCACTCGACAAGTTCACCAAAGTGAAAATCAACTCATAACAAACAGTGGTAACATTTAAAACTGCACCATGCATCGGACAAGTCATCAAAATGGGTTTCACAGCTCCCAGACCCCGTCTGATCAACAAACCAGTCCTGCACATGACTGGGAAGAAGAGAAAAGAACGGAGACGGGCAAAGAACAATCTTTCTATGACGATGGAACCATGACATTTTTCTGGTGAGTTTACTGAACATTTCACAGAATAAAATTCTGCTTATATCATTGTGATAAATCATTAAATATTGACCCAACTGTATTGTGAATGAGGTTTAAAACAATTTAGAAATAAATAGTGTAAAACAAAAAAGTAATTTAAAAAAATCTGAAAATGATATTTTGATAATCAGTAAAATTGACCCTCTGGGGCAAATACTTTTTTTGCCACTAGACTGTCGGGCTAATAAGTGGAGATTTACACTAACCCAAATCAAAATATACTAGTGAACCATAGTCCGGGCAATTAATATTTAGTAAGATTAATTTATATGAAATGAACTGACCAAAAAAAAAAAAAAAAAAAAAAAAAAAAAACAAGGAATGAAATTATTTAGACATGTTTACAGACTGGAGTTCATTGTTTACAATTGCTGATGCAATATTTACCTTCACAAACATGGACTTGGACTTGAACCCTGCTAAGCCTATGACTGGAGTTCACCAGTTATCTGAGTGTGTCCAATTCTCTCATTATATTACTGCTTTTGGTCAGACATAAAATACGACAAAATTTGGTCGCACAAAAGATAATCCTGATGACCTCATTCAACAATATTTATGATTTATCAAATAATTATATCCAACTGGATTCCTGAATAAAAGCTGATTAATTAATCAATTTTACTTATTAGATGTGATTCTATATTAAAATGAAGTTGAGAATTCAGTTTCCGTATGTTTGGGGCAACTTTGGGCAGTCCATGTTAGTGTGTGTCCGCGTTAAAGCAGATTTCAGTCCGACGTCTTTTGCACCTTTAGCTCTCCACACACTGACAGATATCTTGCAAACTCTTATTGGCATTTAATCTGTTTAATTAATGAAAAGATATTCATATATGTTTATAAATTAACAGTTCATCATGAGCAGGCCTTGACATTAAGATTTTTGGTGACTGGTCAGATAAGGTAGTCGTTTCCAAGTTCTACTGGCCATTTATCAAAAACAACTGATTAATGTTCTGGTCAGATTATAAATATGAAGTCAGGTCTTAGCATAATGCACTGGTTCAGTGACCATAAAGGGCATTTGAACCCTCTGGGGCCAGTTGGGCCAATAGTTTTTTAAATTCTACTCCAAGATTTTAGTGAATATATCTTAAATATTCAATAAGTTTTGGGCCAGTAGATTTAACTAAAAGTCCATTGGACTGAAGAATGAATATCTTAATGTGTTTAAGGCCAACTGCCTTGGATGACACAGTCAACTTGTTGAATTAAAGTTCTTAGTTTTCTTCAGGATGCACGTTCTGATATTATTATTATTATTATTATTATTATTATTATTATTATTATTATTATTATTATTATTATTATTATTATTATTATTATTATTATTATTAGTATTATTAGTATTATTATTATCCATATACAGATTTTATACCTAAATTGAAATAAATAGGTCACACATAAAGTCAACGTGGTAACATGCTGTGTGGAGGCGTCATGTGAACAAAAATATCACCTGACCTGCACGCCAAAGTTTACAGCCCAAAATCAATTTGCTCATAAATCAAATGTACAAGGCCTCTATACTATTCAGAATCTGTCTTGAATGTAAATTTTATTTATATCAACACCTGACATGGTGCAGGTGTATTTTATTAAAAAAAACCATATGCACTGGCCCCGGTGGCCCTTGTTGCGACTGGATCCTTTGTTGGGCCAGTGAATGGTCTGTTGTAGTGGCCCAGCTGGGCAACCATATTTTTTTTGTCTTTTAGTGGCCACAGGCTATGTTGATTTTATTATAATCCTTGATAGATATTTATCTCATATCACGATCAGTGGACAAGTAACTCCCACTAAGCCACTAGTCATATACAGCCTTATATACAATGCTCTTTATTGTATCATATATCTTGTTATCCTTAGAAACTTGGGGCCACCACTTCTCATGCTGTGGTGGCCTAACTGGGCAACCAAAGTTTTCTCTTTATGTCAAGGCCTGATTATTAATGATTTCTGCTAGTGTAATCAGTGCCTGATGGCTTTGATGAAGTCATACATAAGCATGACCCATTAAGGTCATGCATGACCACAGTATGACCTCATCCTGTCATGCACACCAAGCATATGTGTGTGTGTGTGTGTGTGTGTGTGTGTGTGTGTGTGTGTAGTTGTGGAGGTAAACATCTATTTGCCCACATTATGTCATGCATTAGGCATGCATGACAAGATATTACCACAGAACAGCTTTGTTTAGCTAGGTAATGTCATGCAATGGCCATGCGTGACCTTATTTGGTCACTTTGATGGACAACCTTATTTGGTCATGTCATGTTTATGCAAGACCAAATAGTTGTTTGACTGTATATGAATTAGAAGATGATATCGTGGCCCAGTATGATCCAATTTTATGGCCAAATTTATACATGCCTCCTAGATTTTTGGCTCCAGTTAGTAAACATATATAGATATGACATCACTACTGTGGAAATTGGCCTGAACGAGTGACACATCTGCATTGATTGATATCATTTCAGTTGTTGTTGACCAAAAAATATGATTTAAAATATTTAAAAGATTTATAAGAATCATTTAATCATATTAACATTATGGCTGAATATTTTATTAACTTGACATATTAAAGTTGTGATTATTCAACTGCAAAATATGAGATAATTTTATTTTCAGAACATTTTTAAAATGTTTTGATGCTTTGACTCATTTCGTACTATGTTAGATTTCTGAGTTTTGTCATTTAAATGAGGAATCTAGGGAACCAAAGTGTCATTATTGGTAGGAATCTAGGGAACCAAAGTGTCATTATTGGCAGGAATCTAGGGAACCATATTGTCATTATTGGTAGGAATCTAGGGAACCAAAGTGTCATTATTGGTAGGAATCTAGGGAACCAAAGTGTCATTATTGGCAGGATTCTAGGGAACCAAAGTGTCATTATTGGTAGGAATCTAGGGAACCAAAGTGTCATTATTGGCAGGAATCTAGGGAACCAGAGTGTCATTATTGGTAGGAATCTAGGGAACCAGAGTGTCATTATTGGCAGGAATCTCGGGAACCAAAGTGTCATTATTGGTAGGAATCTAAGGAACCAAAGTGTCATTATTGGTAGGGAACCAAAGTGTCATTATTTGCAGGAATCTAGGGAACCAAAGTGTCATTATTGGTAGGAATCTAGGGAACCAAAGTGTCATTATTGGTAGTAATCTAGGGAACCAAAGTATCATTATTGGTAGTAATCTAGGGAACCAAAGTATCATTATTGGCAGGAATCTAGGGAACCAAAGTGTCATTATTGGTAGGAATCTAGGGAACCAGAGTGTCATTATTAGAAGGAATCTAGGGAACCAAAGTGTCATTATTGGTAGGAATCTAGGGAACCAAGGTGTCATTATTGGTAGGAATCTAGGGAACCAAAGTGTCATTATTGGTAGGAATCTAGGGAACCAAAGTGTCATTATTGGTAGGAATCTAGGGAACCAAAGTGTCATTATTGGTAGGAATCTAGGGAACCAAAGTATCATTATTGGTAGGAATCTAGGGAACCAAAGTGTCATTATTGGTAGGAATCTAGGGAACCAAAGTGTCATTATTGGTAGGAATCTAGGGAACCAAGGTGTCATTATTGGCAGGAATCTAGGGAACCAAAGTGTCATTATTGGTAGGAATCTAGGGAACCAAAGTGTCATTATTGGCAGGAATCTAGGGAACCAGAGTGTCATTATTGGTAGGAATCTAGGGAACCAAAGTGTCATTATTGGCAGGAATCTAGGAAACCAAGGTGTCATTATTGGCAGGAATCTAGGGAACCAAAGTGTCATTATTGGTAGGAATCTAAGGAACCAAAGTGTCATTATTGGCAGGAATCTAGGGAACCAAAGTGTCATTATTGGTAGGAATCTAGGGAACCAAAGTGTCATTATTTGCAGGAATCTAGGGAACCAAAGTGTCATTATTGGTAGGAATCTAGGGAACCAAAGTGTCATTATTGGTAGTAATCTAGGGAACCAAAGTATCATTATTGGTAGTAATCTAGGGAACCAAAGTATCATTATTGGCAGGAATCTAGGGAACCAAAGTGTCATTATTGGTAGGAATCTAGGGAACCAGAGTGTCATTATTAGTAGGAATCTAGGGAACCAAAGTATCATTATTGGCAGGAATCTAGGGAACCAAAGTGTCATTATTGGTAGGAATCTAGGGAACCAGAGTGTCATTATTAGTAGGAATCTAGGGAACCAAAGTGTCATTATTGGTAGGAATCTAGGGAACCAAGGTGTCATTATTGGTAGGAATCTAGGGAACCAAAGTGTCATTATTGGTAGGAATCTAGGGAACCAAAGTGTCATTATTGGTAGGAATCTAGGGAACCAAAGTGTCATTATTGGTAGGAATCTAGGGAACCAAAGTATCATTATTGGTAGGAATCTAGGGAACCAAAGTGTCATTATTGGTAGGAATCTAGGGAACCAAAGTGTCATTATTGGTAGGAATCTAGGGAACCAAGGTGTCATTATTGGCAGGAATCTAGGGAACCAAAGTGTCATTATTGGTAGGAATCTAGGGAACCAAAGTGTCATTATTGGCAGGAATCTAGGGAACCAGAGTGTCATTATTGGTAGGAATCTAGGGAACCAAAGTGTCATTATTGGCAGGAATCTAGGAAACCAAGGTGTCATTATTGGCAGGAATCTAGGGAACCAAAGTGTCATTATTGGTAGGAATCTAAGGAACCAAAGTGTCATTATTGGCAGGAATCTAGGGAACCAAAGTGTCATTATTGGTAGGAATCTAGGGAACCAAAGTGTCATTATTTGCAGGAATCTAGGGAACCAAAGTGTCATTATTGGTAGGAATCTAGGGAACCAAAGTGTCATTATTGGTAGTAATCTAGGGAACCAAAGTATCATTATTGGTAGTAATCTAGGGAACCAAAGTATCATTATTGGCAGGAATCTAGGGAACCAAAGTGTCATTATTGGTAGGAATCTAGGGAACCAGAGTGTCATTATTAGTAGGAATCTAGGGAACCAAAGTGTCATTATTGGTAGGAATCTAGGGAACCAAGGTGTCATTATTGGTAGGAATCTAGGGAACCAAAGTGTCATTATTGGTAGGAATCTAGGGAACCAAAGTGTCATTATTGGTAGGAATCTAGGGAACCAAAGTGTCATTATTGGTAGGAATCTAGGGAACCAAAGTATCATTATTGGTAGGAATCTAGGGAACCAAAGTGTCATTATTGGTAGGAATCTAGGGAACCAAAGTGTCATTATTGGTAGGAATCTAGGGAACCAAGGTGTCATTATTGGCAGGAATCTAGGGAACCAAAGTGTCATTATTGGTAGGAATCTAGGGAACCAAAGTGTCATTATTGGCAGGAATCTAGGGAACCAGAGTGTCATTATTGGTAGGAATCTAGGGAACCAAAGTGTCATTATTGGCAGGAATCTAGGGAACCAAGGTGTCATTATTGGCAGGAATCTAGGGAACCAAAGTGTCATTATTGGTAGGAATCTAAGGAACCAAAGTGTCATTATTGGCAGGAATCTAGGGAACCAAAGTGTCATTATTGGTAGGAATCTAGGGAACCAAAGTGTCATTATTGGTAGGAATCTAGGGAACCAAAGTGTCATTATTGGCAGGAATCTCGGGAACCAAAGTGTCATTATTGGTAGGAATCTAGGGAACCAGAGTGTCATTATTGGTAGGAATCTAGGGAACCAGAGTGTCGTTATTGGTAGGAATCTAGGGAACCAAAGTGTCATTATTGGTAGGAATCTAGGGAACCAGAGTGTCATTATTGGCAGGAATCTAGGGAACCAAACAGAAGACTAATCATTTAATACCAAAATGTGATATACATCTATAGATCTCGAACGTTGCTTATCATTTGTATCATTCTTCCATCCAGTTTTGTTTGCGGAAGACTTTTTGGCAATGTTTACCTCAGTTAGTGATAAACTACTTTAAATATGATTGTAGATTATGGTCTTTTCCTGATGTTCTGATGAGCTTGATCATCATGTAGAAGAAAAATATAGAAACATACCTGTGTGTTTAATGTGTGTTTAGGTAAACTTGGGATACAATGTACAGATGTAAAGCTTATAACGTCACGCATGAGGTGGACATGACCATATAGTGTTACGCATGAGGTGGACATGACCATATAGTGTCACGCATGAGGTGGACATGACCATATAGTGTCACGCATGAGGTGGACATGATCATATAGTGTCACGCATGAGGTGGACATGACCATGTTGGGTCATGAAAGAGTTGTGTACATAGTCAGATGAAGTGATGAGTGACCTTAAAGGTGTTATGCAATAATCTTATGATTTGGTATATCAATAGCTAATGAGCTTTAAAGATCATGTGGTATTGACATTTACACAGATTAAAAGTAGAATTTACAACAAGAAATAGAATTTACACTGTCCAGAGAGATCTGTGTCAGCTTAGAGCTCGCCGTGACATGGGCAATGTGAGCTCTCTGTGTCGCCAGATAATGTCAATTATCCTTTCAGTGCCTCTGATGATGCCATAAGCTTATGCCATACAGTGATGAGGTCATTTTACCTTTCAGTGCCTCTGATGATGCCATAAGCTAATGTCACACAACCATGAAGTCATTTTACCTTTCAGTGCCTCTGATGATGCCATAAGCTAATGCCATACAGCGATGAGGTCATTTTACCTTTCAGTGCCTCTGATGATGCCATAAGCTAATGTCACACAACCATGAAGTCATTTTACCTTTCAGTACCTCTGATGATGCCATAAGCTAATGCCATACAGTGATGAGGTCATTTTACCTTTCAGTGCCTCTTATGATGCCATAAGCTAATGCCATACAGCGATGAGGTCATTTTACCTTTCAGTACCTCTGATGACACCATAAGCTAATGCCATACAGCGATGAGGTCATTTTACCTTTCAGTGCCTCTGATGATGCCATAAGCTAATGCCATACAGCGATGAGGTCATTTTACCTTTCAGTACCTCTGATGATGCCATAAGCTAATGTCACACAACCATGAAGTCATTTTACCTTTCAGTACCTCTGATGACACCATAAGCTAATGTCACACGGCCATGAGGTCATTTTACCTTTCAGTACCTCTGATGACACCATAAGCTAATGTCACACAGCCATGAGGTCATTTTACCTTTCGGTACCTCTGATGACACCATAAGCTAATGTCAAACAGCCATGAGGTCATTTTACCTTTCAGTACCTCTATGATGAGTACACACCAGAACATACAGCCAAGCATGGAGAGCACTTTCGAAAAAACGTCTATTGGTAAGGGCCTTGTTCAAATTGGCTTAACAGAAATATATTTGGATGCACAGTCTAAACAGTAAATAGATATGAAAGGAAAATAATTGATGACCTTTGTTATATTTAGAATGACCTTGGCATTATTTAACATTCATGACCTTAATATTACTTGTTATGACTTCTGTAATATTTAATTTTGCAAATGGCTGGCCTGATATGGGAAGATAAAGCAAATGGCTGGCTTGATACGGAAAGATAAAGCAAATGGCTGGCTTGATATAGGAAGATAAAGCAAATGGCTGGCTTGATATGGGAAGATAAAGCAAATGGCTGGCTTGATACGGAAAGATAAAGCAAATGGCTGGCTTGATATGGGAAGATAAAGCAAATGGCTGGCTTGATACGGAAAGATAAAGCAAATGGCTGGCTTGATATGGGAAGATAAAGCAAATGGCTGGCTTGATATGGGATGATAAAGCAAATGGCTGGCTTGATATGGGAAGATAAAGCAAATGGCTGGCTTGATATGGGAAGATAAAGCAAATGGCTGGCTTGGTATGGGATGATAAAGCAAATGGCTGGCTTGATATAGGATGATAAAGCAAATGGCTGGCTTGATATGGGATGATAAAGCAAATGGCTGGCTTGATATGGGATGATAAAGCAAATTGTGCTGGAAACTGTATTAGTCTATTAGGGGAGAACATATAGCATATCTACAGCCAATTTTTAAAATGTGTTGGCACATGACCAGTTTGTTTGGTTATTTCTAAAACTAGCCTGGGTCATTGTAATAGCCAGATTAGGCAAATTAGGCTTACCATGGGAGCTCTGTCATGGGCCCTACCATGGGGGCTCTGTCATGGGTCCTACCATAGGAGCTCTGTCATGGGTCCTAACATAGGAGCTCTGTCATGGGTCATACCATGGCAGTGTTCGCCAAAAGTCGTCGGCCCGTCGGACAAAGCCGGCCGTTATTTCACATTGTCCGCCGATAATGACTGAAAACGGCAGCCAAATTGGTCACCATTCTTTACCTGCGCAGTTTCTCACTTTAGTCGTCACAAATACGTTTTATTGGTTCGTTTTTCTGAGATTTTCGGTTGCCGCTATTTTGTTAAGTTTGAGCTATGTCCGGGTCATTACGTTTGTCCCCGCCTGATTATTTCCGCCGCGTTCACTCCTGTTCAAAAGTCGAGCACGTTTTCGGGATTCGTACTCATTTAACATTTAAAAAAACGTGCACGACTTTACACATAAATCAAATGTGGTTCGTAATCTGGTCCCCTATCATTATTTCTAGTTCAAATTCACATTAAAAAACGTTACGTACCAGTCAAAAAGCCTGAGAAGAGCAGACGACAATTTAAAACTTAGCTTTCTTTAAATGAATATTTGATTAATTTTCGAATGAGAAATGATAAGAAATATATATGTAGGTATGTATGTAGGTATGTATGTAGGTTTTATAAGCTGAATATCACGCCATGAACAGACCTAGTCTGATATAACGCTATACAAATCATTATTATTATTATTATTATTATTATTATTATTATTATTATTATTATTATTATTATTATTATTATTATTATTATTATTATTATTATTATTGTTATTATTATTATTATTATTATTATTATTATTATTATCTGTCACAAGCGCGAAAAAGCCGCGAAATTAAAAAGAAAAAGTAAGCGTTGAAATGTCTGATGTTGAAGACAAATGTCTGATGTTGGCTGGCTGAACATCAGACATATTGGCGAACACTGCCATGGGAGTTCTATCTTGGGAGCGCTGTCATGGGTCCTAACATGGGAGCTCTGTCATGGGTCCTACCATGGGAGCTCTGTCATGGGCCCTATCATGGGGTTAGAGGGAAGGGGGTTAAGGTCTACCTGCAATTCAAAGTTGGGTAGACTCTGTTTCAGAGTACCAACTTTAGACCTACTGGACACATAGATAGATGTTTGCAGTCAGTAAATATATGCTTGACTTTTCCCAACACTTAGCACAAAAAAGTGCGGTATGTCCCTGTTTTTATACAATGTGCATTCAAACCATATATTGTCTACAGTCAAATGCATTTAATCAGGATAATAATCGTGATCATTCAATTGTGAGTGGAACATTTCTCTGACCTCACTGAACTCTCTGACCTCACTTGTCTGTCTGTTTTCACTGATCTTTTTGTTATCATTGATCTGTTTGACCTCACTGATCTCCCTGACCTCACTGATCTTGCTGACCTCACTGATCTGCCTGACCTCACTGAACTTCCTGATCTCCCTGATCTTGCTGATCTCCCTGACCTCACTGATCTCTCTGACCTCACTGATCTTTCTGACCTCACTGATCTCTCTGACCTCACTGATCTTTCTGACCTCACTGATCTCCCTGACCTTACTGATCTCTCTGACCTCACTGATCTCACTGATCTCTCTGACCTCACTGATCTCTCTGACCTCACTGATCTCCCTGACCTTACTGATCTCCCTGACCTTACTGATCTCCCTGACCTTACTGATCTCCCTGACCTCACTGATCTTTCTGACCTCACTGATCTCCCTGACCTTACTGATCTCTCTGACCTCACTGATCTCACTGATCTCCCTGACCTCACTGATCTCTTTCCTCATTGATCTTCATTGACCTCATGGATCACTCAGTCCTCATTGATCTCTTACTGCACTGATCTCTGACCTCACTAATCTCTCTGACCTCACATGTCTGTCCGTTTTCACTTACCTTTCTGTTCTCACTGATCAATTTGACCTCGTTGATCTCTCTGACCTCACTTGTCTGTTTTCACTTACCTTTCCGTTCTCACTGATCAATTTGACCTCGTTGATCTCTCTGACCTCACTTGTCTGTCTGTTTTCACTTACCTTTCTGTTCTCACTGATCAATTTGACCTCGTTGATCTCTCTGACCTCACTTGTCTGTCTGTTTTCACTTACCTTTCCGTTCTCACTGATCAATTTGACCTCACTGATCTCTCTGACCTCACCTATCTCTCTGTCCTCACTATTCTCATTGATTTCTCTGACATCATTGATACTTCCTGATCTCTCTTGACCTCACTAATTTCACTCACTTATCCCTCTCAGTTGCCTTTGACCTCACGGATATCTGTTCTTCCTTGCCACATGAAATTGTCTTTCTGCAGGAATTGCCTTTGGGAACATCATGTAGATATATATATACATACTAATATACACGTACTAATAACATCTGTCGAGCCAAAAGGAGGCAAACATCTATATGGTCGTGCATAAAGGTGACCTATCAAGGTCATGGAGGACCCTCATTTTAACTTGCCCTCGTTGGGCCATGCATGAGGCGTGACCAAATTATGCTATCTAACTTCTCAGAATTCAAGAAAAAGGACATTTTTATGTCATTTTCATGTGTGAGGAGAGAGATGCTAGACTCCAACAGGTGAAGATTGATTTAGTTTCTTTCTTTCCCAGTTCTAAGAAGACCACGCATTCAGTTGATCACAATAAGCAGAGGTTATAAATACTAGGCACGGGAGGTTGTCCAACTGTCATTGGATCAATTCATTATGTTTCTATCTCTAGCAGCAATAAAATTATGTGGATGCTGCCAAAAACACAAAAAGAAAACCCAAAGACCAAAGTACCGACTCCTTGAACCCATTGAAGGCATACAAAGACACTCTTGCATATGGTTCTGTTAGTTTATGCAGAGTGTGTTCTGGTTGTTTATCTGTTTGCCCTCTCTCACCCCTGACAGGGGTCTGTCCTGAAGCCATGATCACTTGCACCTCCAGACTATCATCAAACCATGATCTCTGACACATCCGGTCTGTCCTCAAACCGTGATCACCTGAGGTCATTTATCTATGTATAACCTCTGGCAATCCAGCCGATCTTTTCTGTGTTATTACTGGCACCTCAGGTCATTTATCTCTGTATGACCTCTGGCAATCCAGCCGATCTTTTCTGTGTTATAACTGGCACCTCAGGTCATTTATCTCTGTATGACCTCTGGCAACACAGCTGATCTTTTCTGTGTTATTACTGGCACCTGAGGTCAGTTATCTCTGTATGACCTCTGGCAATCCAGCCGATCTTTTCTGTGTTATTACTGGCACCTCAGGTCATTTATCTCTGTATGACCTCTGGCAATCCAGCCGATCTTTTCTGTGTTATTACTGGCACCTCAGGTCATTTATCTCTGTATGACCTCTGACAACCCAGCCGATCTTCTCTATGCTATGATATTACTGGCTTCTCTGGTCCATCTATTCACGACAATGAGCTTATTGGAGATGGGCAATTTGAGACACATTGATACTGAAAGTAGTCTTTCTTTTTTGCCCGTTGTGCCTTTCTTTATGAACCTTAGAGTTATGTTTTTAGAAGGTAGGATAAAAAAACAAGAAAGGGAAGCAAAGGAGGAAAACTAGAACAAAACTAACACCTTTAATGCACCTTAAAGGTATTCCATTCATAATATATGTGAATGGTTAATTTTGCTGTATATTTTTAAGTGGTGTTTAAGGTACTCACATAAAACATGTAATGGGTTCTGCCACCAGGTGGGGTGACGGTGCGGAGTTTTACCGGGAGGAATACTGTTAGAGTGGTGCGGAGGATGGACAGACAAGCGTACATGATTTATGTGTGTCTGGATACGTCGTCGCAGGCCTCTTCCTGTCTCAGATCTCATCTTGCCTGGTTCTGCCTGTCAGTCCAACCAATGCTTGAATATGGTCACCCAACAGTACAATCCAAACATCTTTTTGGTCACACATAAAAATTACTTAATGAAGTAATTAACTGCATTAATAAGGTCATGCATTTAATGAGGTTGTAGATTAATGAAGTCATGCATTTAATGAGGTCATGCATTAATGAGGTCATGCATTTAATGAAGTCCTGCATTTAATGAGGTCCTGCGTTTAATGAGGTCGTACATCAATGAGGTCATGCATTAATGAGGTTATGCATTAATGAGGTCATGCATTAATAATAATAATAAGATTTTTATAGCGCTTATACCAGACAAGTCTGTTCAAAGCGCTGTGGTCAGAATATGCCTTCTGAACAAATGGTACATTATAAAATTTTACTTAGCTTATTCTGGTCATGCACAGTTGTTGTGTGGCACTATTTGGTTATGCATTGTGATTGGCATAGTATGGTCATGCAATACACCAACATGACTTCATTTATGGTCACTTGTATGTGTGACCCAACAGGGGTTTGATCCTAACTGATCAATGTGATCGCGAGTGGTCAGATAGATAAGATGAGGAACAAAGGTAGACGGACAATTGCTTTGGGAACTTCCAGGGCACCAGACTAATAATTTATCCTAGCATTGTTTACTTCAAGTGTTTAATGGAGTGACGGGTTATTTTCCATGCACGATAGAAAAGTAGTAAACAAAACTTGTTCAATCTCAAGTTCACAATTTATTTCTAGCTGTCTGGTAGCTTATCAGGTGTCCACTTAAGTCAGAGATATTATTCCTTCAGTCGGATTTGTTCCCAGTAGCTTGCCTAAATAGTGAACAGAAATCTTCATTCATCAAGTTTATGTGTCTGAACTTTGTTTATGTTTCCTCATCATTATGTTTCCTCATTAAAGTTTGTGCATAGAAAGTTAAAAAAGTACAAAAATTACTTCATTAATATATACATAAAAATTATATCAACTTTTAATTAGACCTGCATATATAGTTGTGGATAAAAAGCCGCCCTGGAAGCTCTTGACACTCAAAGTGGTAAATCTACATTTCATAGGAGAAAATCTTTCATTATTTCTCAGGCCTTGTCCAATTTATATTGTAAAAACACACTTTATGTATTAGTTAGTCCTTTAGTTTCAGTATGTAGTGCTGGAGCTAATGTTACAATGTGAGAAAAGTGGAAGGCCAAAGTTGAATAAGGTGAGGTCAGTAGCCTGTATGTCTGACCTCAGTGGATGCAGAATGTGAGGTCACTGGCCTGTGTGTCTGACCTCAGTGGATGCAGAATGTGAGGTCACTGGCCTGTGTGCCTGACCTCTGTGGATGCAGAATGTGAGGTCACTGGCCTGTATGTCTGACCTCAGTGGATGCAGAATGTGAGGTCACTGGCCTGTGTGTCTGACCTCAGTGGATGCAGAATGTGAGGTCAGTAGCCTGTGTGTCTGACCTCAGTGGATGCAGAATGTGAGGTCAGTAGCCTGTGTGTCTGACCTCAATAGATGCAGAATGTGAGGTCACTGGCCTGTGTGTCTGACCTCGGTGGATGCAGAATGTGAGGTCAGTGGCCTGTGTCTGACCTCAGTGGATGCAGAATGTGAGGTCAGTAGCCTGTGTCTGACCTCAGTGGATGCAGAATGTGAGGTCACTGGCCTGTGTGTCTGACCTCAGTGGATGCAGAATGTGAGGTCAGTGGCCTGTGTGTCTGACCTCAATAGATGCAGAATGTGAGGTCACTGGCCTGTGTGTCTGACCTCGGTGGATGCAGAATGTGAGGTCAGTGGCCTGTGTCTGACCTCAGTGGATACAGAATGTGAGGTCAGTAGCCTGTGTGTCTGACCTCAATAGATGCAGAATGTGAGGTCACTGGCCTGTGTGTCTGACCTCAGTGGATGCAGAATGTGAGGTCAGTGGCCTGTGTCTGACCTCAGTGGATGCAGAATGTGAGGTCAGTAGCCTGTGTCTGACCTCAGTGGATGCTGAATGTGAGGTCAGTATCTTGTATGTCTGACCTCATTGGGTGCTGAATGTGAGGTCACTGGCCTGTGTGTCTGACCTCAGTGGATGCAGAATGTGAGGTCACCGGCCTGTGTGCCTGACCTCAGTGGATGCAGAATGTGAGGTCACCGGCCTGTGTGTCTGACCTCAGTGGATGCAGAATGTGAGGTCAGTAGCCTGTGTGTCTGACCTCAGTGGATGCAGAATGTGAGGTCACTGGCCTGTGTGTCTGACCTCAGTGGATGCAGAATGTGAGGTCACTGGCCTGTGTGTCTGACCTCAGTGGATGCAGAATGTGAGGTCAGTAGCCTGTGTGTCTGACCTCAGTGGATGCAGAATGTGAGGTCACTAGCCTGTGTATCTGACCTCAGTGGATGCAGAATGTGAGGTC
Organism: Amphiduros pacificus; assembly: GCA_949316495.1. NCBI lineage: Eukaryota > Metazoa > Annelida > Polychaeta > Phyllodocida > Hesionidae > Amphiduros > Amphiduros pacificus. The sequence goes on along the minus strand of OX439011.1, from coordinate 36,987,676 downwards.
AGTAGCCTGTGTCTGACCTCACTGGGTGCTGAATGTGAGGTCAGGCAAACAGGAAGCAGACACCTGCCAAAATAGCCAGACTGCAACATGTGTTGGTATTTTGAGATGCCTCAGAGGCTGGTAGCAGTACATTACTACTCATGCCAGCCACTTATGATGCCTGCCTCCGTATCACAGGCCAGTGTATAGAAATACTCTGTATGACATGGTGAGAATTTTTTAAGCTAAGATATGACAAGTTGAGATATGACAAGATAAGATATCACAAGCTTATATTGACAAATGTTAGGCTAGGATGTGACAAGATGGGATGTGACAAGATGGGATATGATAGGCTAGGATGTGACAAGATGGGATATGCTGGGCTTGGATGTGACAAGATGGGATATGATAGGCTAGGATGTGACAAGATGGGATATGATAGGCTAGGATGTGACAAGATGGGATATGATAGGCTAGGATGTGACAAGATGGGATATGATAGGCTAGGATGTGACAAGATGGGATATGATAGGCTAGGATGTGACAAGATGGGATATGCTGGGCTAGGATGTGACAAGATGGGATATGATAGGCTAGGATGTGACAAGATGGGATATGATAGGCTAGGATGTGACAAGATGGGATATGATAGGCTAGGATGTGACAAGATGGGATATGCTGGGCTAGGATGTGACAAGATGGGATATGCTGGGCTAGGATGTGACAAGATGGGATATAGCCCTATGTGCAATACTCTTTGTTGTATCCCACATCCTATTAGAAACTTCGGGCCACCACTTCTCGTGCTCTAGTAGCCCAACTGGGCAAGCAACATTTTTCTCTTTATGTCAAGGCCTGTTGAGAGAGGCAGATTGACTGACAGTTGTGGTGTATTTATAGTTAGTGTGCGGGATGAATGTATAAATATTGGTTATACAGGGGCCAAGGACACATCACCTCAGCTGCCTGCAAGGGAACTGCCTCCAATTTTATACCTGAAACTATATACATGTACAGTGGCTGAAAAGGCACGTCATTTATACTGGCCCCCTCTGTTGCTCTCCTCATCCCAATCATCATCTTTCCTCATCCCAATCATCATCTTTCCTCATCCCAATCATCATCTTTCCTCATCCCAATCATCCTTTTTCCTCATCCCAATCATCTTCTTTCCTCACCCTGATCAACATCTTTCCTTAACCTGATCATCTTTCCTCCTCCTGATCATCATCTTTCCTTAACCTGATCATCATCTTTCCTCCTCCTGATCATGACCTATCCTCCCCTGATCATCATCTATCCTTAACCTGATCATCATCTTTCCTTAACCTGATCATCTTTCCTCCTCCTGATCGTCACCTTTCCTCCCCTGATCATCATCTTTCCTTAACCTGATCATCATCTTTCCTTAACCTGATCATCTTTCCTCCTCCTGATCGTCACCTTTCCTCCCCTGATCATCATCTTTCCTTAACTGATCATCATCTTTCCTTAACCTGATCATCATCTTTCCACCTCCTGATCATCATCAGTCAAATACTAAAAAACAGACCTCAAAATTTGCCGGCCCTTACCGAAAGTTACTTGCTTGGGGCAACAAATGAAAACACTCAAATTTCAAAACACTGATTCTATCGTCACACAGACATGTGTATTATCAAAGAGATATTAGACATGAATCAAATAATTTAGAACAAGACTTTTGGCTCAGCAAATCCTGTTCATTTGATGATCATGTGATGATGAGGTGATGGTCATGTGACGATCATGTGACGATCATGTGATATAGGACTTCAGTGTTGTTATATTTCCTGGTTACCTTGTGGCCAAATTTGCTGTTTATGTTTTGATGACAATCATTGATATTCATTCTTAATGGGATGCCAGCGTGTTCAGTTATTTTCCATTCATCCTGCTCACAAGTCAAGTCCCAGTACATTACTGGTCGCTCAGATTTGAAAACTAAGTAAAACTCAAACTGGGTTGGGATATTGAATTAAGATTCTCAAATTGAAAAAAAAAACTGAGTCATATAAATGTTGACAGGAATGAGTGAAATGAGTGGATTTTTTATTCACACAGCAACAATGATATAAAGGGAATCGGTTGATATTGAGTTATATGCTCCCCTATATTGAGATGAGATGACTGGTGTTAACTGAATGAATGAACCCTGGCCACGTGGCTATCACATTGGTTTTAAAATTCTACTATCTCAGATTTATGTAAAATTACCTTAATTTTCATTGCTGTATATTACAGGCCAATAATCAACAACAAAGGGGCCACTACATTTTAGGGCAGTTTAACTTTTTGGGCCAGTGACTAAAATTCTCAATGTCAAGGTCTGAATTATGGTCCGAAAACTGTGTGATCATAACTCATGAATATAAAATATATGATGCTGCAGCAAATATTCATGCAGAGGTTAAATAACAGAATCACTGCCCACTCTTTATGAGATCATAATATCTGCATTCTGTTATTTGTATATCATGAAATCATCTGCAGTAGATGTGATCTCACTGGGCATAGGCATTGCTGCATCTTTGATCATATTAAACAATGTTTGATGAAGCTGCGCGGTATATTTCCACTGTTTGATGAAGTGTGGAGAAGGGGCCTGGAAGGGGGGGGGGGGGGGAGGAGACATTTTCAAAGTTTTTTTACTTGTAAGTTCCTAAAACTGTGCACTTATTTCTCCCTCTGTCTAGCCACTAGCCTTAAGCATAACCTTCTCACAGGTAAATATAGACTTAGGGTGGAAAAAAGAAACCATTGGACATTGGAATGTATGCAACCCACTGTACAAACTATTATTTGCATTTTCTTATCTTTTATATATGTAAGCAGATAGCTTCTGAAATGACATAATGGAAGTCCAATAATTGGTTCAGAGATTCCATAATTATTTAAATGCACTGCACAGGTGTCTGTGGTAGGAAAAATCTAGATTTCCTTGACAAATTGCTTATCTTCTGTTTATTCATGCAATTATGTGACCAAATAAGTTCACGCATGCATGAACATTACACACAGCTGTTGCTTTGTCTTGCATACACTTTGCATGACACAAGTTCATGTTTATGTGTGAATGAAAATAAGTTTGGCTTTAACTGGTTAGGAGTTATGATAACTTTGGAGTCAAAATATGGGAATAACTTTCACAGATTGCCCAGGTTAGCAGAATAGGTAGGCAATGTACCACTCCAGTCTGAGAGTCATCATCCTGGGGAAGGACTGAAAGATATAAAACTTGAAAAATGTTCACAGGGCTGGAAAACTTTTTGTTTCCAGTTTGATGTTTTATACTCTGCATTATACCCAAGTCACATTTGCACCGATTTCAGTCAAGATGCCCAGCAGATGTGTATTTTTTTTTACAAAATCAGCCAGCAGTTCAGATTGCTGTGATGGCAACAGGAGATCATCGGCCACAATTTAGGCATATTTAAGACGTCGTATGGGTAATCGGGAACTTTTAGCTGCAACTTTTATGTTGCCGGTGTTTGTACCATGTCTTATTACCATACATCATCTTAAAGTACATGGCAGCCTCCACCCTATCCCCTCCTGATATCTATCAAGGATTAGAATAATAAAATCAAGATAGTTTGGGCCACTTAAAGACCAAAAAATATGGTTGTCCAACTGGACCACTACAACTGGCCCGAACAAAGGACTTGGTGGCCCCGGGCCAGTGCGTATGTCAAGCCTTGATAATGCTTGACTGGACTTGGTGATCCAGATTTCAAACAGCGTCAAAACAGGGCAATGACTGCAGAGCTAGTGAGAACTGCCGATGTAATGCAGAGTAAAGACCTATACCCGTGTAATGCAATGGTGCGGTTAGGATGTGTGGAATTCACAGTAAAGCTATCACTATATCAGATACTTTTTACCCTCAGCCCCTGATGTAATCAGGCTGAGGGTATTGCAGTACTCCTGGCGTGGGTATGTATGTATGTATGTATGTATGTCTGTAGCGAACATCCTTGTCATCGCGATAACTCGAGAACAAATGATGGCAGCTTCATGAAACTTGACACACATAAGCATCTGGTGAAAACCTCGGACGAGTTCGATGGACAGCGACCTTGACCTATTTTTCAAGGTCACAGGGATAATTATGTGAAATCCCAAGAATCGCAATAACTCAAGGACAAATGATGGCAGCTTTATGAGATTTGACACACATAAGCATCTGGTGAAGACCTCAGAATTTTTCTATGAAACATGACCTTCACCTACTTTTCAAGGTCACAGGGACAATTATGTGAAATTATCCTTGTTATCGCAATAACTCGAGAACAAATGACGGCAGCTTCATGAAACTTGACACACATAAGCATCTGGTGAAAACCTCTGACGAGTTTTATGGACAGCGACCTTGACCTATTTTTCAAGATCACGGACAATTATGTGAAATCCCAAGAATCGCAATAACTCGAGAACAAATGATGGGAGCTTCATGAAACTTGACACACATAAGCATCTGGGGAAAACCTTGGAGGAGTTTGATGGACGGCGACCTTGACCTATTTTTCAAGGTCACAGGGACAATTATGTGAAATCATCCTTGTCATCGCAATAACTCAAGAACAAATGATGGCAACTTTATGAGACTTGACACACATAAGCATCTGGTGAAGACCTCCGACTTCCTTTGATGGAACATGACCTTCACCTACTTTTCAAGGTCACAGGGACAATTGTGTGAAATCATCCTTGTCATCACGATAACTCGAGAACAAATGATGACAGCTTCATGAAACTTGACACACATAAGCATCTGGTGAAAACCTTGTAGGAGTTTGATGGACGGCGATCTTGACCTATTTTTCAAGGTCACAGGGACAATTATGTGAAATCATCCTTGTCATCGCAATAACTCAAGAAAGAATGATGGCAGCTTTATGAGATTTGACACACATAAGCATCTGGTGAAAACCTCCGAATTTTTATGATCCATGACCTTCACCTACTTTTCAAGGTCACAGGGACAATTATGTGAAATCATCCTTGTCATCACAGTAACTCAAGAACAATTGATGGCAGCTTTATGAGATTTGTACACATAAGCATCTGGTGAGGACCTTAGAAATTTTCTATGGAACATGACCTTCACCTACTTTTTAAGGTCACAGGGACAATTATGTGAAATCATGCTTGTCATCGCAATAACTCGAGAACAAATGATGGCAGCTTCATGAAACTTGACACACATAAGCATCTGGTGAAAACCTTGGAGGAGTTTAATGGACGGCGACCTTGACCTATTTTTCAAGGTCAGGGACAATTATGTGAAATCATCCTTGTCATCGCAATAACTCAAGAACAAATGATGGCAACTTTATGAGACTTGACACACATAAGCATCTGTTGAAGACCTCCGACTTCCGTTGATGGAACATGACCTTCACCTACTTTTCAAGGTCACAGGGACAATTATGTGAAATCATACTTGTCATCACGATAACTCGAGAACAAATGATGGCAGCTTCATGAAACTTGACACACATAAGCATCTGGTGAAAACCTTGGAGGAGTTTGATGGACGGCGATCTTGACCTATTTTTCAAGGTCACAGGGACAATTATGTGAAATCATCCTTGTCATCGCAATAATTCAAGAACGAATGATGGCAGCTTTATGAGATTTGACACACATAAGCATCTGGTGAAAACCTCCGAATTTTTATGAAACATGACCTTCACCTACTTTTCAAGGTCACAGGGACAATTATGTGAAATCATCCTTGTCATCACAGTAACTCATTGCGATAACTCGAGAACAAATGATGGCAGCTTTATGAGATTTGACACAAATAAGCATCTAGTAAAGACCCCAAAAGAGTTTGATGAATGGTGACCTTCACCTACTTTTCAAGGTCACAGGGACAATTATGTCAAATCCACAACATTGCAATAACTCAAGAACAAATAATGGCAGCTTCATGAGAATTGACACACATAAGCATCTGGTGAAGACCCCAGATGAGTTTGATGGATGGTGACCTTAACCTGCTTTTCAAGGTCACCGGCCCATCATCTCAATAATTCTAGACTAAATGATGACAGTTTCATGATACTTGACACACCTAAGCTATCAAAGGAAGTAGATTTTATGGGGGTTTTTTTATCCCTGCATCAATTTGCCTTGGTGCAGTGACGTTTTGTTCACAAATATTGTGTGGAGCGAATATTGTGCAATGAGTTACCAGGGCTGAGGGTTGATGCATCTCTGATGCCTATGTTTTTATTTTTTATTTTTTTTTTTTAAGCCCGAAACAACTGTTGGAGACCGTCCCCATTCTCCTGCTCCATACCGTCAGTCATATTTCACTATATCAGATACTGTTTGACCATGAAATCTCTTGGTCACCTGCCAGGCTTTGTCTGCACAGGTTGATAAGCACATACATTAGAATTGGCTTTCAGTCATCTTTAGATATATATTATCCAAAGTCATATGCTTTGATCGAAGTCAATTGATGCATAGTTGAAAGGGAAGAGGATGTTGTGGTTGCTGTTAGAATTGCAAGGTGGAAGGGGGGGGGGGAGATTGTGTTTTGATTTGTCAAAGTGGTGTCTCCACAAAGCTAGCAAAAATATGTGATCAAGGTTTACAGTTCAAAGTGGCTTATGCAAACTTGTGACTGGTTTGAATTCGCCAAACATTTCTGCATGGGTGAAACATGTACCAGTTTAATTTGGGATTATTTTGCTTGACCCCCTGATCATGTCAAGTGAAATGATCTGCTGACCTGAAATGAACTTTGTAATTAAGCCAATCAGGAAATATTTCTCGTCAGTGAGTCAACTAGGAGGTTTATTGAAATGCAAACCTGTACACCCTGTGAAATAATTGGGTCATTTCTTATATTTTTTTTTTTTTCAGGTGAAAACCTCAAAAATGCATTGGCATAGTAGTTAAATGTTTTTTTGTTTCTTTTTTAAAATGAGTCTCTGCCTCATGTGCATTAAGCAGAGAATGGCAGGTCATGGGTTCGACTCCCACTGCCTCCAGTGTTACTTCCATGCTAGTTGAATTGCTTGAAAGTCCATCTGATATCATTGTTGCTGAAAACGTCATAAAAACACCATTTCACAATTTCTACCAAAAGCCTCATAAAAACGTTATATGGGTCTGCACGGATTCCTTACAAACTGGTGATAAAACTATTATAAATTTCACATGAGAGGTTTGGTTGGTGATTCATCAGGGCGGAGACCATGTTATGTGGTTGACTATTTAACACATTGTGTACTGAGCGATACAGAGTTAAACTAGGTGAAGCAAAGGAGCGATATGACAAGAAAAATACAAACGATAAACGTCATGTGACCATCATCAAGAATTTACATGTATTGAACAGCACAGCCTATTGATTTAGCATGGATAGCGTCATGCAGTCATGTCTGGGTCTCTGTATGCTCACTGAGGTTGGTTTGATATCCACTGGTTCCTATTGATTTAGCATGGATAGCATCATGCAGTCGTGTCTGGGTCTCTGTATGCTCACTGAGGTGGGTTTGATATCTACTGGTTCCTATTGATTTAGCATGGATAGCATCATGCAGTCGTGTCTGGGTCTCTGTATGCTCACTGAGGTGGGTTAGATATCCACTGGTTCCTATTGATTTAGCATGGATAGCATCATGCAGTCATGTCTGGGTCTCTGTATGTTCACTGAGGTTGGTTTGATATCTACTGGTTCCTATTGATTTAGCATGGATAGCATCATGCAGTCATGTCTGGGTCTCTGTATGCTCACTGAGGTTGGTTTGATATCCACTGGTTCCTATTGATTTAGCATGGATAGCATCATGCAGTCATGTCTGGGTCTCTGTATGCTCACTGAGGTTGGTTTGATGTCCACTGGTTCCTATTGATTTAGCATGGATAGCATCATGCAGTCATGTCTGGGTCTATGTATGCTCACTGAGGTGAGTTTGATATCCACTGGTTCCTATCGATTTAGCATGGATAGCATCATGCAGTCATGTCTGGGTCTCTGTATGCTCACTGAGGTTGGTTTGATGTCCACTGGTTCCTATTGATTTAGCATGGATAGCATCATGCAGTCATGTCTGGGTCTCTGTATGCTCACTGAGGTGGGTTAGATATCCACTGGTTCCTATTGATTTAGCATGGATAGAATCATGCAGTCATGTCTGGGTCTCTGTATGCTCACTGAGGTTGGTTTGATGTCCACTGGTTCCTATTGATTTAGCATGGATAGCATCATGCAGTCATGTCTGGGTCTCTGTATGCTCACTGAGGTGGGTTAGATATCCACTGGTTCCTATTGATTTAGCATGGATAGAATCATGCAGTCATGTCTGGGTCTCTGTATGCTCACTGAGGTGGGTTTGATATCCACTGGTTCCTATTGATTTAGCATGGATAGCATCATGCAGTCATGTCTGGGTCTCTGTATACTCACTGAGGTTGGTTTGATGTCCACTGGTTCCTATTGATTTAGCATGGATAGTATCATCCAGTCATGTCTGGGTCTCTGTATGCTCACTGAGGTGGGTTTGATATCCACTGGTTCCTATCGATTTAGCATGGATAGCATCATGCAGTCATGTCTGGGTCTCTGTATACTCACTGAGGTTGGTTTGATATCCACTGGTTCCTATTGATTTAGCATGGATAGTATCATGCAGTCGTGTCTGGGTCTCTGTATGCTCACTGGGGTTGGTTTGATATCCACTGGTTCCTATCGATTTAGCATGGATAGCATCATGCAGTCGTGTCTGGGTCTCTGTATGCTCACTGGGGTTGGTTTGATATCCACTGGTTCCTATTGATTTAGCATGGATAGCATCATGCAGTCATGTCTGGGTCTCTGTATGTTCACTGGGGTTGGTTTGATATCTACTGGTTCCTATTGATTTAGCATGGATAGCATCATGCAGTCGTGTCTGGGTCTCTGTATGCTCACTGGGGTTGGTTTGATATCCACTGGTTTCTATTGATTTAGCATGGATAGCATCATGCAGTCATGTCTGGGTCTCTGTATGCTCACTGGGGTTGGTTTGATATCCACTGGTTCCTATTGATTTAGCATGGATAGCATCATGCAGTCGTGTCTGGGTCTCTGTATGCTCACTGGGGTTGGTTTGATATCCACTGGTTTCTATTGATTTAGCATGGATAGCATCATGCAGTCATGTCTGGGTCTCTGTATGCTCACTGGGGTTGGTTTGACATCCACTGGTTCCTATTGATTTAGCATGGATAGCATCATACAGTCGTGTCTGGGTCTCTGTATGTTCACTGAGGTTGGTTTGATATCCACTGGTTCCTATTGATTTAGCATGGATAGCATCATGCAGTCGTGTCTGGGTCTCTGTATGCTCACTGGGGTTGGTTTGATATCCACTGGTTCCTATTGATCAGAGCAGGGAAATAGGTCCATGGATAACTCCAGTACCTCATAAGATGAGGTATTGATAACTCGGAATAGTCACCACAAGATGGAGTTGTGAACTGATCTAATGGTAGACTTCAGAACTATATATATAATATATATATAGTTAGCACATATAATTTATATATATAAATTATGAATACATGTATGTATGTATTTTTTTATCTATATATATATATCAGAGATGTTTTTGGGGCCGCGCAGCGTGCGATTCCCCCATTGTTTTAGCCTGTTCCCGCAATCAAATGTCGACCAAAGCGTCCATAATGCCCGTCGGACAAAGCCGGCCGTTATTTCACATTGTCCGCCGATAATGACTGAAAACGGCGGCCAAATTGTCCGACATTCTTTACCTGCGCAGTTTCTCATTGTAGTCGTCACAAATACGGAGATTTTCAGAGATTTTTGGTTGCCGCCATTTTGTAAAGTTTGAGCTATATCCGGGTCATTACGTTTGTCCCCGCCTGATTATTTCCGCAGCGTTCACTCCTGTTCAAAAGTCGAGCACGTTTTTGGGATTCGTACTCATTTAACAATTTAACAAACGTGCACGACTTTACACATAAATCAAATGTGGTTCGTAATCTGGTCCCCTATCATTATTTCTAGTTCAAATCCATATTAAAAAACGTCACGTACCAGTCAAAAAGCCTGAGAAGAGCAGACGACAATTTTACAACTTTGGATATTTTTTAAATGAATATTTGATTAATTTTCGAATGAGAAATGATCAGAAAAATATATGTAGGTATGTATGTAGGTATGTATGTAGATATTAAGGTAGATATGTAGGTAGGTATGTAGGTAGGTATGTAGTTTAGTATGTAGGTAGATATGTAAGTAGGTATGTAGTTTAGTATGTAGGTAGATATGTAGGTAGATATATAGGTTGGTATGTAGGTATGTAGGTTGGTATGTAGGTTTTATAAGCTGAATATCACGCCATAAGCAGACCTAGTCTGATATAGCGCTATACAAATCATTATTATTATAATCATTATTATTATTATTATTATTATTATTATTATTATTATTATTATTATTATTTGCGCCTTCGACGCTCACGCTCCGCGCTCGCCACTGCCCCCATTGGATTCTCAAAATCCCCCATTGTTTTCTACCTGGTGGGGGGATTCCCCCATTGACTCACTTTACCAGAATCATCACTGTATATATATATATATATATATATATATATATAATATATATATGTAATTGGACTATAGATATAGATGCATGCCATGCATATCTAGCCTAATCTAGCCTAATCATCACTGTCCAGTAAGGCTGGAAGAACTCAATCCGTGGAGTATTTACCAATGACACTTATTCACACTCGGTTAGATACTATCAAGTGCTATGAACAGACAATGTTTAGTATCAGCGCTACATGAAAACTTATTACATTGTTGTTATTAAATCCTCTATAAATAATATCATACATCTGAAAGGAAAGAAGAGAAATAATTTATTTCTGTCTTGCTGTATTTGACAAAGAATTTATTTGAGGAGACATTCCATTGACATGTATCAACCCTTTGGGGAAGACAAATTAACAGGTTCACAAAGTGTGTGAACCTATGCCTTCATTCCGTACACTGGTTATAGGCCAATATGCACAACATGGAACCATTCCTGACCTTTTCTCTAATAAATGTTTAATCTTGATATAAATATCAAAATATTATAAGGCGCAATAGAGTTTATAGCATATATTGATTTACGAAGGCAGTGTTGGTGCCATACTTTGATGTCCTCTGAATAATATAAAAGTACAAATAATGTCAAATGGCAAATTTTATAAAAGCATTTTATTAGACGTAATATAAGGCTATTAAATGACTGAGGCGCTGATAAGGTTCAGTGATAAGTACTTTGTTATATCAAAGTCTGTTGTTATGTAATTGGTTAGTTTGCACCTGGCGACTCCGGTAATGTCAGTTCCTCTTTGTGATTGTCGGTGGCCTGATATTTGGACCAATGACAGACTGGAGAATTTGCATAGCTATATAGGTCAGCCATTGCCTGAACTTTATGATGAAGAGTTCAACATGTTCAATGTGAAAGGTTTAAACCATCAATTTGGCCATACCTATTTATAGCCACATGAGTTAAGTTGTGACCTTTTAGGTCAAGACCTATTTGGTCTTGTACACCTCATCATGTGTGACATCAGGGTCCCACAAGTCTAAATATTATACATCAAGGTCAAATATGTCTAAAACAGAACAGCAATCTCAGACAAGTCTAGAATATCATAGAGCAAGGTCAAATATGTCTAAAACAGAACAGCAATCTCAGACATGTCTAGAATATCATAGAGCAAGGTCAAATATGTCTAAAACAGAAAAGCAATCTCAGACAAGTCTAGAATATCATAGAGCAAGGTCAAATATGTCTAAAACAGAAAATCATTGTTAGACATGTCTAGAATATCATTGAACAAGGTCAAATATGTCTAAAACAGAAAAGCAATGTTAGACATGTCTAGAATATCATTGAACAAGGTCAAATATGTCTAAAACAGAAAAGCAATGTTAGACATGTCTAGAATATCATTGAACAAGGTCAAATATGTCTAAAACAGAAAAGCAATCTCAGACAAGTCTAGAATATCATAGAGCAAGGTCAAATATGTCTAAAACAGAAAAGCATTGTTAGACATGTCTAGAATATCATTGAACAAGGTCAAATATGTCTAAAACAGAAAAGCAATGTTAGACATGTCTAGAATATCATTGAACAAGGTCAAATATGTCTAAAACAGAAAAGCATTGTCAGACATGTCTAGAATATCATAGAGCAAGGTCAAATATGTCTAAAACAGAAAAACAATCTCAGACAAGTCTAGAATATCATAGAGCAAGGTCAAATATGTCTAAAACAGAAAAGCATTGTTAGACATGTCTAGAATATCATTGAACAAGGTCAAATATGTCTAAAACAGAAAAGCATTGTTAGACATGTCTAGAATATCATTGAACAAGGTCAAATATGTCTAAAACAGAAAAGCAATGTTAGACATGTCTAGAATATCATTGAACAAGGTCAAATATGTCTAAAACAGAAAAGCATTGTCAGACAAGTCTAGAATATCATAGAGCAAGGTCAAATATGTCTAAAACAGAAAAGCATTGTTAGACATGTCTAGAATATCATTGAACAAGGTCAAATATGTCTAAAACAGAAAAGCAATGTTAGATATGTCTAGAATATCATTGAACAAGGTCAAATATGTCTAAAACAGAAAAGCATTGTCAGACATGTCTAGAATATCATAGAGCAAGGTCAAATATGTCTAAAACAGAAAAACAATCTCAGACAAGTCTAGAATATCATAGAGCAAGGTCAAATATGTCTAAAACAGAAAAGCATTGTTAGACATGTCTAGAATATCATTGAACAAGGTCAAATATGTCTAAAACAGAAAAGCATTGTTAGACATGTCTAGAATATCATTGAACAAGGTCAAATATGTCTAAAACAGAAAAGCAATGTTAGACATGTCTAGAATATCATTGAACAAGGTAAAATATGTCTAAAACAGAAAAGCATTGTCAGACAAGTCTAGAATATCATAGAGCAAGGTCAAATATGTCTAAAACAAAAGCATTGTTAGACATGTCTAGAATATCATTGAACAAGGTCAAATATGTCTAAAACAGAAAAGCAATGTTAGATATGTCTAGAATATCATTGAACAAGGTCAAATATGTCTAAAACAGAAAAGCATTGTCAGACATGTCTAGAATATCATAGAGCAAGGTCAAATATGTCTAAAACAGAACAGTAGTGTCAGACATATCTAGAATATCATAGAGCAAGGTCAAATATGTCTAAAACAGAACAGTAGTGTCAGACATGTCTAGAATATCATAGAGCAAGGTCAAATATGTCTAAAACAGAACAGTAGTGTCAGACATGTCTAGAATATCATAGAGCAAGGTCAAATATGTCTAAAACAGAACAGCAATGTCAGACAAGTCTAGAATATCATAGAGCAAGGTCAAATATGTCTAAAACAGAACAGCAATGTCAGACAAGTCTAGAATATCATAGAGCAAGGTCAAATATGTCTAAAAATGAACAGTAGTGTCAGACATGTCTAGAATATCATAGAGCAAGGTCAAATATGACTATAACAGGAAAGCAAAAATAAGCAAAAAGCAAAAATGTACATAAGCTATTGCAAGTTTGCTGACTCATTGCTGAGTTCATATCTATTTTTTAATTTGTTCAATTACAGGCCTATTTTTCTGTGCCTATTTTCATAATATATATATTTTAATGACTTGCAATTGATGCATCACTCACCATTTATTCATCACACCATTGGGTTTTCAGTTTATCAAACATCATGATTAAATATCATTGGTAAAACATGGATAGAAATCAAAATTGAAATGTACATAGCAGGAAACAGCTGTTGAAATATAGAGTCATCCTAGCATTTTTTTCTTTTTTTAAAAATAAATTATGAATACATACATAATGTATAGGACCTACTTGCGCATATCTTTTTCACTGCGTTTCACTTGTAATTTGGTAAAAATGAAAATTTCGAAAACTTTAAGCTTGAAATTCATGTGACCTTTTCAATAAAACAGAAATGCATTTATTTGTAAAAATCCATTTATAAAACAACAAAATTCATTTATTTTTTACCTTGATAAAGCAGTGTCTGGTCCTGTGGCCTTAGAATGGGGTAGGAGGAGGGGTATATGGTTTGATGTGGGAGGGGTTGGGTTAAAGGGGTAGGTTAAAGGGGGTGAGTTAAAGATGGTAGGTTAATGTATGGATATGACTGATATTCTAATGTCTGTGTGGTCTGATTGTGCTTGATTTAGTAACTCATAAAAGGCCCAGATCATCTATTGCATGCACTGCTTCAGGTATGCATGACCAGATTGATTCATAATAAGTCAAGCATGACCTGTCTTATCTTATTGTGTGACCTCATAGAGGTTTGCCACTGACTGATAAGGGTTAAATAGGATACGTGAGAACCAGCAGGAGCCTGGTTATTTTTACCAGATTTTCAGGCTGATGAGTCTGATATGTTATGATCTTGTCATCTCTATCTATTTCTCTGCTTGCGAGGCCAGGAAGTACAACCACCACAGCCTGTGTGTCCTAATGTATAGGCCTCCACAGCCTCCATGTCCTAATATATAGGCCTCTACAGCCTCCATGTCCTGATGTATAGGCCTCCACAGCCTCCATGTCCTGATGTATAGGCCTCCACAGCCTCCATGTCCTGATGTATAGGCCTCCACAGCCTCCATGTCCTAATGTATAGGCCTCCACAGCATCTATGTCCTAATGTATAGGCCTCCATGTCCTAATGTATAGGCCTCCACAGCCTCCATGTCCTAATGTATAGGCCTCCACAGCCTCCATGTCCTAATATGTAGGCCTTCACAGCCCCCAATTCCTGATATATAGGCCTCCACAGCCTCCATGTCCTGATGTATAGGCCTCCACAGCCTCCATTTCCTGATATATAGGCCTCCACAGCCTCCATTTCCTGATATATAGGCCTCCACAGCCTCCATGTCCTAATGCATAGGCCTCCACAGCCTCCATGTCCTAATATATAGGTCTCCACAGCCTCCATGTCCTAATGTATAGGCCTCCACAGCCTCCAAATCCTAGTGTATAGGCCTCCACAGCCTCCATGCCCTAATGTATAGGCCTCCACAGCCTCCATGTCCTAATATGTAGGCCTCCACAGTGTCCATGTCCTAATGTATAGGCCTCCACAGCCTCCATGTCCTGATATATAGGCCTCCACAGCCTCCATGTCCTGATATATAGGCCTCCACAGCCTCCATGTCCTGATATATAGGCCTCCACAGCCTCTGTGTCCTAATGTATAGACCTTCACAGTAACCATTCATAAGCAAATGTGATGCATATTTGGATAGACATTAAGGATTGCCATCAACAAAGTACCTCTTTGCACTGATGTATCAGCCTTCATGTTCCATCTGTTTACATGACCAAATAGATGCTAGACTGAAACTGTTAATATATTGGTCTCAATAGTACAAACCCATGCAGTGTAACTCTAGCAAGTCTTTAGCACATGGATGTTTTTGAAAATAATTGGAGGGTGGGGGAACTCAGTATTTTTTATGTTTTTGTGTGATGACTGTTGCCAGGAAGACATTTGTAAGCAACTAACCATTTCAATCGATGCATGACTAGTGGTGTCCTCTGGTGGATATTTCAAAAGGAACATGGAGGTAGAGAAGCTAGTGCTGTCCCCTGGTGGGAAATATTGAATGTTTCCATATTAGACCTGAGTCTACTATTTGATATGTGGGACCAGGGCATACGAAAGTAGTGCTTGATAATTTCCTACTCCCCCTTATTATACATGATAATAACGAGATGCAGATCACATTAGACATAAAATGAATAGTGCTATTTAATAGTACAATAATGGCTTGTTTTTTCGAAGTTATTAGAAAAATAATGAGAATAATTCAAGGGACTATATATTGATCTTTGCTGTCAGGGGCTCATTCCTATATTTCCATGTTCTGTTCTTTGTTTTCAAGATAGGTGGCGCTTTAACAGATCATAGCAAAAAATTTCAATGGTCAACCTCACTTCATACTCTGCTTTTAGAAAGATGAATATTTTTGCCATCTGATAAATATTGTTCAAAATACCCTAGGTCGATACATATATTTTTTATGAATTTTTGAAGGTGAGACATTTACTATGGTTTTCAATGGGACATTGTAATAGTGGTCCGAGGCCATAATGTTTTTTATGTGTTGTTGTTTCAGGCGGGCTCACAGAATCACGATTCTTGCCATATTCACGGTGATACTGGTGTATGTTGCCTTATTTGAAGATATTACCCTCAACTCTGAATACAACACCAAAAGGTGAGAACAACACCGCGTCTTTTTTAACTAACGATTGGAATATTTTCCATTTATATTTTTCTTAACAAGAACCCACATACGAAAGACACTTTTTTTACATTGAAATTGTTAAGAAAGCACATGAGAGTACCAATTTAATTAATATCATTTTCTGCATGCGTTATTTTACATTCGAAAGAACTTAGCTATTGTCTGAGCTTAATGAGTTGATCACAGCTGAAATGAGGAATGTATGTTTGTTTTCAGAGGGCTCGTGGCTGTGATTTTAGCTTTTGTTCTGTTCGGAGTGACCCACACCCCAGACGGACCCTTCAGGAGGCCGCATCCAGGTAAATATTAGCTGCTTCTAATGATTCAAATACATATATATAAATAATCTCAATAAAAGAATTGAACAATCAACGGGGGTGTGCGACACAATAAATTTTATATACAGCCATTAAAGGCTTGACAATGGACTGATTCACTTTAAAAGTACCATATTTACTCGAATATAGGACAAGGGATTCGGACCCAAACCTCTTGTCAATGTTTGGGGGTCTTATACACAGGGTCGTCCTATTTTCGAGTAAATACGGTACTTATTTTATATCTGATTACACCATAAATCATGTATGCGGTGCATCAATGGAAATCAATGGGGGAAAATTATATTTGCTTGTCCCGGACCACTACAAGACATTGCACCATCTATGGGGAATAACCACTGTATATACGGCCTTAAAGGAGAAGGTCACCCAAACTATATTGTTGAAGGATATCAATATGTTTGTGTGTGTATACATATATATATATATATATATATATATATATTCATCAATCAACAATACATATATATATATATTAT
Source organism: Amphiduros pacificus (assembly GCA_949316495.1). Lineage (NCBI taxonomy): Eukaryota > Metazoa > Annelida > Polychaeta > Phyllodocida > Hesionidae > Amphiduros > Amphiduros pacificus. Next base: position 36,970,503 of record OX439011.1, on the reverse strand, counting down.
ATATATATATTCATCAATCAACAATACATTTTTCTTTAAGATTTGAGAATTATTAAAACATGTTCCGTTTTCATGTTGAGATATGAATAATATCTTGTACACAGTGTTCAGACATGTACTGTGTGTGCTTGCAGCATTCTGGAGGTTAACGCTGTGTCTGAGTGTGGTCTACCTACTTTCTCTCGTCTTCCTGCTCTTCCAGGTAAGTTTAGTACAATACCTGGTATTAATTGGAGGGGGGGGGCTAAAATACTGCTCTTCCAGGTACATTAAGTACAATATTAGTCGGAGGGGGGCTGATATGCTGCTCTTCCAGGTAAGTTACGGTAAGTACAATATTAGTTGGAGGGGGGCTGATATACTGCTCTTCCAGGTAAAGTAAGTACAATATTAGTTGGAGGGGGGCTAATATACTGTTCTTCCAGGTAAGTTATGTACAATATTAGTTGGAGGGGGCTAATATACACAACAAGAAATCATGACATTCTAAGAAAACCACAATGATTTTCGGTATATACCTCACCAAATATGTTGAAGTGTATTTTTTGAGGAAAGAATGAATTTATCCATGTTTAAAAACTATATTTCCTTTGAACAGTGTGGTCCAGAAAGTTTTTTTTTTTCTGTTTAGCTTTATACGACACCAGTTATGCCCCAGTCGATATCAGTAAAGATGCCCGGCTGATGAGTATTTTTTACAAAATCGGCCGGCAGTTCAGATTCCCATGAGGGCACTGGGAGATCATCGGCCACAATTTGGCATCTTTAAGACATCATACAGGTCATTAGGAGCTATAAGCTGCGTCATAAAAGTTGCCGGCGTTTCCACGATGTCTTCTCACCAAACCTCTTAGGATTATCTTCTCACCAAACCTCTTAGGATTATCTTAGGGCTGCCAGTGGCATCATACACTGAAAATAGGATTTTTTACCCTCAGCCCCTGATGTAATCAGGCTGAGGGTATTGCAGTACTCCTGGCGTGGGTATGTATGTATGTATGTATGTCTGTATGTATGTCTGTAGCGAACATCCTTGTCATCGCGATAACTTGAGAACAAATGATGGCAGCTTCATGAAACCTGACACACATAAGCATCTGGTGAAAAGCTCGGACGAGTTCGATGGACAGCGACCTTGACCTATTTTTCAAGGTCACAGGGACAATTATGTGAAATCCCAAGAATTGCAATAACTTAAGAACAAATGATGGCAGCTTTATGAGATTTGACACACATAAGCATCTGGTGAAGACCTCAGAATTTTTTCTATGAAACATGACCTTCACCTACTTTTCAAGGTCACAGGGACAATTATTTGAAATCGTCCTTGTCATCGCGATGACTCTAGAACAAATGATGGCAGCTTCATGAAACTTGACACACATAAGCATCCGGTGAAAACCTTGGATGAGTTCGATGGACGGCGACCTTGACCTATTTTTCAAGGTCACAAGGACAATTATGTGAAATCCCAAGAATCTCAATAACTCAAGAACGAATGATGGCAGCTTTATGAGATGTGACACACATAAGCATCTGTTGAAGACCTCAGAATATTTTCTATGAAACATGACCTTCATCTACTTTTCAAGGTCACAGGGACAATTATGTGAAATCATCCTTGTCATCGCGATAACTTGAGAACAAATGATGACAGCTTCATGAAACTTGACACATATAAGCATCTGGTGAAAACCTTGGATGAGTTCGATGGACGGCGACCTTGACCTATTTTTCAAGGTCACAGGGACAATTATGTGAAATCCCAAGAATCGCAATAATTTAAGAACAAATGATGGCAGCTTTATGAGATTTGACACACATAAGCATGTGGTGAAGACTACAGAATTTTTTCTATGGAACATGACCTTCTCCTACTTTTCAAGGTCACAGGGACAATTATGTGAAATCATCCTTGTCATCGTGATAACTCTAGAACAAATGATGGCAGCTTCATGAAACTTGACACACATAAGCATCAGGTGAAAACCTCGGACGAGTTCAGTGGACGGCGACCTTCACCTACTTTTCAAGGTCACAGTAACAATTATGTGGTGCAGTGACGCTTTGTTCACAAATATTGTGTGGAGCGAATGTTGTGCAATAAGTTACCAGGGCTGAGGGTTGATGCATCTCTGATGCCTATGTTTAAAAGTTTATTTGTTTCTAGACAATCATCAGATAATCTTCGGGCTCCCTATGATATCCTTAGGATGTCTGTTTCATTTATCAAAAGTCTTAAGGATGACTTAAAGATGTCTGCGTTGTGTCATCTTGCACGTGCTGTGTGGCACCCGTGTATTATGTGACCACAGCTACAGCATATCTTAATTTTCACTGATAAACTTCACAGCGCCAGGGGTCCTGGGACACCAGCTGATTTTTACTTCCCGGCTGAAGCCCAGTGCAAAATGTGACTGGCATATTATCTGGTCTGTGTTGCATTGACGCTCAAAGTAAGCAACTTTGGGCAAGGACCAGTAACTTGTACGATCTCCTCTATCAGGGTTTCTATAATCCTGTATCATCTGATAATCCTTTATTATCCTTTAATCCTTTATTATCCGTTAATCCTTTATTATCCGTTAATCCTTTATTATCCGTTAATCCTTTATTATCCGATAATCCTATATTTGAGGCATCAGGGTGTAGTGGGGGCCCCGCACTATTTTTCATTATTTAGTCAGCACATGCTGACTTTGTGTAATTGCTCCGTTTCCACCGCGTCCACCGCCGTATCTGCCGCACTTCATCATTCATCATTCATCATTCTTCATTCATCATTCATCATTCTTCATCATTCATCATTCATCATTCATCATTCTTCATCATTCCTTAACATTTGGACATTAGGACTAGATACTATAACATGATAATATAATGACTTGGGAAAATTTTTGGGTTGATCTTTTTGTGACCTTGGACCAAGGTCATGACCAGCACAGGAGCAATTTCGCTTGTGAATGCTCTATTTTCTTACAAAATACAGTAATATCAATATAACTTGATAGATGTGATCAACGTATGAAGGGCTTGGATAAGTTTGATATTGGGTGACCTTTCGTTATTTTCTAGGTCACAGGAGCCGATGTTCAAAATTGGCTATTTGTGATATTGTGCAATCCATTGTCACAACATTTATCTTTGTACATAATTTGTAGAAAAATATGTAACTAGGTCACAGTGACCTACTTATAGGCCATATAGGTCACAACCTCCAAAATATTGTTAATATAATCATTTACAAATCAGAGAAGATTAGGTCTTGATATTATGTAAACATATGTAAATATATGTATTCCGTACAATATGTTCATGATTTGAAGATTAATTTTCTTTCAAAAGAGATTCATTTGTGAATTGGATAGTGCATGACCTTGTATGCATTATATACTGTGCTGACTTCAGTTTTGTGCCACTCACAAATTATCTAGTTTAACTCAATAAAACAGGCTGAAGGTAAGGCACATTGTAAGACATATTTCAGAATGGACATTCATTGATGTTTCGTGCATTTTTTTTCTCAGACTGTCGATGATGCGCGTCATCTCATGAAGAACATTGATGATGAACTTGGGGAAGCCCTGCCAGAGAAGGACTATGGAGGAAACTGCCTTATATACGATCCAGATGTACCGGACCATCCATTCCACAACCTCATGGTAAGTGACATGAACTTGATGAACCATCTCATAACTTACAATTCATGGCTATGTGGCAGTGTTCAAAATTTAGCCTGGCCCTGTTTTCCTTAGCAATAATGCCCCATAAAACATCCCTGTATATAACCCTATATAACATCGCTGTATAACCCTATATAACATCGCTGTATGACCCAATATGACATCGCTGTATGACCCAATATGACATCGCTGTATAACCCAATATGACATCGCTGTATAACCCAATATGACATCGCTGTATGACCATATATGACATCGCTGTATGACCCAATATGACATCGCTGTTTAACCCAATATGACATCACTGTATAACCCAATATAACATCGCTGTATAACCCAATATGACATCGCTGTATGACCATATATGACATCGCTGTATGACCCAATATGACATCGCTGTATAACCCAATATGACATCGCTGTATGACCCAATATGACATCGCTGTATAACCCAATATGACATCACTGTATAACCCAATATGACATCGCTGTATGACCCAATATGACATCCCTGTATATAACCCTATATAACATCGCTGTATGACCCAATATGACATCGCTGTATGACCCAATATGACATCGCTGTATGACCCAATATGACATCGCTGTATAACCCAATATGACATCGCTGTATGACCCAATATGACATCACTGTATAACCCTATATGACATCGCTGTATGACCCAATATGACATCCCTGTATATAACCCTATAAAACATCGCTGTATGACCCAATATGACATCGCTGTATGACCCAATATAACATCGCTGTATGACCCAATATGACATCGCTGTATGACCCAATATGACATCGCTGTATAACCCAATATGACATCACTGTATAACCCAATATGACATCGCTGTATAACCCAATATGACATCGCTGTATAACCCAATATGACATCGCTGTATGACCCAATATCACATCGCTGTATGACCCAATATCACATCGCTGTATGACCCAATATGGATATGGCATCCCAGTATGGCCCAATATGGATATGGCACCCCAATATGGCCCAATATGGATATGGCACCCCAATATGGCCCAATATGGATATGGCATCCCAATATGGCCCAATATGGATATGACATCCCAGTATGGCCCAATATGACATCCCAGTATGGCCCAATATGGATATGGCATCCCAGTATGGCCCAATATGGATATGAAATCCCAGTATGGCCCAATATGACATCCCAGTATGGCCCAATATGGATATGGCATCCCAGTATGGCTCAATATGGATATGACATCCCAGTATGGCCCAATATGGATATGGCATCCCAGTATGGCCCAATATGGATAGGGCATCCCAGTATGGCCCAATATGGATATGGCATCCCAGTATGGCCCAATATGGATATGGCATCCCAGTATGGCCCAATATGGATATGACATCCCAGTATGGCCCAATATGGATATGGCATCCCAGTATGGCCCAATATGAATATGGCATCCCAGTATGGCCCAATATGAATATGGCATCCCAGTATGGCCCAATATGGATATGGCACCCCAATATGGCCCAATATGGATATGGCATCCCAATATGGCCCAATATGGATATGGCATCCCAGTATGGCCTAATATGGATATGGCATCCCAGTATGGCCTAATATGGATATGGCATCCCTGTATGGCCTAATATGGATATTGCATCCCAGTATGGCCCAATATGGATATGGCATCCCAGTATGGCCCAATATGGATATGGCATCCCAGTATGGCCCAATATGGATATGAAATCCCAGTATGGCCCAATATGGCATCCCAGTATGGCCCAATATGGATATGGCATCCCAGTATGGCCCAATATGGATATGGCATCCCAGAATGGCCTAATATGGATATGACATCCCAGAATGGCCCAATATAAATATGGCATCCCAGTATGGCCTAATATAAATATGGCATCCCAGTATGGCCCAATATTGATATGGCATCCCAGTATGGCCCAATATGGATATGACATCCCAGTATGGCCCATGATTATATCCTTGTGACATGATTAAATGATTTACACTATGGTGTATGACACACCAATATGACATCACTTTTTTTAAAACCCAACGACCCTCACCTTTTAAACAATAAACAAAAAAGAAGGCTTTGTTTCTAATATAAAACTCATATGAAACAAGTTTTACTGATAAACCTTTGTCTAATTGCCTATAAATTTATGTCTTGCAGGATAAGATGGACGGCTTCGTTACAGTGCATTTCTTTGGCTGGTGGCTGAAGGTAAGTTCCATTTACAAGTCATATAACAATTCACAGAAAGATGGAGGCCTAGGTAAGCTGTACAGGAGACAGCAGACAGACAGCAGGGATCTAACACCTGTTTTTACAGTGAACTATATGCATAGCCTTTTGCATATCGTTCTCCTTATGTTTCACAAAATGTGCTGTGCTATTTCAATCTTCAAGCAAGGGCAGCAACAGGTTTAGGTGTAAAGGGGCCAGTTTAATTCCCTGATAACCACTGAATGTAGTTGTACAGATACAGTAATATAAGAGATACAAATATTAGATTTAGGCGTGAAGGAAAAGGCCAGCTTAATTCCCTGATAACCACTGAATGTAGTTGTACAGATACAGTAATGTAAGAGATACAAATATTAGATTTAGGCGTGAAGGAAAAGGCCAGCTTAATTCCCTGATAACCACTGAATGTAGATAGACAGAGAGAGTAATGTAAAAGATAAAAATGTTAGATTTAGGCGTGAAGGAAGGGGCCAGCTTAATTCCCTGATAACCACTGAATGTAGTTGTACAGATACAGTAATGTAAGAGATACAAATATTAGATTTCAGCATAATTAAGAACAAGGACTTTTGAGCATTTTGTGACTTTATTTCAGACACCCATTGTGTGACTGTTTGTCTCAGACACCCATTGTGTGACTGTTTGTCTCAGACACCCATTGTGTGACCGTCTGTCTCAGACGCCCATTGTGTGAATGTTTGTCTCAGACACCCATTGTGTGACTGTTTGTCTCAGACGCCCATTGTGTGACCGTCTGTCTCAGACGCCCATTGTGTGACTGTTTGTTTCAGACGCCCATTGTGTGACTGTTTGTCTCAGACACCCATTGTGTGACTGTTTGTCTCAGACGCCCATTGTGTGACCGTTTGTCTCAGACGCCCATTGTTTGACTGTTTGTTTCAGACGCTGGTGCTGCGGGATTACTGGCTGTGCCTCGTCATCAGTGTTATGTTTGAAGTGCTGGAGTACACCTTAGAACATCAGCTGCCTAACTTCTCTGAGTGCTGGTGGGATCACGTGAGCATCATCCAATAATAGCTTCTAATAAAATAACATCGTCAATGTAAACCGCAAACCTCAAATATATCACCACAAGGTTTAAACTGTACATATATCATTATAAAATTTAAAAGCTACCGTACTTACTCATGTATTAGACGAGGTTTTTGTACACAAATCCTTAGTTAAATTAAATGCTTAGGGGGTCGTCTTATACACGAGAGCAACCTGTTGACGAGGGCTTACGCCAAAAAATTACGGCACTACAAGTTTTCATTATGAACATTCATATTTTTGAAATAACGAATATCGGACAAAGTGGATTGATTTTAATTGCGTTTTAAATGATAAATAAAGGTATTTACTTAATATTATCACAATTACGCTTCTCAGGTTGAGAATAGCAAAGCATTTTCATTATTTATCATTTAAAACGCAATTAAAATCAATCCACGTGTGAAAGCATTTCTGTCAACAGGGAAGACACAACTCAAAGCAGTAGAAACAATGACAAAATGCAAAACTGTGAACGCTGATAATTGGAATCAGTGAGAACAAAGCCAAAACAAAGCGATAATATTGGGTAAATACCTTTATATATCATTTAAAACGCACTGCGTCCGATGTATGTTATTTCATAGTTTGAAAGTAAAACGTAAATTCGATGTGCAGAACACGGTAAATTCCATGTGCGGCAACACGAAGAGAAGCCAGGGATCCATCATTGCGCAATATATTAATATTTTAATGCGAGTTGATAGACTCCAATTATTTTCGCGCCAAAAATAAGAGCTTGTCCCCGTCACTCCCGCTTTTTAAAATGACGACCACGTGTTGCGTAATGCATGTTATAAATGAATGGATGGTTTTGTTCTGTTCTTGACCTGCAAAGCGAATTTGTGATAATATTGGGTAAATATCTTTATTTATCATTTAAGGTCTATAATCCACAATGAAAAACTAGGACAGACTTATGTTTTTTTTGGCTTAAATGTGTTCAAAGTAATGTTATTTGTTAATTTAGCACAGAAAAAGTAAACTTAACCAGCTAGTCTTAATTTTTCATTAGTTAAATTGAACCCGTTTTAACTACCGTTAAAACGGGTTCGACTCAGTTTTTGCAGCTGGTGACTTATATCAAGTATTTATATTTTCTTTATTTAATGCCATCCAAAGAATAATAAAACTTTTTTGGAACATTTTAGATATAATCATGGCATAAAATATGAATTATCACTAAAAGAGTTGAGTATTTAAAAATCTCATGCAAACGAGTTTGTCCACCATGTGTGCCGAAGGCAGTTACGTAAATATACGAGACCACCCGAAGTTCTCTCCCGATGCTTCAAACTGATTGTGGATTATAGACCTTAAAACGCAATTCTCTGGCAAATCTGCAAAGTCAGTGATCACATGACTTGTGAGTCACGTGGCCAATCAATCCGCTACGTCACGGACATCGTATTTACGTTTTACTTTTACTTCTCTGTCTATTAAAATTAAAATTATTATTTAATAATATCGGACAATACCAATTATCAGCATTCACAGTTTTGCATTTCGTCATTGTTTCCACTGCTTTGAGTCGTGTCTTCCCTTTTTGACAGAAATGCTTTCACACGTGGATCGATTTTAATTGCGTTTTAAATGGATTGATGGCTTTGTTCTGTTCTCGAACAATTTGTGATAATATTGGGTAAATACCTTTATTTATCATTTGAAATGCAATTAAAATCCATCTCTTACGTCCGATATACCGTTATGTTTTCTTTTGATGCTTTTCAAAATTACGACCACGTGTTGCGTAATGCACGTTATAAATGAATGGATGGTTTTGTTCTGTTCTTGACCTGCAAAGTGAATTTATGATAATATTGGGTAAATACCTTTATTTATCATTTAAAACGTAATTAAAATCGAACAGCTACGTCCAATATCTGTTATTTCGAAAATGTGAACATCGTATTTACGTTTTACTGTATATACTCGTGTATAAGACCGTTAAGATCTTATGTTTTAAGCATATTTACGTTTCACTTTTAAAATGGCCGCCAAGATTCAGCTGAAGCTTGAATGGTAGCAGAGCCGATATCTTGAGAAAAACCAACTCGTCTTATATTCGGAAATTGTTTTTTTTCAAGCAAAATAACCTCAATTTTGGGGGTTCGTCTTATACACGAGTCGTTCTATACACGAGTAAATACGGTAAATATATCATTATGGGATTTGTAGACAGAATTTCAGCATATTGTTGTTGTTGTTTATATTTGCAGTGGTTGATGGATGCCATTATCTGTAATGGTGCAGGTATCTACCTGGGAATGAAGACCTTACATTGGCTATCCATGAAACCCTACCACTGGAGGGGGATGTGGAACATTCCAAGTTACAGGTCAGTAGGGGTGGTGGGATGGACGCTATTATCTGTAATGGTGCAGGTATCTACCTGGGAATGAAGACCTTACATTGGCTATCCATGAAACCTTACCACTGGAGGGGGATGTGGAACATTCCAAGTTACAGGTCAGTAGGGGTGGTGGGATGGGTGCAGGTATCTACCTGGGAATGAAGACCTTACATTGGCTGTCCATGAAACCCTACCACTGGAGGGGGATGTGGAACATTCCAAGCTACAGGTCAGTAGGGGTGGTGGGATGGATGCTATTATCTGTAATGGTGCAGGTATCTACCTGGGAATGAAGACCTTACATTGGCTGTCCATGAAACCCTACCACTGGAGGGGGATGTGGAACATTCCAAGCTACAGGTCAGTAGTGGTGGGATGGATGCTATTATCTGTAATGGTGCAGGTATCTACCTGGGAATGAAGACCTTACATTGGCTATCCATGAAACCCTACCACTGGAGGGGGATGTGGAACATTCCAAGTTACAGGTCAGTAAGGGTGGTGGGATGGGTTGCTGGGGAGATTCCAACTGCCTCTATAATAAACCTGTCACATGATACTGTATGTTAGATGAATGATAACTTTGTGTTTTGCAGTGGTAAGATGACTCGTATCCTGAAGCAGTTCACTCCGTACAGTTGGACAGACTTTGACTGGAAGCCCACGTCCAGCTTGAAGCGATGGTTGGCCATGATTGGGGTGATAAGCATGGTAAGAGGGTGCTCATAGTGGGGTAACAGTATTCTGATACTGGTATAATGCTTGAAGCGATAGTTGGCCATGATTGGGGTGATAAGCATGGTAAGAGGGTGCTCATAGTGGGGTAACAGTATTCTGATACTGGTATAATGCTTGAAGCGATAGTTGGCCATGATTGGGGTGATAAGCATAGTAAGACGGTGCTCATAGTGGGGCAACAGTATTCTGATACTGGTATAAGGTTGATGCTACTACAGTTCTATTACTGGTAGAATTCTTCTAATGGTACAGTTTTGCTACTGGTAAAGCTCTACCACTGGTAAAACTACTACTGGTACACTCTACAACTGGTAAAGCTCTATCTCTGGTAGAACTCTACTACTGGTATAGCTCTACTACTGCTAAAGCTCTACTACTGGTAAAGCTCTACTATTGGTAAAGCTCTAATACTGGTAAAGTCCTACTACTGGTAAAGCTCTACTACTGGTAAAGCTCTAATACTGGTAAAGCTCCACTACTGGTATAGCTCTACTACTGCTAAAGTTCTACTACTGGTAAAGCTCTACTTTTGGTAAAGCTCTAATACTGGTAAAGTCCTACTACTGGTAAAGCTCTACTACTGGTAAAGCTCTACTACTGGTAAAGCTCTAATACTGGTAAAGCTCCACTACTGGTATAGCTCTACTACTGGTATAGCTCTAATACTGGTAAAGCTCTAATACTTGTAGAGTTCTACTGGTAAAGTTCTACTGCTGGTAAAACTCTACTACTGGTAAAGCTCTAATACTTGTAGAGTTCTACTACTGGTAAAGTTCTACTGGTAAAGCTTTACTACTGAGTTCTACTCCTAGCAGAATTCCAGACACTACCAGTATTAGTCTATGTGTGCAACTTGACAATGTTCAGTCTTGCTACCTTTGCCAAATCTGTTTATCAATTTTGTTTTAAAAGCCATTTGAAATTGTCTACTCCATTCAATGCTAAGCCTTGAAAATGACAAACAAAAGAAGTAATGACTTATACACGAGTAAATACGGTAATGATGTGTTTATGTTGTAGTTTTTGCTGGCAGAGCTGAATACTTTCTACCTCAAGTTTGTGCTGTGGATTCCGCCCCCTCATCCGCTCTGCATGGGACGTCTTGTGCTCTTCCTCTTCTGGGGTGCCGTCGCCATGCGGGAAACATTCCAGTATCTGGACGACCCGTCAGTATCTTTATCTTGCATTTATGACCTATTTTTCGCCCTTTTTGAATTGATGCATTCCTCAAAACAATATAATTTCTTTCATTGAGCTTTGTTGCCTCTAAAAGTATGCCAAAGACATCATCATCAGTATTAACAAAACTTTTCAGTACTTGATAAATACCCATCCATTCAAATGCAAGAACTTTTAAATTCTTTTAGTATTTGATTAAAATCTATCAGCATTTTAGCATTTAGGGTAAGTATTTTTAAAATGTGAGATTTATCTTATAAATAGGAATCGACTCACAGGTGAATTTTTAAAAAAAATTTACATCTTGCAGGCACTTCAAGAAGTTTGGCACGCAGTCGTGGATCATTGCGGCTATTATTATCACGGAGCTGCTCATCACGCTCAAGTTCGACTGGAATACGATCACCGAGCCCCTCCCCCACCACATTGCCGTGCTCTGGATTGCCGGAATCACCGCTCTGGTTCTCTGGACAGTCTGGCACTTCTACATCCAGAGGCTCATCTGGCACACGGAACAGAAAATCACCTCCGACAAGAAAAACGGAAAGTTGAAACATTCCGAAACTAATGACCTAAATGGAAATGCTCAAGATATCGATACGTACGAAGTGTTCAGCAACGATTCACAGCATCAACAGCGAAACCTGAGAAATCGAGTGAAAAAGAATTAGCACCCCTTCACATCTTCACTATTGGAATCATCCATTGCATTGTTTCCAAAGGAGTAAGTCCATTATCCATTGGGATGGAGTTGAGGAGGTGAGAGGCTGAAAGAAAATGTGGAACTTGCCATCCCTCTTGATCATTAATGGATTCATCCAAACTCCACCAGAGGGTGCCGTGGTAATAGTTTTGGTGTGCCTCTGGTGGACCATGTGGGATTCATCCATAATTTCAATCAGACAGTCTCATTGCATTGTTTAGTGGAAGAGTTCATTGTTCACAAGGGTGTGTAGGTGCCAAATTGCAAAATATATGTATAGATGTAAATGCATTCATTGTAGGAAACGAGGAAATCTCTGGCTAAACTGCTGTGATGGACTTATATAAACAAAAATTCAGGTAATTTTGCTAAGAAAGAGTATGATTGTTTAGTTAGGAATATATAATTCAGGTGTTGTGAACTGTATAACAGTGGGGGCTATAGAATATATAGAAGTGGGGGCTATAGAATATATAGATTATATAGATGCACATGTATCTATATAAAATTCCACCACTGGTATCATGTATCTATATTTTGTTTTACTTATGGTACCAACTGCCTTTGCCACAAACAGAGATTTAATTATATATGCATGACTCCAAAAATTAGTTTTTACCACATTTAATCACAACGAATTGCAGAGAAATGGGATGTTTCATTTTCATTATTATGTTTTGAAAATTGTTATCAATTTTTCATCATTGTCATGATGTTCCCATTTCATTCATCTAAACCTGCCTATCATTAGACCACACACACACACACACACACACACACACACACACACACACACACACACACACACACACACATGGCTAGGTTTATGAGCTAAAATTCAGTGTATTTGGTGATAGCTAGCAAAATATGCCTGGAAACAAAGGCGAGCTTGTTTCTGGTCATTACACAACAAAGATTAGTTGAGAAATTGCAGTTAAAATGACTTAAAGGTTGTAGATTGTGAGTTTCATTGTATGAGACATGATTTATTGAACTGCACAGCTTTTGTGAGGAAAGCTCTTCATTCTTCTATTTCCTCTCTGTCTGGTAAAGGGTTTTGATGATTGATACATTAAGAAAACTGACTCATTCAGTTTAGTTGTTTTGCTGGCTAAAAGCCATTATATATTTTGATTATATTGATATGATTCAACAATATATATATTTATATATATATATATATATATATATATATATATATATATATATATATATATATATATATATATATATATATATATATATATATATATATATATAAATATATATATAAATATATATATATATATATATATATATATATATATATATATATATATATATATATATATATATATATATATATGCATGCATGCATGCCAGAGGTGCTGCCTTAATATATGAATATTCCTTCTTGGTGCTGAGAGTGCTCTTGTAATATTTACGTAATAATATAATCATGGAGCAATGTGTTCACCCATCATAGCTGCCTAAATATGTCATCATTAACACAACGACTGCTGAACATTCTACACCGTCCCGTCCGCTAACTCATGTGATAATTATCTGGGATTTGTTTTTCTATCTTGTTTGAATTTCACAAAACATTGCAAAGGTCAACTTCCAACGGTTGAAATATATTTTGTACTCAGCTGTGTGGCTTTTTTTTCACGGCAACATTTTGCGTCATGTTGTTGTCTGTAACTTGCTTTATGTCAGCAAGATCCAGTTGTGCAGTAAACATCGGCAATCAACCGATAAACGTAAACGCAGCTCTGATTTTGTCCACAGCATTCATGTTGTCAGTTCTCAGCCTATCAGACATTTAACAAAAGTCAGAAAGTGTTTGTCTATCCAGTTTTATCACCATTTGTTTAATTGGAATAATCTACTCTTGACCTTCATTTGACCTTCATTTGACCTGGGAAACCAAGGGCCAATTTCTTGACACCACCAGAATTTTTTTTCCACATATTCATACAACAATGTAACTTAGGTGTCTCATCATCTTAGAGATTAGCTTATTTTAGTATTTGGTTCTTGGTACTAAGTACATAATAGATTATCTCAGTACTTGGTCAAGTACATGTACATGTACAGATTATCCCAGTACGTGTTACAGGATAGATTATCCCTTGTAACAATAAGGTTTTTCTTTTTACTCTTTTTTTTTTCAATATTTGAGAATCATTATTTTGGTAGAAAACAGATGTCTCACATTCCCATCAATTCAATTGAAATTAAAGATTGCAAATTAAACATGTACCATGTAGCATGTAGCATGGGCTTAATTTTTTATGAGGACAATTGTTTTCAATATCTTATACATGACAAATTTAAATGTTACCATTCAATGTGGGTTATTCTATATTCACGTGTTATTAATTGTTGAAGAATATTAAGTCTATATCAGTCGATGACTTCAGCTCAGAATGTTTACTGTTAAATATTCTTCACATAGGTTGTTTTACGAAAATCTCAAAAGAGAAGTTGAAATGTCAAAAAGAGTGGTAGAAAATGATATGTATTTTATTGCAAAATGATAATTATGCAAAATGTGCAAATTTTGCAGACTGTTGATTTCCTTCCAGTTTACTGCCAGTTGTTATACTATTCCAGATGATTTACATACACATGTACTTTATATCCTTCCTGATTTCCAGGTGATTTACTTGATAACTTTCCTGATATTAAGAGCAAAATGCTTTTGTAATTTTCCAATGGTTTTCTATATAATTATTAAATCAATTTATGTTGTGTTAATGGCTGTACTTGACTCCTAAATCGTTTGGCTTGGTGGACAAGAAAATCGTATTTTTCTGAGTTTGGAGAAATCTGTCGGCTTTGAAACCGTGTTAGTTTGATTACATTTGAACTCTGGTGATTAACTATTGCATTAATAGTATTTATCACCCTCTTACATATACCTTATCTCTCACTGCACACCCCAGTGTTTTCTGAGAGATATTTAAACAGAGATTGGAAAGAGCAGGTCTGCCACCAGGTGTCAGCACGGTGTACCATCCAACTCTTGCAGGACTCGCGCAATCGTTTCTGCACAAATTACAATACAGTTCTCCATCTAAATGCTATAAAACAGTACCTTTACGATCTACTGCATCCACTTAATGTCAACATGATGATCCAAAGATGATAACATGGTCCATTTGTACAAAAAACAGTGAAAATTCCCTTGACAAATGTGGGAAACAGGAAGTGGTGACGGTGGCGCCACCATGAGATCGGTTCGCCTGAGCGATAATGCACAACTTCAGCTTGTTTCCAATCTCTGTTTTAAATGTCTCTAGCTATCTGTAGCCTTCTTTCTGCCAACAGTAGGCTTGATGATTGGTAATTGCATTTTGAAGTGTCCAAGTGATAACACCTTGGCTACACAAAAGGGGTGGAAGCCAAATGAAGTCACACACAACCTCTGCGTTGTGTCGGCAGTTTTCTTAATGCCACATCTTTGAATAAGCTGACCTGCTTTCTACCTCAGTGTGCCAACTCGGTAATCAATGGCGAAGTTATGCTGAGGTCAAGAAGTAACAAAGAATTTTTAGAGAAGCCATGCAGCTAATGTTGAATTGAAGAGAGCATGGCTTCTTTGTGGCAGATATACTGGAGTCTTTACCTTAATATGATGGGCAATGCATGACATCTCTAAAAACGATAGATTTCAAGTCCATTTTGCAAATTGATTTGAGAGTAGAGTGCTTATCAGAAGAGGATTTCATGAGTATTTACAAATTGTTGACTATAGATAATGTGATTTTTTTAGCTTACTCTTATTTGTTAATCTTATTATTACATTTAATCATTGATTACATTGTGTTGCCATATGCAAACGTTTATGCCATAAGCAATTACTGTACCTAGTAGATTAGCACTCGCTGACCTCACTGACCTCACTCACCAGAGGTCAGGTAGAAGAGCTTTGATTTTATTACCTTGTTGATTATTGCCATTATTATGTTCTTTGACTGATTAATTTGTAGCTTTGACTGATTTTACTATTTGCGCCATTTGTGAAGAATCCTATTGTGACAACTATTATGGATGACAACAATTTTCTGTGTTTTCTTGGTGGATTCTTAAGAGATTTTGAATATTTAAATCTTTTATTTATATGTGTTTGAAATTTGGAATTCATGAATTTGTCTATAATTATTTGAGTTTGACTGGGACTATGTCTATGTTAGTCGTGTTGTGTTGTTTAGTCTATAAAACTTTGGACTACTTCGCATGTTGAATATAAGAACATATTAGTAAGGTAAGGATAATTAAGAGCTTTGTTTCCCATGATTGTTTTTTTTTATATATATAATGGGAATTTCTGTGTGCTTGTTTAACACCATAACCATGATATGCATAATAATTTTATGCTTTATTTACATGAGCTTAATAACACTATTTTAAATTTATGGTAATAACTTCTGAGACCTTTTTGACATCTCTCAACAAAAAGACCCTTAATAACACCATTTTGTTGGTAATAAGCTTTGTTTAAGGTTTATCATCACCTATGTGCCTCATTGTTTTTTATGGTGGAATATCTTTTTACTCAATAAATAGGAAAGGGAGTCCAAGAGACGCAAAGAATTTGTTTCCTTGGCCTAATTAATATAGAACGGACAAACTAGATTAACGTCCAGTGCTCAGATGTTAGAAAAATCAATTAAATCATTTAAAAAATAATAAAAACCCATTATGATTATTAACCAATTCAAGAATGTTTTATTTGTCACATGTAAATATATTAACTGATTTACTTATTTCAAAAGTAATTATTAAGTTATAGATAAAGAGAGGGCATGATTAATTCAGCAAAAAACGCACCACAAAGATTTCACAGTAATTCTTGTAATTTGTGATAAAACCACTGAATTATTTATGTCAGTTGGTGGTGCCATCTGCAGGGGGGAATAGATATAGAATATTTACATATCATAGATTAGATAAACATAGGGATATGTATATGATACAGGTTAATCCAGGGGGATTAACCTTAAATTTATATATTTGGAAGCTGATTAACGCTGTCCTAAAATATATTTTTATTTAAAAAAAAAAAAAAAATGAAACATATCAACCAATTGAATGTTCACTTTTAACTACCACAAGATATATATTTTGCAATTGAAATTTTATCAGAATAAATTTTTTAAAAAACACTATATTTGAATATTGAAAATAATACTTTAAAAAAATGAAGTGTTTTTTGAATACTTTGAGTTGGATGCAAACAAACATCTCAGTTTTAAATGGCCTGCTTTTTGAAGGCCAATTTCATAGAAAGTGAAGCATGTTCTATATTTTGAATGCAGTTTTTAGCCTTTACTGAGCCAATATTATATCTCTCTGACTGCCTGCCACCTTTGTGAATGCACATCTTTTGACGGTGTTTGATAATTGTACAATGTGCAAGGTCTTTTTTTCACACCTGAGTGATATGTGTGTTTGTTTTCATCAAAGACTCCAGATGGTTCATCATCACATACAGATATATGTATATATATATTTTTAATCATCCCTCATAGTGAGTGCTGAAATGTTACATTTTCTATGATATTTGTGACAAATTGTAGATAATGGCAGTGTAAATGATATTTTTTTGCTGGGCTAATATACTTGAATGTGTGGACATTCAGGAAGCTATGCACTTTGATTGATATTGCAAATTGTTATTGTCAAAGTGATAAAAACAAAATATTAACTGAGAAAGGTGCCTGGTATTGTTTACACTGCAGTGAGCCAATCAGGGTGCCTGGTATTGTTTACACTGCAGTGAGCCAAGCAGGTTGCCTGGTATTGTTTACACTGCAGTGAGCAGAGCAAGGTGCCTGGTATTGTTTACACTGCAGTGAGCCAATCAGGGTGCCTGGTATTGTTTACACTGCAGTGAGCCAAGCAGGGTGCCTGGTATTGTTTACACTGCAGTGAGCAGAGCAGGGTGCCTGGTATTGTTTACACTGCAGTGAGCAGAGCAAGGTGCCTGGTATTGTTTACACTGCAGTGAGCCAATCAGGGTGCCTGGTATTGTTTACACTGCAGTGAGCCAATCAGGGTGCCTGGTATTGTTTACACTGCAGTGAGCTGAGTGAGGTACCTGGTATTGTTTACACTAATCATCCCTCATAGTGAGTGCTGAAATGTTACATTTTCTATGATATTTGTGACAAATTGTAGATAATGACAGTGTAAATGATATTTTTTTGCTGGGCTAATATACTTGAATGTGTGGACATTCAGGAAGCTATGCACTTTGATTGATATTGCAAATTGTTATTGTCAAAGTGATAAAAACAAAATATTAACTGAGAAAGGTGCCTGGTATTGTTTACACTGCAGTGAGCCAATCAGGGTGCCTGGTATTGTTTACACTGCAGTGAGCCAAGCAGGTTGCCTGGTATTGTTTACACTGCAGTGAGCAGAGCAAGGTGCCTGGTATTGTTTACACTGCAGTGAGCAGAGCAAGGTGCCTGGTATTGTTTACACTGCAGTGAGCCAATCAGGGTGCCTGGTATTGTTTACACTGCAGTGAGCCAATCAGGGTGCCTGGTATTGTTTACACTGCAATGAGCTCAGAATGGTTTTTATTTGATCTCTGTTAGATGTAATCTAAAGAATTAATGTGCATTTTATGAAATCTAAAGGATAACAATTATGGGTTTCAAGTATTTTTTTTTTAATCAATATTAAGGTTATGGTATTTGTAAAAATCATTTTAACTTATATGTGTAAGCTTGTGTGTATATGTTAAGCATTCAATGAAATGTGTATCAATGTAAATTAATGTATAGAGTGATTTAAACCAGTAAACCAGCTTGCAATTTATCACTTTTTCAAAGCAATATTTAAATTCTATATAGAGTAAAAATAATGGGAAAAAGCAATATTTTGAGGAAGTGTGATATTAATTGCAATAACAAATATAGAAAGAAATGTCCCGTCAACTAAAGGCTTAATAATATATATTTAGACTTTGTGTTTGACTTGAAGGTCATCAGTAAAGTAGAAAGAGTATTTCTAGGTGCCATCAAATATTTGCCAGATACCGCCTTGTTGGGGACTCAACTTCCATTGAAAAGTGCCCTATTTAATGTCAATGTGTGAATCATATGTTTATGCAGTGAAGGGAATTGAATCAGGAGCATGTCAAATATTGGTGATTGAAAATATTTCCACCTCAACTGGTGACCTTTTTAAACCCTCAGCTTGGTCATCTTGGCATCTGTCAGTCTCCCTGCTGTACATGCCACGAATGAAAACATCACAACATAAATGTTCTGAAATCAAAGATTATGGTTGGTTGTATCACCCTATTTATTGTGAATGAGAAATTGAATAATTTGAAAGTAATGATGTGCCTATTTCAAATTGCAATTTAAAAAAATGTAAAATGTTGGTTTTGGTAAAAGACAACATCATTCTCAGAGTTTTTTGGAGTGTGGCTAAAAGTTCTATTGCTTGAGGTCAGACAGTAGATTTGATTTAAGGATATCATTCACATCCACGCAAATATCTCTGCTGTGATATAGGTCCAACCAATATTCGTTTCTAAATCACATTTTTTTTAAAATTCAAATGAAAGTCTTTTTAAAAAAAGGAGAGAAATGTGTACCACAAATCAATGTGTCAACATGCAATTGATTCAAAGGTTAGGTGCTCTTTTTGAATTTTTCATTCACAGATGACAAGTGATTAATGCTAATTTAGTTGTGATACAAACCATATATATATATATATATATATATATATATATATATATATATATATATATATATATATATATATATATATATATATATATATATATATATATATATATATGCAGCAGATAGCAATATTACAGATACATATTTTGTAATTAATGTTGTAAAACACATCCTGAGGTACCAGGATATTCAACCAACGAATTGTTTATCACATCACATCATTTCCACATGTGTGAAAGTTATGAATTAAACAAAAGTTAAAATAGAATAAATCAAGATATATGTGTTCATTGGAAAGCCTTGTGAGCAGGCCATATAACAGGCCTCATAGCAGGCCATATAACAGGCCTCATAGCAGGCCATATAACAGGCCACATAGCAGGCTTCATAGCAGGCCATATAACAGGCCAAATAACAGGCGTCTTAGCAGGCCATATAGCAGGTCAAATAACAGGCCTCATAGCAGGCCATATGGCAGGCCACATAGAATATTGTACACTTTTCACAGTTTCCCTGTATATTTTCAATTAAGAAAAATATCCCATTTCTTGAATCTGGTAATATGTTATATGATGTGGTTCAAACAAGGATGTTTTAGTTATAGTTCATATTTTACAACATTGAAACGTTAAAATTGTTTATCTCAAGAACAATTAATTTAAGTAATGATTTTTAAACAAAAGTTTAGGTTAATTAATCAATTTCTGATTTGTGTAAAACTTGATATGGTAGTTTTTATCTTGTCATTTTGACTTTTTATAGTTTGCCATTGGTAATAGGTTTAATTTGTGAACATCTTTGTACATTTTATGATATAGGTTGTTTTGGTTATATAATGTTACCTTTTATTTATATTGTAAGTAGAACAATTTCTACCCCATATGTAGTGTTTAGGCATTGTATGATGACACCAAAGTGATTTGCTTATTGCTTTTAAACAAATGAATATATGATTCAATCAATGAATGTGCACAAGGGAGTTAGTTGAATCCAGTCTCGTTTTAGAAAATACATTTATGAGTGACTATCATAGTTGTGTACTCCTGCAAAGTGTAAATAACAAAACTCAATGAAACAGGTATGAGCTTAAACTGTAAGAAAATGCATATGATACAGTACAAGTGACCCCCTCCACACCAAACACCCCATTACATTTTATACCCCAGTCACATTTGTGCTGATTTCAGCAAAGATGTCCGGCTGATGGTTTTTTCTTTTTTTACTAAGCTGGCCGGCAAGCCAGGGTGCTGTGAGAGCACCAGGAGATCATCGCCCGTAATTGGGCAGTTTTAAGATGTCGTACGGGTCATCTGGAACTT
Organism: Amphiduros pacificus; assembly: GCA_949316495.1. NCBI lineage: Eukaryota > Metazoa > Annelida > Polychaeta > Phyllodocida > Hesionidae > Amphiduros > Amphiduros pacificus. The sequence goes on along the minus strand of OX439011.1, from coordinate 36,949,509 downwards.
TAAGCTGCAACATAATAGTTGCCGGAATTTCTACAATGTCTTTTAAAGCACCTGGCAGGCTTCCACAGGCATATCTTAGGTCATCTTAGGGCTGCCAGTGGCATTGTATTGTGAAAATAGGATTTTTTTACATTTTATGTATACCCAGGCCATTGTCGGAAAATTCTAGGGACTCCCTACCGCTTCCAACAGATGTCTGTTTCATTTACCAGACCTCTTTGTGGCCACGGGCCGTGGCGCAGTTGGTTAGAGCGCCAGCTTAAGAGCACCAGTTCCTCTGTGCTGATCCAAAGGTCGTGGGTTCGAACCCTGGCCGTGCCGGGATTGAACTCATGATACTATTTCACATATGAGCTGAGGCCCGTGCCAAAAGGGTTAACCCGTTGTCCTTGTAAATCTGTGACCGGGTGGGTTGTCATGTCAAGGACCTGCGACATGACAATTCAGTGAGGCAGCACTATATCTGCTACAAGTAGGTCTCATCATGAAATGACTGAAATAATGTTGAAAGTGATGTAAAACCCCAAACAAACAAAACATACCAGACCTCTTTAGGATATATCACAGAGGTCTGTTTCATTTACCAGACCTCTTTAGGACATATCACAGAGGTCTGTTTCAATTTATCTTGCACGTGCCGTGCACCACCCTGTATAATGTGACCATAGCTACGGCATATATCTAATTATCGCTGATAAACTCCGCAGCACCCAGGACCCTGTGAGGCCGGCCGATGTTTACTTCCCAGCCAGAACCTGGTGCAAATGTTACTGAGGAATAACAGAGAGTTAGCTTGACTATGACATAGTAAAAAAAAGCTCCCTCAGACTAAATCATGTGAAACTCGCCAATTTGATTCACAAATCATGTGTATGCAAGTATTCCATTTGGTATTTGTCTCAATATTTTCCCTTTTCAAAGTGGAGGTGATTTTATACTGTGGTGATTAGATTCAGCAGTGTAACCTGTTGAGCCTTTTTTGGCATATTTGGTGGGTTGAGTGAGTGAGAGCTACAACCTGTGATATTTTAATATCTGGACTTAATGTCTTGCAGCGTTTTCACCATTTTCTAAGGCCAAACCTACTAAATCACCGCTTCCTCTAATGTGCCATTTGATTTTATTCTGCTGTACTAATATTAATCACAACAAACCATATACTAATTCTTGAATATCTTATTTGCAGCCTAATATACAGTTTATATTATTAAAATGATGGGTGGTTGAAACTGATGACTGTTTCTGTCTTGTTTATCTGTGTAAATGAATTGGCTTAAATCTTCACTAACCAGGGAATAAAGAAAAACCGGATCCACTTCAAATACATTTCTGATGTTGCTGATAACACAGACATCAAATAAGTTGTTCCACCTCACAATGTGAATGGTGCCATACCCACTACTCCATTATGTTATTACATAATATAATGTAAATTATGAAATGACATCATTAAGAAGATGGTGTGATGTCAGTAAAAAGGGGACATGGCTTTGTTTATATTGTTGGACAGAATTTAATGCTTGTGCTGATAATTATTGTACATTTTTTTACAAGTCGCCATATCACCATTTTGTGAGTTTGTACACTGCATGTAACCTAGAGATGCTTCAAAATCAAGGCCATATTTTGTCACAGGACACAGTTTGTAAATAAATTATATTTTAAAAGGGAGAAATTGTTTTGTTTGTCTTTCGTACAATATGTGATATGATTAGAATGGTTCTTAGAGGCCATGGGCCGTTGCGCAGTTGGTTTGAGCGCCAGCTTATTAGCACCAGTTCCTCTGTGGTGATCCAAAGGTCGTGGTTCAAACCCCAGCCGTGCCGAGATTGAACTCGTGATACAAAGGTAACTGGAATTAGCCGAGGTTAGTGACAGGTAACAGGAATTAGCCGAGGTTAGTAACAGGTAACAGGAAGTAGCAGAGGGTAGTGACAGGTAACAGGAAGTAGCAGAGGGTAGTGACAGGTATCAGGAAGTAGCCGAGGTTAGTGACAGGTAACAGGAAGTAGCAGAGGGTAGTGACTGGTAACAGGAAGTAGCCGAGGTTAGTGACAGGTAGCAGGAAGTGGCAGAGGATAGTGACAAGTAACAGTAAGGTCGAAGGTCAGAGGTCACAATGGCTGCCTAGTTTCCTAGCTCTGTGGGAGTGCACATTTTCTTCAGAAATACAGACTCACAGTGGATTTACAAAAGTGACAATTGTATAGCAACAGCATAAAGTTTCAGTGAACATGCACAGGTTATTTTCAGCCATGTCCCCTGGAAAGGAAAATCAGGACTCACCAGACAAGAGGGTCAGACATGATTACACACCTGGTGAAATGGACGCCGGCCCAGAGTTGACCCCTATACTGGCCAAGATAAGTAAACAGCTGGACAAACTAGACTCTAGAAAGCAAAGTGACCCAAATTGAAAACAATTTTGCCAGCCTGCAACTGTTACTGATGCCATTAAAACAGCAAATGAGGCCAAAAATATAGCAACAAAAGTGGAAAATAAATGTATTGACTTTGATAAAGATATATGTGAGCTGAAACAGGAGAATTTAAATCTGAAATCAAGTCTGTCAAATCTCATTGAGCAAAATCTGCGTCAGGAAAGTCAATCCAGGCGCTCCAACCTGAATATGGACATGGTTCCGGAAATAGCCAATGAGAAACCATCTGACACTTTGAAAATTTTCATGGAAATATTGAAGACAATGGAAGTACCCAATGTTGATGAAATTAAAATTGAAAGGTGTCATCGTCGTCCTGGACCCAAAGGCCGACCACGTCCTATAATTGCCAAATTCAACTCTTATGTTGACAGAGACACTGTGTGGAAGCAACGCAGCAAGCTCAAAGGCACCAAGTATTGGTTGCGGGAGGACTTCCCTGATGTATATGAGGAGCGCAGGGCTAAGCTGAGACCTGTGATACAAGCAGCCAGATCCAACGACAAGTTCAAAGGCAAGGTCCGGATGCAGGTGGACAAACTCATCGTAGATGGACGCCCCTTTCGCCACGACCAACTCGAAGACCTACCAGATGGACTACGCCCAGAGCAGATTGCCACGCGCCGTCTCAATAACAAGACTCTCTTTTTTAGAAAGGAATCTCCATTTTCAAACTTCCACCCTTGTAAATTTTCAGTGGACAATGTGACATACAACAGCAGCGAACAATACTACCAATCAAAAAAGGCATCCTTCTTCAATGATGACTCAGCCCACAAACTCATAATGGGCACGGACAATCCCTACAAGCAGTGGCAGGCTGGAAACAGTGTAAAAGGCTATGACCAGGCCAAATGGTATGCAGGCCCAGCAATACCAGCAATGGAAGCAGGATTACTTGCCAAATTCTCAGATGAGACCCTCAAGAGGGCGCTGCTGGGCACAGGTGATACAGAGCTTGTGGAGTGTGCCCCCCCGCGACTTGTTCTGGGGAACGGGTCTGAGTCTATTTCACCCCCATGCAGCTGAGGACAGCAGATGGTCTGGACAAAACAAGCTTGGTATCTCCCTATGTAATGTTAGGCAGAAGCTGAAAAACTTGTAATAGGTTAAGCATATCAGCATCTGTATATCTACATATTTATTATGTATTCTGATCAGCTACTATACATATTTGCTATGTACTGTATTACTAAATATTGCATTATCCACTGTCTACCTTTTGTATATTATTTACAAAAAAAAACAACTTTTTCTTGACTTAACTATCCTATAATTGTATCACCATTGATATACAAGGGTTGTTATAGACATATATAATAGAACTGTATACTTTGTGTACTCCCACAACTATCTCATATCACTTTATCCAATGTTATCTACTATCCATATTTTTTTACTTTACTACTGTATATATTACACTGTGACCTATAAAATGTGTGGTACAATTATTTATCAAATACTTGCATATGTCATAGCAACATATAGTGTCAACCAACTTGCAGTTCTTTTATACAATATATATAAACATTCACTAGTAACCAAATCAAAGTATACTCTTTTAATGTAAATGGGATTAGAGATAGGACTAAAAGAATAGCTATCTTTAAAAAGCTGTACAGATGCAAAGGTGTCATTATGTTACAAGAGACTCACAGTACTGTAAAAGATGAAAAGAAATGGAAGTCAGAATGGGGAGGAGACATTGTATTCTCACATGGCACTAGTAACAGCAAAGGTGTATGTATTTTGATACCTGAAGGTGTTGATGTTGAAACTGTGAACATACATAGAGATACAGAGGGAAGATTTGTGGCTATTGATTTTAAACATGATGAGGCACAATATGTTTTTGTAAATGTATATGCTCCTACCAGAGATATGAGGAAAGAGCAGATTGCCTTTATTGACTTTGTTAAAACACAATTTACACAATTTGATGACAAATTTATATTTTTGGGTGGAGATTTCAACCTGTATCATAATCCCAGGCTTGATAAACTAGATACCATGTCTAATGCTAATGATAACCTAGAATATAGACAAGAATTATGCTCTCTCCTGGAGTCTCTCAATTTAATTGATATATGGAGAGTAATGAATCCAAATGTACGTAGGTATACATGGCACAGCAGAGGCTTAGCTTCTAGACTTGACTACCTTTTCATTTCAGAAGAACTATGTAATATTGTCTAAAACTGTGATATTAACCCAGGTGTTTGCTCTGACCACAGTATAGTGTCTGTTTCAATAGAAAATACTGCATCAGAAAGACGGGGTAAGGGGTTTTGGAAATTCAATAACACACTGCTACATGATATTGACTATGTTAAAGAGGTAAAGAAAATCATATCTGAAACCAAACAGTTTTATCTTAATCTAGAAGACAAGGGATTGTTATGGGAATTAGTAAAACTTAAAATAAGATCCTTCACGATTCCATATTGTGTAAATAAAAAGAAAGAAAGTCAGAAATATAGAAATGAACTAGAAACAAGACTTTGTGATCTAGAGTTAGTCATAGATGAAAAAGAAGATCCTGATCATCTAGAAGAATATTTCTCTGTTAAAAGTGAGTTAGAACAGATTGAAAAACAAGCTGCAGCTAGCACAATATTTAGATCTAGAACTCAATGGGCAGAAGAGGGCGAAAAGAACTCTAAATATTTTCTATCTCTAGAACGGAAGAATTATATAAATAAAGTTATTTCACAATTAGATATTGAGGGCACTGTGATCAAAGATGCAAAAGTTATAAGAACAGAACAAATGAAATTCTATGAACAGCTATACAGTAATAATATAGATTATAGGTCTGAGGAGTACAAAAAATCAATGAAAAGCTGTCTTGACAATTTAAATACACTGAAAATTGATGATGAGTCCAATCATTTATGTGAGTCTGATATTACTGAAGATGAAATATTAAAGAGTTTAAAAGAGCTTAAAAATGGTAAAACTCCTGGAACCGATGGCCTTTCCTCTGACTTTTATAAATTTTTCTGGATAGATATAAAAGACTTGCTCTTAGATAGTTTTCAGTATGCCTTTGCAAATGGTACTCTATCAGTTGAACAGCGGCGAGGCATATTAACTCTTATTCCAAAAAAGGACAAAAATAGATTACTCTTGAAAAACTGGCGGCCTATTAGTCTATTGAATGCAGATTATAAGATCTTAGCTAAATTATTAGCTTCTAGATTACGAACAGTCTTGCCTTTTATTATCAGTGATGACCAAACAGCATATCTTAAAGGAAGATATGTAGGCCAAAACATCAGAATAATAGAAGACGTGATATATATGGCTGAGAAAGACGGAAAACCAGGAATCATTCTATCTGTAGATTTCACAAAAGCCTTTGATACAGTCGACTGGAATTTTTTAGATGCCGCTTTGCAAAAATTTGGCTTTGGTAAAAATTTTAGACAATGGGTTCAGATCATGTATACTAATATTGAATCAACAGTGCTCAACAATGGACATACAACTGAATATTTTAAATTATATCGAGGTGTCAGACAGGGATGTCCCCTATCTGCTTATCTTTTTCTAGTCGTAGTTGAAATATTAGCAGAAAAAATAAGGCAAGATCCAGAAATCCATGGTTTATCACTTAGAGATGCTATCATAAAAATCAGTCAACTAGCTGATGATACCACATGCTTCGTTGCAGATCACAAATCTCTTACAAACCTATTGAAGACTTTTAAATTATTCTCCATATGTGCAGGTCTTAATGTTAACCTAGAAAAAACAACAGCTAAATACATAGGACCTTTACAAAGTTCAGAATACTATCCACATGGTCTGTCCTGGATCAAAGACTCTATTCAAACTCTTGGTGTTTTATGTACATTATCTGAAGAAGAAAATTACATACACAATTTTAGACCCAGACTTATCAAAATGCAGAATTTACTCCGAATTTGGAAGCAAAGAGATCTCTCCATTAAGGGAAAGATTACAATTATTAATAGTGTAGCAATTGCACCCTTAGTTTATATCTCAAGTGTTAAAACAACTCCAACTAGAGTGTTTAATGAAGTCAAAAAGATACTGAGGGATTTCATATGGAATGGTGGAAGTCCCAAGATAGCTGGAGATACTTTATCTTTAAGTATTGAAAACGGTGGTTTGAAGTTGTGCAATTTTGAGATAAAAGTTAAAGCACTCCTTATGTCATGGGTAAACAGACTAGCAAACGGCAATGAAAAAGCAAGATGGAAATGTTTGCCACAACAATTTTTCAACACTGACAGCTTGAATAATTATTTTAGGATGAAACAGTCAAAATATGATAAAAATGTATGCATGCCAAAATTTTATCAAGATATACACAACATATGGGTTGAAATACATAGCATAGAACCTGCGAACATAAAGGATATCCAAAATGAGATCATATGGAACAACCAATATATTACAATGAACCACAAACCAATATATTGGGAGGGCTGGAGTAAAAATGGTATAAATAAAATTAGAGACTTGTTAAATGATAATGGTCAATTCTACAATCAAAATGAATTGCATCAAATTTACAATGTTAAATGTAATTTTCTACAAGTATTACAAATTAGACAAAGCATACCAGGTAATTGGAGGAAAAAAATTCAAGAATCAAACTGTAAAGCTGTAAACTGCACCAAAATCATGGTTCATATATATAACCCTCCATTATGTAAAAATATTAGTCTTCTAAAATGTAAAAATTATTACTGGCATTTCATAAATAAAAAACAGATTATACCAACATGTGTGCAGAAGTGGCAAGAAACTTATCCTAGGCTTGAAGGCGAAAATGAGCAAATATGGAACAATATATACAAGATGCCATTTATTACTACAAGAGAGACAAAACTCCAGTCCTTCCAATATAGACTCATACACAGAACAATTGCATGTAACAGATGGCTGTACAATATAAGTATAAAAGAAACAGATATGTGTGATTATTGTACAAATAAGGATACTATTGAACACTGTTTAATATACTGTACAAGGGTCCAAGAACTTTGGAAAAGTTTCTTTAGGTGGTGGAACCGAACTAGTGACGTACAAATTATTGATGAAGACGAACTAGAAGAATGTATTATATTTGGATTTCTAGATGATGAAAATGTGTCAATTGTGCTTAATTATGTCATATTACAATGTAAATTTTATATATATAAACAAAGACTCTTTAATGAAAATAATGTAGATTTCTATGAATTTCTCAAATGTTTAAAAAGCTCACTAACTGTAGAAAAATATATCTGTACAAAAGAAAATAGACTATTTAAATTTGATAAATTTATTCCTATTTACGATGCATTATAACCATTGACCTTGTTATATAACACATGATTTACTAGCTGTATATGTATAAGAATATGAACTGCTTGAAATGGTAATAGAACTCAACCTTTGAAATTAATTGTACCATATAATACTATGTTTTTGTATAATAAACTTTATTTTTGGAAAAAAAAAAAAAGACAAGTAACAGTAAGTAGAAGAGGGTAGTGATAGGTATCAGGAAGTAGCCGAGGTTAGTGACAGGTAACAGGAAGTAGCAGAGGTTAATGATGGGGTAACAGGAAGTAGCCAAGGACAGTGACAGGTAACAAGAAGTAGCATAGGATAGTGACAGGTAACAGGAAGTAGCAGAGGGTATTGACAGGTATCAGGAAGTAGCCGAGGTTAGTGACAGGTAACAGGAAGTAGCAAAGGGTAGTGACAGGTAACAGGGAGTAGCAGAGAGTAGTGTCAGGTAACAGGAAGTAGCAGAGGATAGTGACAAGTAACAGTAAGTAGAAGAGGGTAGTGATAGGTAACAGGAAGTAGCCAAGGTTGGTGACAGGTAGCAGGAAGTAGCAGAGGGTAGTGACAGGTAACAGGGAGTAGCAGAGGGTAGTGACAGGTAACAGGGAGTAGCCGAGGTTAATGATGGGGTAACAGGAAGTAGTCAAGGGCAGTGACAGGTAACAAGAAGTAGCAGAAGGTAGTGACAGGTAACAGGAAGTAGCAGAAGGTACATACAGGTAACAGGGAGTAGCAGAGGGTAGTGTCAGGTAACAGGAAGTGGCAGAGGGTAGTGATAGGTAACAGGAAGTGGCAGATGGTAATGACAGGTAACAGGAAGTAGCCGAGGTTAATGGCAGGTAACAGGAATTAGCAGAGGTTAATGACGGGGTAACAGGAAGTAGTGACAGGTTAATGACAGGTAACAGGAAGTAGCCGAGGTCATTGACGGGGTGACAGGAAGTAGTTGAGGGTAGTGACAGGTAACAGGAAGTGGCAGAGGATAGTGACAAGTAACAGGAAGTAGCAGAGGGTAGTGATAGGTAACAGGGAGTAGCAGAGAGTAGTGTCAGGTAACAGGAAGTAGCAGAGGGTAGTGACAGGTAACAGGGAGTAGCAGAGGGTAGTGACAGGTAACAGGAAGTAGCAGAGGTTAATGACGGGGTAACAGGAAGTAGTGACAGGTAACAAGAAGTAGCAGAGGGTAGTGTCAGTTAACAGGAAGTGGCAGAGGATAGTGACAAGTAACAGGAAGTAGCAGAGGGTAGTGATAGGTAACAAGAAGTAGGCAAGGTTAGTGACAGGTAACAGGAAGTGGCATAGGGTAGTGACAGGTAACAGGAAGTGGCAGAGGGTAGTGACAGGTAACAGGAAGTAGCAGAGGTAGTGACAGGTAGCAGGAAGTGTCAGAGGGTAGTGACAGGTAACAGGAAGTGTCAGAGGGTAGTGACAGGTAACAGGAAGTAGCAGAGGGTAGTGACAGGTAACAGGAAGTGGCAAAGGATAGTGACAGGTAACAGGAAGTGGCAAAGAATATATATAGTGACAGGTAACAGGAAGTAGCAGAGGGTAGTGTCAGGTAAAAGGGAGTAGCAGAGGGTAATGACAGGTAACAGGAAGTAGCCGAGGTTAATGACGGGGTAACAGGAAGTAGTGACAGGTAACAAGAAGTAGCAGAGGGTAGTGTCAGTTAACAGGAAGTGGCAGAGGATAGTGACAAGTAACATTAAGTAGCAGAGGGTAGTGATAGGTAACAGGAAGTAGCAGAGGGTAATGACAGGTAACAGGAAGTAGCCAAGGTTAATGACGGGGTAACAGGAAGTAGTGACAGGTAGTAGGAAGTACCAGAGGGTAGTGTTAGAAGCCTGATTATAAATATCTATGACGTTGCCAAGAGCCAAGACTTACTATATATCATTGGATAACATTTTGATTGTCCAGATACTTTTTATAAATGACTATTGGTCGTCTATGTAAATCTATGACCGGGTGAGTTGTCATGTCAAGGACCTGCGACATGACAATTCTGGTTGGTTTGTGTCTGTTGTAAACCCCTCCTGAAATTAAAGTTTTGATAGAGTTTTGTTTTATTCATGTTCATTTATATTTTGTCAATACATTTTGTCGATGTGTAGTCGGTAGAAATAAATGCTATGGAAAGCAATTAAGGTTATCCGATTTAGCATAAATCTGAATTTGGAAGTATAACTTATGAACAATCTAGGCTGATTTTGTAATCTTAAGATTCTGGGCCAATCTAAATGAAGCGGTTGTGAAACTCAGTCAAATACAATCAAAGAATATAACATAAAATGAAAAGAAGGATTGAACAGTTAATGATATATCATCCGAAACAATTAAGGAAGGATCAAATTAGTAATTGAAACTGTACTAATCTGTATTCATGGTATTGGGCTGATCTCAGGAATGCATAGTTTCCCATTCCTCCACCAGATGACAGCATTTGTCCTAGCATTCCTGGACCATGAGCAATCTAATCATGTCTGCATTATTCTGCAATTGTAATTCAAGTTTTAGAAATAGATGTAAAATATATTGATCAACAGTTATCGGTAGATTTCTAACGTGAAAAATACAGTTGCAACATTACAAGTCGGTTCGGGAAAGATAGGCCATGAAAGCTTTGGAGCCATGAAAAAAAGGAATAGATGATATCGACTTTTTCAAACAGAGAGCTATGTACATTCATAAAATGTAAAAAATGTAAAAAAAATCTTGTTATTAATCTTTTTATGAATGATGCTATTTGTTTTCGATATTTGTTTTTATTGTTTGTCACTATTGCAGTAATGAAGTTGAAAAAAAATAACATGTCTTTGGTGGGTAGCTCTGGGCGGAAAGTAATTGTAAGTACACAAAGAAGACGCCGGAAGTTAAACTCTGGTCGTCTGCTCTGCATGAAACAAGTTGTTGCTATTTCACACTAATAACCTACAGGAGAGATTTCAAAGGAAAACAGAACTCGTCAAGTTTCTGCTCCTTAGTTGAAAAAGTCAATAATTCAAAATGGACGACAGTTTTCTCGAATACCAATTAGACACGGAAGCAGTTGTGCCGTCATAAGACAAACGTACACAGTTCTTGCCTGGGACGACAAGCAAAACGACGCGCTGCCGATAAAATACTTCTCCGGGTGGCCCGGGGCACGATCTCGTCCACAACCCAAAACATAATGATCTATTCCAACTTCATGAACTTGGAGGATTGTGACGGGGTCCAGTCAACACGGTCTGCCCTCGGCAACTATCCAAAGTTACAATGCAAATTCAAATTGCAATGTATACATAACATCTTACGTTTATCCATTTGGTCCCCATCGAGTACAACTTGAATAATACCCATCCCTTTCAGGTAATACCCCATAATACCCATCCCTTTCAGGTAATACCCCATAATAGTAATGTAACAAACACAGTAACATGCGAGAGCTACACCGCTGTTTCATGTTGAGACCGCCATATTGTTTTTATCCAATGCAGGATATATTTTCCTTTTCCTGTATTTAAATCGGAATAATTATTTTATTGAATAAGTATTTTATGAGCAAAAACTACAGATGTTTCTTGTGTGAATAAAAATACAACGCAGCTGTAGATACATGTAAAACTATCACAAAATAAAACGTATACTGCTCAATGCGAATTAAAAAAAAAAGCCAATGATCATACTTATTTCAAGCCGAACCACAACTTTCGTTCCTGATTTGTACATTCCCAGTGCAATTTCGCATTTTCTGCCCAACTGCGTGTGTAGTTTTGCTAGTGTCTGGGCTGCCAGGCCTTAAATTGGCGCGGAAAATTGCAGTGCAGTACTGATATGGAGTTGACCCAATCTATTGATGTTTATGACCCCTGTCCCATAGCGTGAACTTTGCCGAACTAATGGATGAAGAAAAAAACTCCATAAATGCGTGTTAATACACTACCGTGTGTGACAAAGCAATTCTGGCTACAAAAACTTGTTATGTAATTTCAATTTGTCTTTTTTGTTCTGGTCTATGATGACATGGCATTTAATCTTGGCAATCTGATGTATCGATTATGGTTGCTTCACAAGTTGTTTTTCTGCATGTAGAACCAAAAAAGGACGATTCTTGAGCCAAGTTATTTCCCACCCGAACCAGTGGGTCCCGAATAGTCACCAAAACTTATTGTATGTGATATCATGTCATGTTATAAGAAAAAGAGGAACCCTAGACACTCTTTGTAAAGAGTGTGGCACTGAGTCTCGGTGCAGAAAGGTTATAACTACAAACGATCTAAACTCCAAATGCTCTTCCAAACGTGAGGAATGTTTTTATCTGTATGTCGTGCTCGTAGTATTGTTGTTTCCATCAAACTCCGATGACAAATTCGCATTTAATGTTAGATTTTTACTAATTAGCAACAGGTTCAGAAGCTTTCACATTGAGATCCAAACAAAGGTTTCAAAATCGGGTTTATTTCTATACTATTGCAAATGATAACCACTACACTGCTCCTAGATATAACCAAGACCTCTATGCTGTGTCCTAGATATAACCAAGACCTCTATGCTGTGTCCTAGATATGACCAAGACCTCTACACTGTGTCCTAGATATAACCCAGACCTCTATGCTGTGTCCTAGATATAACCCAGACCTCTATGCTGTGTCCTAGATATAACCAAGACCTCTATGTTGTGTCCTAGATATAACCCAGACCTCTATGCTGTGTCCTAGATATAACCCAGACCTCTACACTGTGTCCTAGATATAACCCAGACCTCTGCACTGTGTCCTAGATATAACCCAGACCTCTACACTGTGTCCTAGATATAACCAAGACCTCTACACTGTGTCCTAGATATAACCTAGACCTCTATGCTGTGTCCTAGATATAACCCAGACCTCTACACTGTGTCCTAGATATAACCAAGACCTCTACACTGTGTCCTAGATATAACCTAGACCTCTATGCTGTGTCCTAGATATAATCAAGACCTCTACACTGTGTCCTAGATATAACCAAGACCTCTACACTGTGTCCTAGATATAACCTAGACCTATATGCTATATCCTAGATATAACCCAGACCTCTACACTGTGTCCTAGATATAACCAAGACCTCTACACTGTGTCCTAGATATAACCTAGACCTCTATGCTGTGTCCTAGATATAACCTAGACCTCTATGCTGTGTCCTAGATATAACCCAGACCTCTACACTGTGTCCTAGATATAACCAAGACCTCTATGCTATATCCTAGATATAACCTAGACCTCTATGCTGTGTCCTAGATATAACCTGGACCTCTATGCTGTGTCCTAGATATAACCCAGACCTCTACACTGTGTCCTAGATATAACCAAGACCTCTACACTGTGTCCTAGATATAACCCAGACCTCTACACTGTGTCCTAGATATAACCCAGACCTCTATGCTGTGTCCTAGATATAACCAAGACCTCTACACTGTGTCCTAGATATAACCTAGACCTCTATGCTGTGTCCTAGATATAACCCAGACCTCTATGCTGTGTCCTAGATATAATCAAGACCTCTACACTGTGTCCTAGATATAACCTAGACCTCTATGCTGTTTCCTAGATATAACCCAGACCTCTATGCTGTGTCCTAGATATAACCAAGACCTCTACACTGTGTCCTAGATATAACCTAGACCTCTATGCTGTGTCCTAGATATAACCTAGACCTCTATGCTGTGTCCTAGATATAACCTAGACCTATATGCTGTATCCTAGATATAACCTAGACCTCTACACTGTGTCCTAGATATAACCAAGACCTCTATGCTGTGTCCTAGATATAACCCAGACCTCTACACTGTGTCCTAGATATAACCCAGACCTCTATGTTGTGTCCTAGATATAACCTAGACCTATATGCTATATCCTAGATATAACCCAGACCTCTACACTGTGTCCTAGATATAACCTAGACCTCTACACTGTGTCCTAGATATAACCTAGACCTCTATGCTGTTTCCTAGATATAACCCAGACCTCTACACTGTGTCCTAGATATAACCCAGACCTTCACACTGTGTCCTAGATATAACCTAGACCTCTATGCTGTGTCCTAGATATAATCAAGACCTCTACACTGTGTCCTAGATATAACCAAGACCTCTACACTGTGTCCTAGATATAACCTAGACCTCTATGCTGTGTCCTAGATATAATCAAGACCTCTACACTGTGTCCTAGATATAACCTAGACCTCTATGCTGTGTCCTAGATATAACCTAGACCTCTATGCTGTGTCCTAGATATAACCCAGACCTCTACACTGTGTCCTAGATATAACCAAGACCTCTACACTGTGTCCTAGATATAACCCAGACCTCTACACTGTGTCCTAGATATAACCTAGACCTCTATGCTGTGTCCTAGATATAACCCAGACCTCTACACTGTGTCCTAGATTTAACCAAGACCTCTACACTGTGTCCTAGATATAACCAAGACCTCTACACTGCTCCTAGATATAACCAAGACCTCTATGCTGTGTCCTAGATATAACCAAGACCTCTATGCTGTGTCCTAGATATAACCTAGACCTCTACACTGTGTCCTAGATATAACCAAGACCTCTACACTGTGTCCTAGATATAACCTAGACCTCTACACTGTGTCCTAGATATAACCCAGACCTCTATGCTGTGTCCTAGATATAACCCAGACCTTTATGCTGTGTCCTAGATATAACCTAGACCTATATGCTGTATCCTAGATATAACCCAGACCTCTACACTGTGTCCTAGATATAACCAAGACCTCTATGCTGTGTCCTAGATATAACTTAGACCTCTATGCTGTGTCCTAGATATAACCCAGACCTCTACACTGTGTCCTAGATATAACCAAGACCTCTATGCTGTGTCCTAGATATAACCCAGACCTCTATGCTGTGCCCTAGATATAACCCAGACCTCTATGCTGTGTCCTAGATATAACCCAGACCTCTATGCTGTGCCCTAGATATAACCCAGACCTCTATGCTGTGTCCTAGATATAACCTAGACCTATATGCTATATCCTAGATATAACCCAGACCTCTACACTGTGTCCTAGATATAACCTTGACCTCTATGCTGTTTCCTAGATATAACCCAGACCTCTACACTGTGTCCTAGATATAACCCAGACCTCTACACTGTGTCCTAGATATAACCTTGACCTCTACACTGTGTCCTAGATATAACCTAGACCTCTATGCTGTTTCCTAGATATAACCCAGACCTCTACACTGTGTCCTAGATATAACCCAGACCTCTACACTGTATCACCACCATCACATTTAACAATATAGGCCAGTGTTCTATGTGCGTTTACCACTGGCCTCTCTCTTCTCAAAATTTACATTAACTTCCATGTATCATGGCTTTATTTATTCAATACCCTGGAGCATCTTTTTTCAAATTCATTTGTCACGTGCCTCTATTTCGTGGAAAGCTAAAAGCTACTGCTAAAGCCCTGAATAACATGTGCTGTAAATTTTATTTTTGTCGTTTAATATACATCCTGTATTGTAAAGCTGTACCTCATGGATTGGAATATAAAAAAACAAAAAAGGGAAAACAAGGGAAAAAAATAAAAGAAAAAGACACAAAAGGGGATTTTACAGCATATGTTTTGCTCGCCATACCTGTTCTCCCTCCAGATTGTATATGTTTTCATATTTTAAAGAGAACAACATATCGTTAAACATAAAAGTCCTTGTATAAAATAATATTAACACCAAAACAAATCTCAGTTGTCACCAATCCATGAGAGTTGTAATCAAAAGATTATCAGATCTACCACTAGATGGCGCGAGTGTTCTCATCAGGAAGGATCACACGAGCAGGATGTGAACTGAAAGAGGGTTTTCCCTGATACGGGACTAATCTACATAATAATAGCTTAGATCTAATTAAAATATCTAAACTCATCAATATATATATATATATATATATCTGGTTAACACCAGATTTAGACACTATGAGGCATCACTCAATAAAAAATGCCACTTTCTATGTCAAATTACCTTCTGACCTTCAGACGACCTTAACCTTGACAAAGAGTAGCTTGCTTGCAAAGGTAAAGAGGGAAGAGAGGCAAAAAGGCATTGGAAATGAAGACAAACTAACAAAATTGTAACCCTTTAGCCAAGCATGGTTTGACCAGGAGGCAGATTTTAGAATTCACCATATATAAGGCCCATATGGGGTTGCTTAATGAGGAGGAGACCATACGAAGCGACAGATAGTTATGTTTACAGATATATCATTACTAATATGGAAAGTTGTATTCAGAGATGAACGATATTGCTAATACTATTGTTCCCAGATACATTACTGGAAATGTAGTTATTATCGTCAAAAAATATTATGGTAGATTAATATTGTGCCAATCAACAAAGATTAAAGATAAAAATTAAATATAAAGATTAAAGATAACCATTTCTTGCTAGGTACAATTATTGTCAGACAATTCGTGTCAGAAACAATTATTGTCACTGTCAGAGATAATTATTATCAGAGATAATTATTTATCAGAGATAATTATTTATCAGAGATGTTAAATATCGTTCTTGTCAGAGACCTGATATTCGCCGCTTGATATCTTGGAAAATAAAAAAGATAAACATTTATATTTCACTGTGAGATAATTGGGTTTTATGAGTTTATTGAGTTGCACCCGCCGACCCTCCCCGGGTTTTGGAAGGTACCTAGGCCTCAGCTGACAGCGCGCTGCCGCGAGGCCCGGCACAGTTCAGACCCGTCCTGCCGCAGTCAGCTGTACCGCAGATCCACGGTGCACAGATTATCAGTGTTTTCGCTCAGGATGCTAGAACAAATCTCTTTGTGGATCAGGTGTCTATCGACTTAAAAAACATACGGGATTCAGACAAAATGTTTGAGGTAAACAGAGCAGCGACGGGGTCAAACTTAACAGGGAAGAAGGAGGAAGGCGGTTCGCCGGAGCACCACCGCGGTTTGGGCAAGGATGACGGACATATGTTGACGGCAGTTGGAGGCCCGAATCCCGGGAAGAAAAACACAGCTGGTCGGGACGTATCTGTCGGTCTCCCGGGCTCATTGAACGGTACCGTTCCCAGCTGTTCTGTGGAGGGTCTCTTAGCAAGCCGGGAACTAGGAAGAACCGACAACGGGCAAGAACCAGCTGATCGCTTCCACACGATCAATGAAACAGACAAACAAACAGAAATCGATCAGCTGAAATCGGCGGCAAGCGATAAGAATCTACCGGAAGTTGAACCGAATGAAATTCCAACCCTTGTTTCGCCCAAGGATTGTCGTAAAAATGATTTGAAAAAAGGTATCTTTGGGAATAGTCGGAATAAATCAGATACAAAGGTACATACAGTTGGTGAGATGGCCTTAATCCAGACGGGATCATCTGGACCAGATTTAGAGAGGTCTGGATTAGGAGAAGCTGAAACAGATTTATGTCATGGAATCAATTTTGTAGAAAGTAATATTAATGTTAACCGGAATGTTCAAAAGGATGAAAATATCAAAATGAATGAAAATGTACCGACGAATGAGAGAGTTCAAATGAGTGATTTAGCATGTGAACAAAAAGTTGAAATTAACAAAGATTTATGTGATGAGAATAAAAAGAGCGGTGATCAAAATAATGAAACTGATTTCACACAGTTAGAAAGGAGCCACGAGAAAAATAAGACAGAAAAAGATGTTGATTTCCCACATAAAATAGAGTCAAATTTCAACACGGATTGTACTCGGAACCTTCGAAACCGCTCCAACAGGTGAGAATAGCATAAAAAAAACTTTTTTCTTCTTTTTTTTTTACCTTTCTTTAAATATAAATATATTCTTTAAAATATTAGTGAA
Source organism: Amphiduros pacificus (assembly GCA_949316495.1). Taxonomy (NCBI): domain Eukaryota; kingdom Metazoa; phylum Annelida; class Polychaeta; order Phyllodocida; family Hesionidae; genus Amphiduros; species Amphiduros pacificus. The sequence continues at coordinate 36,931,914 of OX439011.1, read as the reverse complement.
GGTCAAAGAATATGGATAGAAGCTGGGATGTTATCATCTTAAAGTTATCTCCTAAGGGAGAAATGTACTATATAATAGACGCCCCTGGATTTTTCAGGTGTTCAGCACAACACACCTGAACAAAGGACGTGTGAAATCATGCCGTGCGCTCACTATGTGATCGGCTATGGCTATTTCATCGGCGTGAAATATATGTAAATTGTACCTTCGTGTCACGTACCTACCACTTACACCCACAGTAAAGTGAGCACCCCAATTTCACCGTCATTTCCCAGAACATATAATCAGTATTTTGAGAATGTTTTGCCGGGCGTCCCAGCGGGGGAGCAGTGGTGACCACGATAATACTGCTTGCGTATTATGACGACCAGTTATAATTAATATGTTTAATTTTTTTTCTTTGTGCTCTCCAAACTTTTAATTTGTATGCTATCAACATAAACATAACTACACACTCACTATCAATAAAAGAACTCATGAGAAAATATCAATAGAAATCCCCTGATAATGGTGTAAAAAAAACAGGTTTGATAGTATTGGCAAAAACGTTTTCATGGTGAGCGTTTTGATGATCATGACCGTAACAAGATATTCATTTATGTGCCAACTTGAGATGATGAAGTTCTGGGAAGAAAACAAATTCAAAAAGGGAATATGTAAGGATGCTTGAAAAGTAAAAATACGTACCACAAAGTTTAAATGTTTGAGCATATTATAAAAATTATATTAAATACACGAGGGAAATATATTTATCAACACATATCAGCAATCATAAAAGTGAGACAAATGTCGTCTGGTCTGGTTGACTACGCCCCCTGGTGCGGGCGTCGGCAATCCTTCATTTTAACTGTTCACAAACAATTACACGTTGTGGGTTTGCAATTGTTAGGACAAAGATCCATCTGTTCTCACCTCTAGGCATGACTTATCATACAATTATTTACCATTTCCCCTGCTGGTTATTTATATATATAAAAAACTTTCATTTATATCATATCTGAGTATACGTAATATAATCATAATATATGAACAGATTGGCAGTTTAAATGGTAAGGATGATTCGTGAAGTGGTTTAAATGTCTTGTTGGATGACAAATTAGTGCACGGGCAATGAACGCCTTGGCAAATTCCTCTATTAGCAAGCTCATGGTGATTTTTTTAGATTGCCATTGAAAAAAAACATAAGTTCAAACATGATAGTCAAATGTTGTTCTTTTTACTTCCTTGATCATTGAATTTAAGTGTCATTTGATGAAAATGGAAACATGTTTTTCAATATTTACATTTATATTCATTAAAACAGTTGCAAAGCAGGGACAAAAAAACTGCGGAATAAAGCGTACCAGAAACTCATGAAAAATGTTTTATATAACATATTCCTTTTTGTAACCACTAAAGGTACTTTTAAACGAGGTATATGCAAACTGTTATGCGATGGGTTATACGAAAATAATGTTAGTGATAATCCAACACGCTCAAATATAAGGCGACCCAAGCACATGAAAAATGCATGTTTTTCTCAAAATATTCACTTCTTTTTTATTCACTTGTGGGTTTGAGTTTTTTTCCCCAAAGACACCATGAGGCTCTGTATATGAAAGCTGGGTACCACAGTAAAAAAAACAATGCTAGCGATAAACCTGAGCAATCAATACGTCTTATTTGCACACACCCAGATGCTTTGTCTACTGTCAGCAAAACTGCATATTGGGTGATATATGATAGAAGCGTACAGGCCCGCTGGTCCATGGAACTTCCTCACTTAACATATCGGCTGTTTATTGTTATTGTGGATAACACGATGACCCCCAGCACTCAGAGTTAAATGGGTGCACTTCCTCTATGTGAGATATTGCTGTCTTAGATGCTGCCCCTTTCATCTGGGATTACATTAGGGCTGGTAGTTTTTGGTGCTGTCCCTATTGACTGAGATCGCATTGGGTCTGTTGTCTTAGGCTAAAGTCCCTTTTATCTTAGATCGCATTGGGTCTGTTGTCTTAGGCTAAAGTCCCTTTTATCTTAGATTGCATTGGGTCTGTTGTCTTAGGCTAAAGTCCCTTTTATCTTAGATTGCATTGGGTCTGTTGTCTTAGGTTAAAGTCCCTTTATCTTAGATTGCATTGGGTCTGTTGTCTTAGGTTAAAGTCCCTTTATCTTAGATTGCATTGGGTCTGTTGTCTTAGGTTAAAGTCCCTTTTATCTTAGATTGCATTGGGTCTGTTGTCTTAGGTTAAAGTCCCTTTTATCTTAGATCGCATTGGGTCTGTTGTCTTAGGTTAAAGTCCCTTTTATCTTAGATTGCATTGGGTCTGTTGTCTTAGGTTAAAGTCCCTTTTATCTTAGATTGCATTGGGTCTGTTGTCTTAGGTTAAAGTCCCTTTATCTTAGATTGCATTGGGTCTGTTGTCTTAGGTTAAAGTCCCTTTTATCTTAGATTGCATTGGGTCTGTTGTCTTAGGTTAAAGTCCCTTTTATCTTAGATTGCATTGGGTCTGTTGTCTTAGGTTAAAGTCCCTTTTATCTTAGATCGCATTGGGTCTGTATCCTTAGGTTAAAGTCCCTTTTGTGATTACATTACGGTTGGTAGTTTCTTGGAACTGTCCCTTTTGACTGAGATCGCATTTGGTCTGTTGTCTTAGGTTAAAGTCCCTTTATCTTAGATCGCATAGGGTCTGCTGTCATAAGTTAATGTCCCTTTCATCTTAGATAATATTGGGTTTGCTGTCATAGGTTGCAGCCCCTTACATCTGCGATTTAATTACAGCTGGAAGTTTTTAGGACTGTCACTAATAACTGAGACTGCATTGGGGCTGCTGTTTTGGTCTGTAGTCCCTTTCCCATCAGTGATTGGTCTACTTTTATAGGTGTGGTCAATAAGTGGGTTACAATGAGGTCAATTGTGTTGAATAACATATATATTTGAGGAAAACATCCATAACGTTTATGCTCCTAATATCCTGCACGTTATCCTGTAGCCCACCCTATGTTAAAAGTACAGGGATAAAGTAGAACATCCAATACACGAAAAACACCTGCAAGATAATAGACTAGATAAGGAAGCTGACATGTTCAATTAAACCCCAGCTCACTGTATATTCACACAAACTGATCACCTTTTTACTGACGTGTTTACAGGTAATATTCAAAATTTTATAGGTTGATTATATCTGCTCAAAGATAAATTGAATTGATGTGATCATGAATATGTAAATAAAGATTTTATCGTGAGTAGGCCACACACGAGAAAGAGGACGATATACTGAGGCCCAATTTAAGGGTGAAAAAGTAAACTGGACTTTGAATGTATGTTAACAGTGTGCCCAATCACTATTATAATCATTTATACAAAATGAAATCCCAGTTGCACCCCTATGTTGTTGAGGTCACGGTGACCCGAGTCTGAAGTATTAATTTGAATATCAATTGATATCACTCCGCGAGGTTTACCGCTCCGCGAGGTTAATTTTCCTTTGATCTGATCATTCATCTAATTTACATATCGTATTTGACGAATACAGTGAGTTTTTTAACATCTTTAAAAAGTATGTTATATGGAAAATTGACCATGACTTCTAGTTTATCTGTGGTGTATTTCTACTATACCACAATCAATGTGACATTTATGATACAATATAAATGCATATGTCAATAGACAATATTTATATAGAATTTGTGATTTGAAATCAAATGTTTGGTTTTAAAGGGCGTAGACATCAAATGAAGTCAGTAGCTTTGCAGTGGCATTTTTGGAGAAAGTGTATGGTTTGGAGGAGTGCAGAAATTTTAGACCACCTTGTAAATTGCACGCCAGTACATCATGTACTTGAAAACATGTCAATCACAAAACACAGCTGAGAGGCCCCTGTAGGGCAAGTGATTTAGCACACCTCACACAGTCATACGTCATCACAAGTTTCTGTAACCAGGCAGGGAGGCCAGACAGCTTTCACATATCACTACTACAGTTTCATAATGTCACGATATATTTGTCAAGTTTGACAGGTTTTATCTCGCGCCGTATGTGTGTGTGACCCAGGCAGGTGAAACTATAGAATTTTATATTTCTAGCTAATGCCTACCTCCAACAAGATAGGTTTTGTTTTGGAAAGCTATTAAGTTTAGGTTTATATACTAGATCACCAATGTAACTTTATGTATTTTTGTTTTGTAGTTATGCTATGTTTATCTATATTGAGATTTATCTACTCCTGAGTTTATATTTTAACATTTATAGTTTTTTTCATCATCGTGTAGGAGTATTTGAGCATTTGTTTCTTGTGAAACTGTGAGGAACATTGAGGAAATGACTGTACATATGCAAAGAACATTTGTGATATGACTCCCATAAGTATAAAATAACGTGTATTTGATCGTTGAAGCACATTAAGACATAAATGAAAAAAGAAACCTGCCAAAAACCAGTGCAACAATGATAGGCCTAAATATTGGTATGTCGTAAACTGCCTTCCCAGACTATTCGCAAATGGGAACAAGCCATGGAAAATATTTCTTGTTTCCTTTTGAAAATATGAAGGTAAAGTGGAGTTTGTAAGAAGAAAATAAGTTTTATGCTTTTTCAGTTTGGCGCGATTATGTTTCTCTCCCTTCCCTCAGATTATATGGACGCTGGACGCTTTTGCCCCCGTAAACTTTTCTCTCTAAAGTGGCACAAAAAACAAGAATATGAAGTAAATATACAGTACAGCGACGTCAAGAAACAAGACTTTTTGGAGGGTCCTAAAAAGATATAACATGATTCCAGTGAAAGTTTTTACTTTATTTTGTTTAATTTTATTTTAATTAGTGTAAATGTTGCAATTATAAAATTAGACAAATCGACTCTTCTATGCGAAAGGGACGCTTGGTGGGTTCATCAAGCTGTCAACACCAATGTCAAACCGGAAGTGACTTTCATGTCATTTGAGGATAGTCAGTGGAGCTGGATTTATATATCTCACAACTCGAGTCAATCATGGATATTTCTCGATGAAAAGTGGTTTATAAGATTTGTTTCATTCTCAGAGCTGTGATGAATTATTTCATTGCCCTTTTCATTGCCCTTTATCATTGCTCTTTATCATTGCCCTTTATCATTGCCCTTTATCATTGCCCTTTATCATTGCCCTTTATCATTGCCCTTTATCATTGCCCTTTATCATTGCCGCAAGTCATCGAATCATAAATTCTACTCTTTCCCTGCAAAACAACATCCACTTAAAATTGACCAACATCAGATCATAACCTATGATCAATAACCTATGATCAATAACCTATGATCAATAACCTATGATCAAATGTCTGACCTACACAATGACCAATCAACTCTGTACATAACTGAATATGTATGAATATTCATCTATTCTTTCATCAATCAGCATTTTTTTCTTTCATCAATCAGCCTTTTTGTGAATTCCAATCCTGACGCACTTCTTTTTTACCAATGACGGCAGGGACTGACGTGCCAGAGAAGTCCTGAAATGGAAGGTAGTACCAATATATTCACCTGGCAAATATACTGAGACATTCTTTTCAAACAGAAGCATGCATCCTCCTCAAAGTATATTTTTGTTTTCAAAGTTGAAGAAGGGGAGTGAATTATGTGTATGTGTGTGTAGTACTTTTTTAAAATCAAAGTTGGCCTTGCCAAGTCAGCCATGATCGTGACTTATCATGACGAGTCAGTATTGACGGGTTGTGCCATGATCATGACGAGTCGGTCTTGATAAGTTATTCCAATCAATCTCAATATGCTATCAATATTAATACGGAAAATACAGCTCAGGATATAAAAACCAGAAATATTTTCCAATATCGTGTATATGAGGTATTGTAATTCTCAGTTGACATCAGTAGCTGTCAACAAAAGAACAATATTCAGGGTCGTAAATTTGGGAAGTGCTTTCTCATTCATAAATGTTTGCTACTACTTGGTTAATTTTGGCCCAAATACCTTGTACTATTTTCCAAATATAAATTTCACTATCACAATTTTATTTTTTCTATTTTTTTTTTTTGGGGGGGGGGGGGGATAGTGGCAGTTAAAGGCAGCGGTAGGAGGTGTCATAACAACCCAGGCAGCGTGCACAACACACTGAATACAGACATCTTTGGACAGTCACGCACGAGTACACACCATATACTGTGCAGACACCTGGTTTCATGATCATACCCAGTGGCGGATCAAGAAGAATGAGGGGGTGGTAGAGGTAGGGTACCACTTTCCCCAAATGAAACAGGGCACTTTTAAATATGAAGTAAACAGAAAAAAGCTTAGTGAAGTGATTGTGAAGTACAATTTTATCCCCCTCTTGCATGACATTCTGGATCCGCTCCTGATCCCTGTTTGTCCTTTGGCATCAACTCTACATCCACGGGTGTGTGTGTTGTATAGTTATGGTTCGAATCATATAACGGACTCGTTATGACCTCGGTGGGGGAGACATTAAGAAGTCCCCATCTTAAGAGAGTTTAGAAAGTAAACCTCATTCAATTTATCTTGGATCTTTTCAAGATAACTTAACATTATGTGACCGAAGTTAATCAAAGCCCTCGGGATATGTCGCAGTATAGTACTCTCAGACCAAAGCAATGTCATCGATTTGATTTGATTTGATTTGATTTGATTTGATATGTTGGCCGCTCCACTTTTGTCTCGTGGGCACATTTGAGAGTGGGCACATCACGTGACCTACAACAAAGATGTTGGAAATCTTTAGGATTTAGAATTGAATATAAAGAGATGTAAGTAGCATACCGTGTGACTGGGAAAACAGGGGAACCCAACAGTGGATAAATAAACAGACATCATGTTGGCCCAGGGACATGATGAAACAGGGAGGGGCGGGTCCAGGGCATTCAAAGGGGGCGCCAGCCGTGTCTTGGTCATAATAAACAGTGGGGGCGGACCAAGGGAACAGAGAACCACAAATCCAGTTATTTTCATGTAAAACATTAGACAACAAATACGGTAACATTTTATTGTGGGCAACTAGCATTGTATCTAGTATTTTCAGTATGGACCCTTATATTGAATCATAGGACAGAGCAAGAAAAGGGGAATGGTCCCTTATATTGTATCATAGGACAGATCAAGACAAGGGGAATGGTCCCTTATATTGAATCATAGGACAGAGCAAGACAAGGGGAATGGGCCCTTATATTGTATCATAGGACAGATCAAGACAAGGGGAATGGTCCCTTATATTGTATCATAGGACAGATCAAGACAAGGGGAATGGTCCCTTATATTGTATCACCGGACAGATCAAGACAAGGGGAATGGTCCCTTATATTGTATCACAGGACAGAGCAAGACAAGGGGAATGGTCCCTTATATTGTATCACAGGACAGAGCAAGACAAGGGGAATGGGCCCTTATATTGTATCACCGGACAGATCAAGACAAGGGGAATGGTCCCTTATATTGTATCACAGGACAGAGCAAGACAAGGGGAATGGTCCTTTATATTGTATCACAGGACAGAGCAAGACAAGGGGAATGGTCCCTTATATTGTATCACCGGACAGATCAAGACAAGGGGAATGGTCCCTTATATTGTATCACAGGACAGAGCAAGACAAGGGGAATGGTCCCTTATATTGTATCACCGGACAGATCAAGACAAGGGGAATGGTCCCTTATATTGTATCACAGGACAGAGCAAGACAAGGGGAATGGGCCCTTATATTGTATCACAGGACAGGGCACGACAAGGGGAATGGTCCTTTATATTGTATCACAGGACAGATCGAGACAAGGTGATATCGCATTATAGGATGGGGGGGGGGAAGAAAGAGTATTTTGTGATATAGCGAAATGAGAAAAACGGCCCATTAAATTGGATTCTTAAACAGAACAAAATAGGAAAATGATTCCTTCTATCAATAAGACCTTAAGAATGGCCTCTTGTATAGTTTCCTTAAGAATGGCCTCTTGTATAGTTTTCTTAAGAATGGCCTCTTGTATAGTTTTCTTGGTCCACCTGGATACGCCTAGAGAGAGCCTCGGGCGACGTACAAGCAGAACTAGAGCCAAGCCAAGACAGATTAGCACAAATATCTCCACCTTGCTCTTGATTAACTTAATATTTATATTTGCATTACAAGTTAATGATGGTTGATTATATATATATATATATATATATTTGTTTTGTCCAATTCATCATCTGAAAATCTTTTCTCGGTTTTGACTATTTTAAAAATTACAAAGCATTAGATGATGAAATCCCTCTTCCCATCTGGTGTTGTTTGTTGGAGGATATTCCTGCAAAACTCAGTGTGAGTAGACGAAGCAGTTCCTCTGATAAATGGGACAGCTGTCATTAGTCATTTTGGAATATTTGGTTTCTCTGCAAAGTCTGCAAACATCTTTTTACCTAGCTTGCTATATGTAGAGTCTTTTTTTTATTTCAAGCAAATGTCTGTTGGTGAAAAAAAATGAAAATGCTCCAAGAACCGAAGGATTTATGAAAAACAATCCTTAAAATAATACTCTACGCCCATTTTATCCTGTTGACAAGAGACCGGGGATTTGCAAAATGGAAAATACGGGAAGTAAGGAAGCGGATCAAGGTGAATATTTGGGATGATAGCCTCCTATTAATATAAATTAACGATTTATTTGTTGTCTTATACTAAGCTTTCCTGATCTTTCAGAACAACTAACAATGAATGCTACACTGATAACCATTGACATTCAGAAGAAACTTCTCCAATAGAAATTTGGCAAAACCAGTAAATAATGGTGGCAATTAATAATGTACATGATAATAAGTCGCTCTGTGGAGCCTGGGGCAGAAACAGCAGTGGCCACCCAAGCAGATACCGGATCGCCCCGAGCGAGGTCCTTAGTGACAATCATCGTGTCTGACCTTAAAACCATTGTGGTAGGTCCATATTTGCTTAACATGTGCGCAGGGGTGACAGGTAGGCACATATTTTTACCACATGTGCGTGGGGGTGACAGGTAGATCCAGGACTGTGCTACATGTGTCTCTCATGAATGTTGTTGCTCGGGTTCGTTCATGTATACCAAACCGGAAGTAAGCGGAATGTAACAGGAAGCTATGATTCTGTAGAGTGTGCGGGCCAAAAAACAACTTCAAGTTGGTAGACACTAACATGAAAACAAAGCCTTTATTTAAGCTAGCATGTGAGATATCCACAGAAACCATATAACCAGTCTCTTCGAAAAGAGAAGGGCACGGAGTCCTGGTGGCAAGCTTTTTAATGAATTTATATGGGGTCTGTAATAGTGCAGAAAAGGTCTTTCATAAAACAAGTAAACAAAACCAGTTCTCCCATTCTGATTTACAGGTGTTTGTGTAGAAATGGGAATATAAAAAGAAAAAAGAAATATAGAAATGGGCTTATATAAAAAATAAAGATAGAGAAATAGGCATACATAAAGAATAAAGAATTATATAATGGAATACTTCAAAATAGGATATGGAATATCACAAGTCTAACAATTAATTATAAATGATGTGAACAAATTAAAAGATATGATTGTATAATAATGCACGACGTTAGATAAATCCTGATGGAAGAATAATGTTCACAACGAGGATCCGTGAATGTGTCATGAACAGCCTACAATGAGGGTCGACTTATTCGCACTATTTTTACAGTGGTTCTCTGAGAAATGTGCCAGTAAATTACAATTTTATCAGCAATTGAGTCCGAACGGCACAAAAAGTTATACCGTTTCTGCATCAATAGTTGTACTTCTGAAGAGAAAATATATAAAACTGAGCCTCAAAAGAGTCTCAAAAGTATTCTTGTTTATCTGTAGAGAATAACAAAAATAAAATATAAAGTGAAACAAGTAGCAAGAGAAAGGGTTGTAATGCGAGTTCATTTCGTCCATGTCACCGACAAGCGCAGAACAATACGATCCATCATTTTCCCATGTGGTGTTCAGGCGGAGTACATTCAATGATGTTTAGCGCCGCAGGCAGTGCTGGTCAAGTATATCATAACATCGGTGTACCAGCATAACAAAATAATAGTATATCTCAGCTGTAAACATTTGTGTCCTTTTTTTCTGTCCATAAAGTTATAATGTAAATATATAAACAGTGATAAAACACACTACTGTGAGCTGATATTTTACAATTGAAATACTATAAACAAACACTTGGTAGTAGCAAGTAAGGAAACTAGATGTTTCTCTGGACTCGTAGATAATAATGATTTTACAAAGCATCCAATATCTTTGATTGCATGGGGTTGTGAGATATTATGGGATGCGCTGTTATTATGGGATGATGTCATGGGTAGTCTGATATAATGGGATAGTCTGATATTATGGGATAGGCTGATATTATGGGATAGGCTGATATTATGGGATAGCTTGATATTATGGGATAGCTTGATATTATGGGATAGCTTGATATTATGGGATAGGCTTATATTATGGGATAGGCTGATATTATGGGATAGGCTGATATTATGGGATAGGCTGATATTATGGGATAGGATGATATTATGGGATAGGCTGATATTATGGGATAGGCTGATATTATGGGATAGCTTGATATTATGGGATAGCTTGATATAATGGGATAGCTTGATTTTATGGGATAGCTTGATATTATGGGATAGGCTGATATTATGGGATAGGCTGATATTATGGGATAGGCTGATATTATGGGATAGGTTGATATTATGGGATAATCTGATATTATGGGATAGCTTGATATTATGGGATAGGCTGATATTATGGGATAGGCTTATGTTATGGGATAGCTTGATATTATGGGATAGGCTGATACAGTGGAAACAGATTGCGCCATAAGAAAAATCATATATTTGGTTTATAGAAATGCACTATACTCGCGTAAGTAAATGCAGATTAAAGCATAAGGCTGGGTCGAATGCTGAGAGACGCTGTCAGAGTTCGTGATGTTCTTGTGATATATGAAATATAAACAGCGTAAGCCTCCACGGGACGGGATGAGAACGCAGTGTCGTAAAAAATATGGTGTCTATTTTCAGGGTTTTGAAGACGAACAAACAACCTATTCATGTGTCTGTCTGCAGAAGATAGATTTATTTATGTAAAGGTCAAATTGTTTCTGGGCCCCTTATACAGCCAAACTAAATGTCATATAAAATATCTTTGTTAGTCAATCAATGTATGGAGATAAATTGCTAAATAATTAACTGTGTGTGCCAGTCTTTACTCTCGTTATATTCCCGTGGCTTCCCCGTCTCGCATACGAGATTTTGGCTTCACTTGAGAGCAGAACAAAGACGAGCGAATTAAACACGTTTTAGAAATCTCTCATGTCGCCACTTCAATACAAAGAAAAAAAAAACAACAAAAAAACAACAACAAAAAAACAGGCCTGGATGAAATGATTTTTTGTTGAGAAAGATTACATTTTAAGAAGCACAAAGAATCCAATGTAAGATATCAAACACCAACTTTGTAGTACCCTTATCACTTTTAAGCAGACATGATAATTCTGACAGCTCTCCCACCAGGGGGCGATGACGTGGCGCAGTTTTGCTAATGTTTTTTCGTTGGGACAGGAAAGAAATCTTTTAAGTGTGGTACATTTCCTGGGATAATGAGCTGTAAAAGAACAGAAAATATTTCTCCGTCAGTCAGACAGATCTTGCATTGTATATGATGACAAAGCACGTATTTTTGGTAAGAGTGGCGACAACACCTTGCCAAATATTTTAGTTTCTGGACGGTTTCAGTTAACCCTAAACGATTATTTATTTTTCCCAAATAGTCAATATGATAAATAGTCAATATGATAAATATTTTAACTGAAAAAAACAGGCGTGATCTTTATATAAAAAGAGAACTTTATTTTTGATCCCCAGTCATAATCATCTTGTTTAGTATTAGTGAGTTCTCTAGTGTCAACTGTCTAAAAAGGTCACTTGTCTGAAAAGGTCACTTGTCTGAAAATGCCACATGTTTGAAAAGGTCACTTGTCTGAAAAGGTCCCTTTCTGCAAAGGTCCCCTATCTAAAAGGCCCTAATTCTGCAATGTTAAAAGCCCCCCCTCTCTTACAAGACCACATGATCATCCTAAATGTCCCATTGACATAAAGAATAATCCATACCACTCAAGGTCACCAAAATTGCATGTGTCCTTGAATACTATATCAATATGAATGACAAATTACCTGTATATTATTGCGGTCCTTCTCTAACTGAGGACATATTAATAATAGACAGAGACTCTATAGCATATACATATCACCATATATGAATACACCTTTGTCTGGCCGGGACCTATTATGCATTTTTCTCATTGGCAGTTCCCGGCTTAGGTGTCAGACGAGGCGCACTGCTGTAATAGGATAATAGGGAATAGCGAGAATGGACAAACAAATTATCTCCTCACCGAGTTTTAAACCGGATTTCATTATTGACAAAGTGGGCTGACATACCACGTGTTATAACGGGTTTGACGTGATCTGGGCGCTCAATGTTCCCACCACAAATATTATTCAGCTAATGGTGTTTATTGGAAAGCTAAGAACAAAAGTCACATATTTCAAATGTACATAAATTACTGTATAGACCGAATCTACATTGAATTACCAATACATTTATCTTAAAATATCATACGCCGACAATATTTATATGAGTTGGATGTTGTGAAATGATCAATTTGTAGCATAGCTGTTGTTCTCAAACAAATGTTAATCTTTCTATGTTGCTTTCAGTGCCGACTTTTTGTTGGGTTATTTCTTATTCAATTTCACTCAACTTTTGGAGATTTCCCTTTATCGTACAACCCAAAATAGGAAAAAAAATGTTAGTCTCCAATATGATTACAAACTTTATTGGCTGTCTACCTACCTTGTGATCCAAAGGTCATGGGTTCGATTCCCGGCCATGCTGGCATTGAATTTATGATACAATTGTTCATGTCAGCCGAGGCCATTGCTTGAAGGGATTTACGTATTTTCCCTGTAAATCTGTGACTGGGTGGGTTGCCATGTCAAAATCCCGCGACATGACAATTCAGTGAGGCAGCACTATATTTGCTACAAATAGGTCTCGTCATGAAGTGACTAAATAATGTTAAAGGGGATGTAAACCCCCCAAACAAAAACAAACAAAAAACTTACCTACCTTTCTGTAACTGGTAGCTATGTAAGATAACGTAAGAGAGGTGGGCATGAAAACATAAAGGTAAAGTTTATTATTGGATACGAAGATTAAAAGTTGAAAATATAGAATTTGAAATTGGTGAATTTGTAAAGTAGAGTTTGGAATTTGAGGAGGTCGAGAGAACTGATAACATGGTATAGATTCGGGCCAGCTCATACCTATATTAAGCTGAATATAATAATGACATTTATATAGCGCTGATACCAGACAGTCTGTGTTCATAGCGACTAATGGCTATTGAACTGGGTCCATAGTAGACAGTGTATGTCCATAGCGACTAATGGCTATTGAACTGGGTCCATAGAGGACAGTGTATGTCCATAGCGACTAATGGCTATTGGGCTGGGTCCATAGTAGACAGTATATGTCCATAGCGACTAATGGCTATTGAACTGGGTCCATAGTAGACAGTGTATGTCCATAACGACTAATGGCTATCGGGATGGGTCCATAGCAGACAGTGTATACATAAATGGCTATTGGACTGGGTTCATAACAGACGGATATATATAGGGTGACTTCACACAAGACCAGTCCATTTTGCCATCTTTTTATGTTGTGGTATTTAAACCTTTCAGAATGACGTATTTATCATAGATGGCCATGCACCATGCATTGTATCGTGTCAGTGCCAAACTTCAACTTTTTACACTCGACAAATCAAGCGTCATCAGTTTGTTCACACATGTCTAAAATTTTGTCAGATAAAAGCCTTTTAATGTATATATATATATATATATATATATATATATATATATATATATATATATATATATATATATATATATATACATTAAAAGGCTTTTATCTGACAAATATATATATATATATATATATATATATATATATATATATATATATATATATATATATATATATATATATATATATATATATATATATATATATATATATATATATATTTATGGGATTTGTTCTATCAATCCACCTATATAGTGACAAGCAACAACAAGTACAATATCGGAGGTGTGTCACTTTAACTCGGTGGTGTGTCACTTCAACTCTTTATTTTTAAAACTGGTACAAGTAAACTCTGTCCAAACTGCACAGACAGTGATAATCATTTCCCAACTGAATTGTCTGTAAGCTGTAATGGGCTAGATTGATGGTATATAGCCCATGATATCTACATTTTGTCAGCAAAAGTGAAGCTTGCCATTGGAATTTTGCTATGTGTAAAGTGTAGGCGGTGGTGGGACCAGCAGAATGTGTCGGGTTGCAATAAAAGTGTATTTTGTTCCCCATGTGTGGATATTAATATCCTTTACTGATTTTCTTAAGTATACTTCGGATATAAAATGGCTATAAAAGACACAGAAAAAAGCTTTTAGTGTCATATAAATATAAGTCGGGTTGCCAAGGCTTACTTTCCAGGAAACATTGAGAAAGATTGTTCTTGGAAGTCAAAATACATGCATTTTTAAAAAAATTGTTTATTATGCAAGAACTAAGTATCCACGTAAAAATACACAATGTTTTAAATAAGTTTATTTGGTTCAGATTTTCGGAAACATTTATAAAAAATTGTTAGGTAGAAAGATTACCAAAGCTCTTACTGTGAAGAAACGCCTTGATGTTTTGTTTTTTCAAAGAATGGCGGTATTTTTTGTTTGGATAAGACCCAATGGGTTTTGATAAGAGACTTGTCATTTTGAGCTAGTGGGAGTGGTGAATGGTTTAGGAATAATGCAGCAATCATGCCTTGATCTATTTGTTAGGTTGATAGGTGATACTTGTGGGAGTGGTGAATGGTTTAGGAATGATGCAGCAATCATGCCTTGATCTATTTGTTAGGTTGGTAGGTGATACTTGTGGGAGTGCGAAATGGTTTAGGAATGATGCAGCAATCATGTCTTGATCTATTTGTTAGGTTGGTAGGTGATACTTGTGGGAGTGCGAAATGGTTTAGGAATGATGCAGCAATCATGTCTTGATCTATTTGTTAGGTTGGTAGGTGATACTTGTGGGAGTGAGAAATGGTTTAGGAATAATGCAGCAATCATGCCTTGATCTATTTGTTAGGTTGGTAGGGGAAACTAATGGGAGTGGTGAATGGTTTAGGAATAATGCAGCAATCATGCCTTGATCTATTTGTTAGGTTGGTAGGTGATACTTGTGGGAGTGCGAAATGGTTTGGGAATGATGCAGCAATCATGTCTTGATCTATTTGTTAGGTTGGTAGGTGATACTTGTGGGAGTGAGAAATGGTTTAGGAATAATGCAGCAATCATGCCTTGATCTATTTGTTAGGTTGATAGGTGATACTTGTGGGAGTGAGAAATGGTTTAGGAATAATGCAGCAATCATGCCTTGATCTATTTGTCAGGTTGATAGGTGATACTTGTGGGAGTGAGAAATGGTTTAGGAATAATGCAGCAATCATGCCTTGATCTATTTGTTAGGTTGATAGGTGATACTTGTGGGAGTGGGAAATGGTTTAGGAATGATGCAGCAATCATGCCTTGATCTATTTGTTAGGTTGATAGGTGATACTTGTGGGAGTGGTGAATGGTTTAGGAATAATGCAGCAATCATGCCTTGATCTATTTGTTAGGTTGGTAGGTGATACTTGTGGGAGTGGGAAATGGTTTAGGAATAATGCAGCAATCATGCCTTGATCTATTTGTTAGGTTGGTAGGGGAAACTTGTGGGAGTGGTGAATGGTTTAGGAATAATGCAGCAATCATGCCTTGATCTATTTGTTAGGTTGGTAGGTGATACTTGTGGGAGTGGGAAATGGTTTAGGAATAATGCAGCAATCATGCCTTGATCTATTTGTTAGGTTGGTAGGTGATACTTGTGGGAGTGGTGAATGGTATAGGAATAATGCAGCAATCATGCCTTGATCTATTTGTTAGGTTGGTAGGTGATACTTGTGGGAGTGAGAAATGGTTTAGGAATGATGCAGCAATCATGCCTTGATATATTTGTTAGGTTGATAGGTGATACTTGTGGGAGTGGTGAATGGTATAGGAATAATGCAGCAATCATGCCTTGATCTATTTGTTAGGTTGGTAGGTGATACTTGTGGGAGTGGGAAATGGTTTAGGAATGATGCAGCAATCATGCCTTGATCTATTTGTTAGGTTGGTAGGTGATACTTGTGGGAGTGAGAAATGGTTTAGGAATGATGCAGCAATCATGCCTTGATCTATTTGTTAGGTTGGTAGGTGATACTTGTGGGAGTGGTGAATGGTATAGGAATAATGCAGCAATCATGCCTTGATCTATTTGTTAGGTTGGTAGGTGATACTTGTGGGAGTGGTGAATGGTATAGGAATAATGCAGCAATCATGCCTTGATCTATTTGTTAGGTTGGTAGGTGATACTTGTGGGAGTGGTGAATGGTATAGGAATAATGCAGCAATCATGCCTTGATCTATTTGTTAGGTTGGTAGGTGATACTTGTGGGAGTGGTGAATGGTATAGGAATGATGCAGCAATCATGCCTTGATCTATTTGTTAGGTTGGTAGGTGATACTTGTGGGAGTGGTGAATGGTATAGGAATGATGCAGCAATCATGCCTTGATCTATTTGTTAGGTTGATAGGTGATACTTGTGGGAGTGAGAAATGGTTTAGGAATGATGCAGCAATCATGCCTTGATCTATTTGTTAGGTTGATAGGTGATACTTGTGGGAGTGGTGAATGGTATAGGAATAATGCAGCAATCATGCCTTGATCTATTTGTTAGGTTGGTAGGTGATACTTGTGGGAGTGAGAAATGGTTTAGGAATGATGCAGCAATCATGCCTTGATATATTTGTTAGGTTGATAGGTGATACTTGTGGGAGTGGTGAATGGTATAGGAATAATGCAGCAATCATGCCTTGATCTATTTGTTAGGTTGGTAGGTGATACTTGTGGGAGTGGGAAATGGTTTAGGAATGATGCAGCAATCATGCCTTGATCTATTTGTTAGGTTGGTAGGTGATACTTGTGGGAGTGGTGAATGGTATAGGAATGATGCAGCAATCATGCCTTGATCTATTTGTTAGGTTGGTAGGTGATACTTGTGGGAGTGGGAAATGGTTTAGGAATGATGCAGCAATCATGCCTTGATCTATTTGTTAGGTTGGTAGGTGATACTTGTGGGAGTGGTGAATGGTATAGGAATGATGCAGCAATCATGCCTTGATCTATTTGTTAGGTTGGTAGGTGATACTTGTGGGAGTGAGAAATGGTTTAGGAATAATGCAGCAATCATGTCTTGATCTATTTGTTAGGTTGGTAGGTGATACTTGTGGGAGTGAGAAATGGTTTAGGAATAATGCAGCAATCATGCCTTGATCTATTTGTTAGGTTGGTAGGTGATACTTGTGGGAGTGGGAAATGGTTTAGGAATAATGCAGCAATCATGCCTTGATCTATTTGTTAGGTTGGTAGGGGAAACTTGTGGTATGGTTCCCGCTGTGGTCGCTATAAATCATGGAATATCAGATTCTACCTCAAACAGTTTTGTGGTCACCTTGGTTATACACATCTACCACACTACCACGGCTTATATGATGATGATGATGATGATGATGATGATGATGATGATCATGATGATGATGATGATCATGAAAATAATAATAATAATAATAATAATAATAATAATATAAATAATAATAATAATAATAATCATAATCATAATAATAATAATAATAATAATAATAATAATAATAATAATAATAACAACAATAATAATAATAATAATAATAATAATAATAATAATAATAATAATAATAATAATAATAATTACAACAACAACAACAATAATAATAATAATAATAATAATAATAATAATAATAATAATAATAATAATAATAATAATAATAATAATAATAATAATAATAATAATAATAACAGCAACTAAATAACAATGATGATGATGTGATGATGATGATGATGATGATGATGATGATGATGATGATGATGATGATGATGATGATGATGATGATGATGATATAACAACAAAATTAGAATATTATAATACCTAATAGAATATTATAATACCAGACTACTATATTGTTCTACTTTCTAACAAACACATAACCATGAGGCATCGTATAATTGTAGAACACAGTCATCACCATGATCTGTGTTATCGTTCAGAGTTTAAGGAAATGAATACACAAAGTACTCCGGAACATAATGTTCGTGTCATGATCTATTTATAGCTCTGACCCACCTTGCGCTAACAACAAGCCACGTGTTCTGTATGTTATTGCAAATACGGCGCCACAATAGGATATTACTATGAGGCCACCTTCATGAGGAAATGAAAAAAAAGGCAGCGCAATTTATCCACCACTACTTTATCCTATGATGTTACTGTGTGAAAAATAAGGTGTGCTAAATACTAACGTTAACTCAGACTTTCTACCATAAGAACAAAGAGTTAGCATGTTAAGGGGATGGGGGATGGAATGTATCATCAGGGGTTGAGTTCAGATTGAAAGTTTTTGATTTGATGTTACATATAGGCAGGGTGACTGGTCTGATTTTTCTATGAGAACGATACACGTGGACATTGGGATCCGCGTGACTGCTGAGTCAGAAAAGACACATCACTGTCTTAAAAACAGCAGATACGCGCATCACCGTCATCCCGGCCCAACACTGCAGTCAACTCAGTCTGACAAGTCCAACGTACCAGTCATTGTGCTATTTACATTATAGTAGCATGTTAGTAGAGTACTAGTGCATATTTTGGACTTACGTCGATATCACGTGTAATTGAATAGCATATTACAAATAACAAATATAACATATCACGGTAACCACAACTCAGTTGGCGTGGCGGTCTTTGATATATCATTTCACCTGTTCTCAGCTGATATAGCTTAGTGTTGTCAAACAAAAGCAGCTAGTGTGAACACCAGAACATTTTTTCCCTTTTTACTTTCACGTGGAGTGTGTGATATTGGAACGATTTTGACCTTTGCTCGTGGAAACTGAGAAGTGATAGCCTACAAGGGTATCAATATTATTATCGCAAGTAGAAACGGGAGTGGAGCATAACTGGATTTAGGAAGATGAGGATTGCGGAAGCCAGACTCCTTAGAACTATGGAACGCTTCGGGCATGCGCAGATGACCGAAACTGACAGGTAGGCTAAAAGATATAATCAGAACACAAACATGTCTTATTTTATGATATTACATGGAATATTGTTGTATTTTGTTATGGATGAATAAACAAATTGAGTCAGACAATGTCAGTATATTCATGCATGAGTCACAAGATAGAGTCATCATGCTCATCTATGTGTGACAAGATAGAGTCATAATATTCATCCTTCATTCACAAGATAGTTATAATATTCATCCATGAGTCACAAGACAGAGTCGTGAGTCATAATAGTAGAGTCACCTTATTTATCTAAATATTGTTGCTATTTATCATAGTATCTCTGCTATTTATCAAAATATTGATGCTATTTATCATAGTATCTCTGCTATTTATCTAAATATTGTTGCTATTTATCATAGCATCTCTGCTATTTATCTAAATATTGTTGCTATTTGCCATAGTGTCTATGCTATTTATCTAAATATTGTTGCTATTTATCATAGTATCTCTGCTATTTATCTAAATATTGTTGCTGTTTATCATGATAACGTTTTATACAGGTATCACTGGTATCTGTCTGATATTTTAGTTTCATTTTATGTTCCTGTTGTCAGTCGTGGATGTACCGTTTCATCATTTATCAAAGCATTTGTATTGGGCACGCCACTGTTAATCTGTCATCGTGTTTTGTTATTTATTATGATCCTTTTTTTTTTTTTTGTTCTAGCATTTTTTATTGATCACATATCCGATGCTGTATTGATGTCCTGATTCATAAAAGGGGAATTTCCTGCATAGAGGGATATTCATGTCTCAGCCAACAAGCAATGGAAATTCCCATAATAAATCTAGGCACATATGAGTGTGTATGTGCGCAGGTACAACACATCCCTTGTATCGATTGCCACAACCGCACAGCTGGTAAATACAGTTCGGTCCAGTGCCATGTTCACAGCTGTGAGTACAGTCCGGTCCAGTGTCATGTTCACAGTTAAGAGTACAGTCCGGTCCAGTGTTATGTTCACAGCTGATAAATACAGTCCGGTCCAGTACCATGTTCACAGCTGTGAGGACATTCCGATCCAGTACCATGTTCACAGCTGTGAGGACAGTCTGGTCCAATGCCATGTTCACAGCTGTGAGGACAGTCTGGTCCAATGCCATGTTCACAGCTGTGAGTACAGTCCGGTCCAGTGTCATGTTCACAGTTAAGAGTACAGTCCGGTCCAGTGTTATGTTCACAGCTGATAAATACAGTCCGGTCCAGTACCATGTTCACAGCTGTGAGGACAGTCCGGTCCAGTGTCATGTTCACAGCTGATAAATACAGTCCGGTCCAGTACCATGTTCACAGCTGATAAATACAGTCCGGTCCAGTACCATGTTCACAGCTGTGAGTACAGTCCGGTTCAGTGTCGCGTTCACAGTTGCGAGTACAGTTCAGCTCGAGATGGGATCAAATATCACGTGTAAGGTTTGAATTATATGTGATCTATTCAGACCGATCTCCTGGACTTTACAGTTGTACATGTTTTGACATTTTCCCTGGTATATATTAACGAAACTATTGTTGGATAGCAAAATCAAACAATCAAACGAGTATGCTGAAAACAAAATAAGTAAATGGACCATTAATCCACCATAATAGTTACTATCAATATTTACTTACATTTATTGTATCAATAAAAGGACAATATTGTTTTTGCTATATCTTTACTGTCGATGTAATAATAATATTAATAATAATGATTTATATAGCGCTATATCAGACTTAGTCTGCTCTAATCAATCAGCGCTATACAAATCTTATTATTAATCTTATTATTATCGACCTGGTCGGTATCAATGGCGCCCATTGTTTCTTTCCCGTCAGGCAACCTGAAAATGTACATTTTGTATCCAGAAAATTCGCTATGCTTTTGTACAATTTTACAATAAATATGACCCTTAAATATGCTTCTCATTTTAGTCATGAGGGAACCTTTATAACTTTGTTGAAAATGGGGTCTAAATTTAATGGTATTGTGCAAAGTTTTGTATATCATGGTAAAGAACGAATATATTCTCTGCTTTACGTTGAGAATAGACTAACTGTGAAAAACGCGCATCAAGAAAGAATTGTTCTCTCCTTTTTGGCCATTCTTCATTTGGTTGTTTGTTTTGGTTATATTGACGGTCTTTCAGTACTACTAAGGCCATATCAGGACCGACATAAGGCCGTCATTGGAACTCAATGCCATACGCCTTTCGAAGAATGATTCAGGACCCTACTTCTTCATAATTTAGGCATTTGATCACTATTCAAAGGAGAGAGAAACAACCCAATGTCACAAACAGCTTTCCATATTTCTCACTCATGCAGTATGACATCTCTCAACCGGAAATAGAACGCATTTTTATGTAATTTATTTTTGAATTTCATTATATTATCTGAATGTCCCTCCGCCATTTCTCTTAATAAATATGTCATCATCATGATGATTATCAAGCATGATTATAGAATTTAATCTAAATTTAAATACTTTGGGTTCCTTTGGATAAAAGTGTCCCGTAGGATATTGTCAACTACACTCTACCATATTTTATGGCAGGGGATAAACAAATCATTTTCATAAGATATTCCTCATTTTTGATAGAATACAAAAAGCTTCTTTCCTCCATACGATGGCCATGATTAGATATTTATCATTTATATTTGGAAAAATGAAACACCGGTAAGGAGTTGTTTGCGACAGAGTAATGATTTTAGCATTGGTGTAAAAATGTCCCCTAATATGTCTTTAATCAATCAATCAATCAATCAATCAATCAATCAATCAATCAATCAGCCAACCAACCAATCATCTAAAGAATTGGATACATCATTACATGTCAAAACGTTAAACATTTCATTCTCGACATTTTTGTGCTCACAACATATACATATAAAAGGAAGAAGAAAAATAGAGTTGTTTGCGGCATAGCGGTGTCTTCAGCATGGCATGGAGGATGGAGGCCGGTAGCGATGTACATACATCATGCATTGATCCACGCTAGGACGTCTCAAGGCCGCTGTGTCTGGATCTGTGGCCTAGACAGAAAATACATAATAACATAGAGACATGGTACTAGTAGTAGAACCGTATAAGTGACATTAGGGATTACTATCTTGATTTTTTTTTAATGATTGGAATTCAGAGAGTTTTTTGTGCAGTTCCGGTGTGTTGTTTTCAATGGGGCAGTATGGCGACCCGCAATCGGTCTCTAACTGCACACACAAAGTCGGAAGTGCACAAAAAATCTTGTGTTTGTGGTGTTTTATGATAATCAATTGATACCGCCTGTGAAGATAAAAAATGAATTCAAGAGTGCAGTGTAAGGACAATGGCTTACTGCGAAAACTTATTGCTACTGCTGGCCGTTTCATGAGAGGATACAGATTAGTGGTGATTTCTAAATGATTAGGTCAGAGATTAAGGACTGGCCACAGTAATGCCGAGCCTTGCGGAAGCCAGATCAGCGATTTTACATAGATACCCAGCTGCATGCTGTCATTAAGGATGGAGTGATAAATCATGCCAGCTGCATGCTGTCATTAAGGATGGGGTGATAAATCATGCCAGCTGCATGCTGTCATTAAGGATGGGGTGATAAATCATGCCAGCTGCACGCTGTCATTAAGGATGGGGTGATAAATCATGCCAGCTGCATGCTGTCATTAAGGATGGGGTGATAAATCATGCCAGCTGCATGCTGTCATTAAGGATGGAATGATAAATCATGCCAGCTGGATGTTGTCATTAAGGATGGAGTGATAAATCATGCCAGCTGCATGTTGTCATTAAGGATGGGGTGATAAATCATGCCAGCTGCATGTTGTCATTAAGGATGGAGTGATAAATCATGCCAGCTGCATGCTGTCATTAAGGATGGGGTGATAAATCATGCCAGCTGCATGCTGTCATTAAGGAGGGGATGATAAATCATGCCAGCTGCATGCTGTCATTAAGGATGGAGTGATAAATCATGCCAGCTGCATGGTGTCATTAAGGATGGGGTGATAAATCATGCCAGCTGCATGGTGTCATTAATGGCATAATAAAATCATTATCATTTATTGTTAAAATCATTTAACAAAGCTAATAGATTGGTATAGCGTAACAAAGCTATTGGACTGGTATAGTGCAAGTAACAAAGCTATTGGACTGGTATAGTGCAAGTAACAAAGCTATTGGACTGATATAGTGCAAGTAACAAAGCTATTGGACTGGTATAGTGCAAGTAACAAAGCTATTGGACTGATATAGTGCAAGTAACAAAGCTATTGGACTGATATAGTGCAAGTAACAAAGCTATTGGACTGGTATAGTGCAAGTAACAAAGCTATTGGACTGGTATAGTGCAAGTAACAAAGCTATTGGACTGGTATAGCTTAAACAAGCGAACCATTTTATATAGACTGGGAGATTATCTTTATAGATCGATAGAGAACACGCCGCCTTGTTTCGTGAAGAAACACTTGCCGGCTAACATTATACACGTGTTTTTAATCTCAAGACATGGGCTTATCCAGACATATTGCAATCCGTAGACTCTAGCTTTTCCAGGGATATTTCAAGCTTTAATTGGGGGCTTGTGCAGAGATATTTCAAGCTTTAATTTGGGGCTTGTGCAGAGATATTTCAAGCTTTAATTGTGAGCTTGTCCAGAGATATTTCAAGCTTTAATTGGGGGCTTGTCCAGAGATATTTCAAGCTTTAATTGTGGGCTTGTCCAGAGATATTTCAAACTCTAGATATGGGCGTATCCAGACATATTTCAAACTCTGTATATGGGCTCTTCCAGAGATAGTTCAAACCCTAGACGTGGGCTTATCCAGAGAAATTTCACATCCTAGACGTGGGCTTATATATAGAGATATTTCACACCCTAGACGTGGGCTAATCAGGAACAAATATAAACCATATCCAAAATTAACTTTGCCAGTTTGATTTAAACTCAGTATGAGTACATATGTTTTCTAAAATCTAGACTTTGATGTAAGTTGATCAACTGTACACACGGTACACACGGTACACACGGTACACTGTAAGGAATAGATCTACGGTAGAATATTATTTGCTACATAGATTCACCGCAGCCTGTATACAGTGCATTTAATTTAGTTCTATAAACGTGATAGGAGTGCATGTGAAATGCCTCGCATTGCCTCATGTTATTTATGTACAATAATACACCAAGCATGACTCGGAGTCTGAATATCTGACTAACACTTGTCAACACATATTGTGCTCAGGGGGAAAAAACAGTTTCACTGTTTGAACAAGTAAGCAAAAAAAAAAAAAAAAAAACATTTTGAATTATTTTTAATGTCAGGATATTTTCAGATCTTGAAAAGAAACACATGATTCTATAAACTGGACTACAGATCTCAAGAAGTAATGGCTTCTTTGCTGTGGTTGTAAATGATGTACCATTATTTTTGACTAGTAAAATGCAGACATGTTGACAGCAGCTATGATGGATCACAGGTGCAATGGATGGGCTTAGTATACAAAGGTCGTAGACTAAACGTGAGTGCAATAAGAATCACTTTAATGTAATTGCACAAGAAAAACACTCCATGACAGGTCAAAAGGTCATATAAAGGTCAAGGAAGGTCAAGTAGGTTATCTTGGTTGTGTCTGGAAACAGTAGCGATACCGCAGGGGGCAGCACAGTAGCATTAACAAAGTTTTGTCGTTTACATTACCATTGTAATGTCAACCTAAAATAATACCACAAGCATTCATCACTGTGCCCTGAATAGTGAAAAAACAGCCTCATTTTTTACAAGTTGTTATTCATTTGTGGTAAAGAAGAAATGAGCCCCAGGGTCTATTAATTACATGTATACTTGAATGTCATAGATTATTTTTATTTGAAGAAATATATTGTGAGGTCAAACAAACATTTGTAGCATTGAAATGAGGATAGGGCGGGAGATGAATTTCTTTCAGACAAGTCATTTTTGAAAGAATCTTTTCAAAATAGAAATGTTCCCAGGCGTTTATCGTATCAATTACAAAGAAGTGCCAACTTTTATGTTTTCTGTGATATAAAAACTCCCCTCTCAAGGCAGACGTCTTGAAAAAGTTTGCCTCCCAATCATCTGACAGATGCTTACTTTAAGTTTGCTCACCAGAGGGCAGCACCGCTCCTCATGTATCGTTTGAAACCAGGAAAAATAGCAAAATATAGAATAGCAATTTTAAGTGGCCCTGGAAGTGCGAATTCAATCTATTGCAAGGCATCTCAATGTTTGGCGCGGGTTGTGTGCACGGGCAACGTCAACATTTCCCGGAAGGCTGAAAACAATTATTGTTTAAAATTCATGAAATTCAGACATCTTTAAGCATAAAACTCTTTTTTAATGTTGCCTATGTATTGTATATGTAATAATCACCAGAAACAATTTCTGCTATTTGATTTGAGCGAAAATTCCCGGATGTCAAAAACGCTGGCCCATCCACCCGCACAGAATATTACACACTGCCAACTAGTCTATTCCCTATATCCGAGTCCAACTACAAACACAGACATTCTGGGCACACCTGCCCAGAATGTCTGTACGTCCCGGCCCAGCCATTAATATGTACAACCCAGCCATTCAAATAGTAAACACATTTCTAGTTTTCTTGCAGAATATCTCTCTGGCCTCGTCTGTTTGTGGCGAGATTATACCTGTGTTGTCCTGTGGTGAAAAGAAAACACAGGTGTAAATTTAGCACATATCAAATGATTTAAAACTTTTTATAATAAAAAAATGCTTTTGATAGGAAACATATCTCGATTCAGCAAAACTGTTTGAACTAAACACGAAAAGCATTGAATTTAAGAGTTAGATTTATAGCTATGATTTTCATTTTTTAACCAAAAATCACCATGCATATGACATTTTGGCCACAAATACTTAATATTCTAGCAGGTGTTAGACACATTGCACTAATATCACCTGGTCCCCTCTTGTTGACAACAAATGTAAGCCAATCAGTATCGATGATAGGGTACCCGATCAGGTGAGGCACTAGGGAGTCACATGAAAACGTTGATCATTACTCAACGTTACCATGGTTACATGCCCAACACCACCATGTCGCCCTCTGGTGGTATTCGGTGTGTGCCGTGACAAGTACCTGCTTGTATCTGATGTATCTATTTAGGAGGTCCACCTAGAGGGTAGAAAACTGAGAACAACAAAACAAGTCGGCTGGGGGTACTGATGGGGAATAATACTTTGTTATTTTATTCCGATACCAGTATATATACTATTTTGATTATTACACACAAAAATGGACACTGCGTATATAATGTTTTATCAAGCCCAGATAATTCTGGGAGAATTGCCTTTTTGGATAGAATTGAAAGTTGATTAAGAAATGAAGCGGAGAACGGCAAGCGAGGTGATGTTCAGATCCAAATCCATTCGCTGTTTGTTTTGCTTCCTCTGGTTGCCAAACTTCTGGGTAAAGCCAGTATATTGATATTGATGCTTTGTGAACGGACCCTCATATTTTTATCCAGAAATAGCATATAACTTCGTCTTTTAAGCTTCATCACATGCAAAAATCCAACAGAAATAGTATTTGAACTTTCTCCTCAATTTTTTGTCAATGCGGCTTTATATCTTTCAACATTTGACCCCATACAGCTATTTTTCCAGTATTTTCATTTTCTTTAAACATAATATGATATGATGTCATCAATTCTCACTCTTCTAGTGAGAAGCTTCAATATTTCTAGCTGACAATATATTGGAAAATTGAACAGAAAAGGCGGCCTAGAAATAAGTTGGATTAATTTTTTTATTTGTTGCACTTTGAAATTGCTGAGTACATCGAACTGAAACATTTCAATTTCTATTTGAATTTGTTTGTATCATCTATATGTCCTTGACACTGTGTACAAAACGACCTTGACATTGCCAAGTTTTCAACATGCGCTCCACGCCTAGACTGGTAACATGTCACAACAACTGACATAAACAGGAGAAAAACTTGTTGTCATAGACGTGTCGCATATCTTTCTCTCACCTTTTTGACGACTGTGCAAATAAAAAAAAACTGAAAAGAAATGACGACGTCATAAAAACCTTTAGTTTGCGGTTTTTTTAGTTTAGTTTTTGAGTTGTATTTTTCAAGTCCAACGTATAAAAGGTTCAAGACTATCCAGATATAAAAGCAAATATTGAATGAAATAGATATAACAAATTCCAAAAATAGATTTAACACTTTTACAAAATAAATATAACATATTTTATAAACAAAATAAATAAACGAATAAATGACAAATTCGACGATTCCCAATTGTCCAATGAAAAAAATATATTAATGCGATTTAAAAAATAACTTGTAGACCTCATAATCCTAGTCCTGTCCCCGACCCAAATCATGAATATGACTTAGTCGTAACCCAGTCAAACATATTCTATCAATATTCTATAGCACATGAGATATTTGTTTAAAGAGAATATCAGATAGAAATCTTTAAGAGTTACATTTAACTATAGCCAGTTATAACTCTTAACTATTAATAAGCTATAACTCTAAATATAAAGAGTGCCATACTATAACAGTATATAAATGTATTTCCTGCTCTTAATGCCGCCAGGGGTCTCTTGTTGTGATGATTAAGGACGTATGTATTGGAAGCCAGGTATTTCTATGCTGTGGGGGAGATCAAAGAGGAAACATGTGTCTCCAATATGTGGGAAATAGCAAACACGAGCCAATACACGTCAGCCTACAGCATGAATTGAAGCAAGTATTATGTGGCATACAATAAATGTTAAAAAAAAACATCATTTGATCAAACACACACACAGACACACAGAACAACATGGATCGTTATTAATGAACCAAATTATGAGGGAACAGTTTATTTCTCCGTGAGAGAGGTAAAGATCAAATTTGATTCAAAATCATCACCCTCAATTAAACACTAGATGAACCATCAAGTGAAAACAATATTCCTCTGCAAGTTATATATACACTACAGATATATATATATATATATATATATATATATATATATATATATATATATATATATATATATATATATATATATATATATATAATTATTGCCTAGCGTTTGAAGCAGGGACGCAGGTAATATTTGCCTCGCAGCAGACGAAGCGCCGTTGTCATCAGACGTGTTTGCAGAACATGATGTAACCAGGGCTCGACATGTTTTCCTGCATACATCTGGTTGTCTGATGGTTTCACCACCAACCTGACACCAACTGACACCAATGTCAAATCCAATTATTGCCCACTTTAAAGTGAGAAATGTTTTAGAATAAACACATACATTGTATCTACTCTCATGCTGTACGATTTCCACAACAGTATTATTCCGGCGCTATATCTTGGAACATGAAGTATCTAATTTTAATATCGTATAATCAGAAGCGCAGCAGTCACGAGTTTGACCTATTTCATACACTTTTTGTCAAGGGTTTAAACATAAAATGCATAATTTTTGAAATTATAAAATTGATGTAATCACAATATTGAAGTAATGTAAAATAAAGCAGTTTACAGAAATACAAGGACGCTACCCTTCAACCGCCATAGGACCCCTCATCTTGAACTCTTAACTAAAATGTCTTCTTCTTTCGATGGTTATTCATCACCTTAAATCATAAATGTGGCACAACTTTGGTCTATCTGGAATCTGGGTAGGCGTTTTCATACTGGTACCCCCACCACCAGAAAGAAATTACTCATTACCGTCTGTCACGGGCTGTTTTTATATGAGGGTTGATTACAAGTGAAATGCAATTACAGCACATTGTCGGTGCTACATGCATGTTGAACCCCTTATTGTTGTGATGCTAATGGTAACAAAATACAAAATGTATTGCAAAACAGTAACTAACATCGTTGTCCCTTGAAATGCTGGGTTAAAGAAGAACATCACATTACAACTTACAACATTTGTCTTTGATAATAATAGAATTATCAGGAAATGTTGTGGTGTTTTGTTACTTCACTTCACATGTGTCCAACTGTGTATTTTAGCGATTTCAATTGGATACCGTAATTACTACTAAATGGAACCTAATGCAAGTTCAATAATTTGAATATGAGCAGACGTTGTCTGGAATCAGCGCTATATAAATGTTTCCCTTATTAACCAAGAACAGACATAGTCTGAAATAGCGCTGTACAAATGTTTTATTATATGATTATTATTATTATATTCCTATATTTTCTCATTCAGACGTCTTGTTCCTGAGAGGCTGAGACAGCGGCGTCAGACCATGCAGGACATGGCCCGTCCCTTGAAACACTGGCTCTACAGGAATAGAAACAACCCATACCCCAGCAAAGGGGACAAGATGCAGCTGGCGGGAGACTCCAATATGACCCTGACACAGGTAAGAATGTAAGGCCCAGCTGGCAGGAGACTCCAATATGACCCTGACACAGGTAGGAATGTAAGGCCCAGCTGGCAGGGGACTCCAATATTACCCTGACACAGGTAGGAATGTAATGCCCAGCTGGCAGGAGACTCCAATATTGCCCTGACACAGGTAGGAATGTAAGGCCCAGCTGGCAGGAGACTCCAATATGACCCTGACACAGGTAAGAATATAAGGCCCAGCTGGCAGCAGACTCCAATATTGCCCTGACACAGGTAGGAATGTAAGGCCCAGCTGACAGGAGACTCCAATATGACCCTGACACAGATAAGAATATAAGGCCCAGCTGGCTGAAGACTCCAATATTGCCCTGACACAGGTAGGAATGTAAGGCCCAGCTGACAGGAGACTCCAATATGACCCTGACACAGGTAGGAATATAAGGCCCAGCTGGCAGGAGACTCCAATATGACCATGGCACAGGTAGGAATATAAGGCCCAGCTGGCAGGAGACTAATATGACACACATAAGAAAAACAAAGATAATTTTTAACTGTTATTGGACAATGATATGACACACAGTTAAGATTTCTCAATCTGTCCAAACTTCAATCCATAACTGTGCACTTTGGCTACAAATATAAAGGTATAACTATTGCAATTTGGTTCAAATTTAAGAAAATATTATGCGATTCTTTATGAATTTAAAAAAGAATAATAAAATCTGCATTTTTAGGTTTCAAACTGGTTTGCAAATGCACGGAGACGGTTAAAGAACACAGTACGGGAACCGGATGTGACGTGGAGTAGGCGGATCAAGATGTACAACAACTGTGTGGAGGGGAACGCTGAGTTGCTGAGCGTCAGTTCTGATGATTCTATGTGGGATTTACCCCAGGAAGAGGACTCACCGCTAGGTGGGTCTCAAGGCATACCTGATATATACTGAAATTATCTGGTGGAAATAGCTTGGTCTGGTGGAAATAGCTTGGTCTGGTGGAAAAAGCTTGGTCTGGTGGAAATAGCTTGGTCTAATGGAAATAGCCTGGTCTGATGGAAATAGCTTGGTCTGATGGAAATAGCTTGGTCTGATGGAAATAGCTTGGTCTGGTGGAAATAGCTTGGTCTAATGGAAATAGCTTGGTCTGGTGGAAAAAGCTTGGTCTGGTGGAAATAGCTTGGTCTGGTGGAAATAGCTTGGTCTAATGGAAATAGCTTGGTCTGGTGGAAATAACTTGGTCTGATGGAAATAGCTTGGTCTGGTGGAAAAAGCTTGGTCTGATGGAAATAGCTTGGTCTAATGGAAATAGCTTGGTCTAATGGAAATAGCTTGGTCTAGTGGAAATAGCTTGGTCTGGTGGAAAAAGCTTGGTCTGGTGGAAATAGCTTGGTCTAATGGAAATAGCTTGGTCTAATGGAAATAGCTTGGTCTAGTGGAAATAGCTTGGTCTGGTGGAAAAAGCTTGGTCTGGTGAAAATAGCTTGGTCTAATGGAAATAGCTTGGTCTGGTGGAAAAAGCTTGGTCTGATGGAAATAGCTTGGTCTAATGGAAATAGCCTGGTCTGATGGAAATAGCTTGGTCTGATGGAAATAGCTTGGTCTGATGGAAATAGCTTGGTCTGGTGGAAATAGCTTGGTCTAATGGAAATAGCTTGGTCTGGTGGAAAAAGCTTGGTCTGGTGGAAATAGCTTGGTCTGGTGGAAATAGCTTGGTCTAATGGAAATAGCTTGGTCTGGTGGAAATAACTTGGTCTGATGGAAATAGCTTGGTCTGGTGGAAAAAGCTTGGTCTGATGGAAATAGCTTGGTCTAATGGAAATAGCTTGGTCTAGTGGAAATAGCTTGGTCTAATGGAAATAGCTTGGTCTGGTGGAAATAGCTTGGTCTGGTGGAAATAGCTTGGTCTGGTGGAAATAGCTTGGTCTGATGGAAATAGCTTGGTCTGGTGGAAATGGCTTGGTCTGGTGGAAATAGCTTGGTCTAATGGAAATAGCTTGGTCTGGTGGAAATAGCTTGGTCTGGTGGAAAAAGCTTGGTCTGGTGGAAATAGCTTGGTCTGGTGGAAATAGCTTGGTCTGATGGAAATAGCTTGGTCTGGTGGAAATAGCTTGGTCTAATGGAAATAGCTTGGTCTGATGGAAATAGCTTGGTCTAATGGAAAGAGCTTGGTCTAATGGAAAGAGCTTGGTCTAATGGAAATAGCTTGGTCTGATGGAAAGAGCTTGGTCTAATGGAAATAGCTTGGTCTAATGGAAATAGCTTGGTCTAATGGAAATAGCTTGGTCTAATGGAAATAGCTTGGTCTAATGGAAAGAGCTTGGTCTAATGGAAATAGCTTGGTCTGATGGAAAGAGCTTGGTCTAATGGAAAGAGCTTGGTCTAATGGAAATAGCTTGGTCTGATGGAAATAGCTTGGTCTAATGGAAATAGCTTGGTCTGATGGAAAGAGCTTGGTCTAATGGAAATAGCTTGGTCTGGTGGAAATAGCTTGGTCTGATGGAAATAGCTTGGTCTGGTGGAAATAGCTTGGTCTGATGGAAATAGCTTGGTCTGGCCATAATAGCCCAATTGGTAAAGTATTCGCTTAGATCCAGGGATTCCCGGTTCGAGCCCTGAACAGTTACTATCAATCGCTATGAGCAGACATTGTCTGGAATCAGCGCTATATAAATGTCAGTTTATCGTAATCTTCAAATTAATAGCATATATCTTGAAATTTATAGGAATCGTCTTGATATTGATAGAAATGTCTTGAAATGTATTGAATATATCTTGAAATTTATAGGAAATATTGTGAAATTTATAGGAAATATTGTGAAATTTATAGAAATATTTTAAAATAGAGTGGAATATTTTTGAATATATGGGAGAAATATCTTTAAATTTTGGTGAAATATCTTTAAATTTACTGGACATATCTTGACATTGATTGGAAATATCTTGAGATGAACAGGAAACATTTGGAAATTTATTTTAAATATTTTGAAATGGATTTTTTTTAACAAGAACATCTTTTGAAACTGGAAAATCCTTTGAAACTGGAAAATCTTTCTAAGCAGGAATATCTTTTGAAATGGCAAAGCCTCTTGAAAATAAGATTTAACACAAATGTTGAAAAAGGAAAAAAAATCTGTTCACAATAGAAAAAAATATTATGTATTTAACAGGAAAATCATTTTTAACAGGAAAATCCTCTGGGAAATAGCCATCTCTTGAAATAACAAAAACTTTACTACAAAGGCAATGTCTGTCTCCGAACCCAATAAAAAATGCAAACATGTAATCAAGATGGAGAATTCGTAATCGTGGTATTCAGCTCATACATGACATCTCATTCAGACATAGCTGAGACACAAGAGACATAGGCAATGAAAGAAATATATCCTCCTAGTCAATGCTGTAAAGAAAACATAACTTATTCAAATGCATGAATAACTGCAGCTACACCTGGTTGTCTCGAAAGGACTGACCTCAAACTGGCCTTTCTCCATTGCACATCTCCACGCAGAATAAAAGCGAGTTTGTTACCAGGGCGCGCCGTGAGCATAACAATTGACACAATCACATTTATGAATGCATGAAAAACAAGACACACAGGGTCCGCATTGTATGCCCACTGAGCACCCCGCGCATGCGCGTGGTTTTTTATGTCTGGTTTTTGGCTGCATTTAAAAGCATGTATGTACTTGGCCTTGGAAACAGTCTCACTGAAAAAATCTTCCTAAAACACTCTGACGTCAGAATATTACAAAATATTGTTTGATGTTTGCCACTTGCACAAAGTGGTATTATATATATATATATATATATATATATATATATATATATATATATATATATATATATATATATATATATATATATATATATATATATATATATATATATATATATATATATATATATATATATATATATATATATATATATATATATATATATATATATATATATATATATATATATATATATATATAACGTGCCTAATTAACATACAGCTGCAAGTGCACATTGGCTGCCCAAACACAAAGACCTCCTTCTTTGAAAAGAAAACAAGATTCTACAACCTTGTTGTCTGCATGTATGGGAAGGAACAGGCCATTTAATTTCTGGGGGTGGGGGGGGGGGGAGAAAAAATGGGTAAGCTCATTCTTTGGAACGAATGGATATTGATATTGGCCTTAATACAAAAATATAAAAAGGCAATATAGGAATACCTGTGAAACCTAATGATATCCACCAATTTGAATCATCAAATAATGTTAAGGTTAATATTTTAGAATATGATAATGAAAACTAAGATATACATCATAAAACAAGAAAAATAGCAATTAACATTCTAATATAGACTATATCATAACATACTGTATACTATATTGATCAAAGATGACAAGGGCTAATGTGTATACGTCAGTTATTTGTGTAGTTGCATCCGATTCATACTCTCGTGATCTTAGTTTTCGAGCGGGTTTGCAGCTCACTGCACTTGCTAGTCAACGACGTCTATGATTTACCGCAACTTCAAAATGATGAGAAAATATCAATATCATTTAAAAAAAGGAACCCGAATACAAATTCTTTTTAAAAAAAAAGACTTCTTGTTTTATATATTTATCAAGTATAACTGAGCTCACGAGGGATATACACTATTGCCTTTAATTTCTTGGATTGTAAAGATCCCCTGAATTTGCTGTAATGGGAGTTTCTAAGGGGAAAATGATACGGCCTTTATAGTTTACAAGGTTACTTTGACCTGTGAAAAAAATGCATCTCACGTTGGCCTATATTCCCTATGAGACAAATGCATCAAAGGTAATGTGAGTATATCGATTTATATACATAAAAAAACACAGAGGCATAATGTAGGGGGCAAGCTCTGTTTGTGAGCCTCATCCTTGTGAAATACCATGAATGATATCTATAACGAGTTACGTATACACAACACACATGTGTGGAACAACAAAAACAAGCTGATCACGACCACATCCGGGAACGTGGCGGGTGTGCCAAGGGAGGAGTTCCCTTCATATAAACATGTATCCCACATAATTCCACAAATATTCAGTGGGACACACAATAACACAAGTCTTGAATTTCATTAATTATCTCACTATAATGCTTCCATAAATGACTATGTCATTTAATAAATCATAATGAAAATTCATGCACTCATCCAAGTCTGGCGATGAAGAGTTTTGTACTGTGATACATTTTCATTTAAAAAAATAGGGAGAGTAATTTCCTAGGGGATGCAGTCGCTTGACTCTTCAAAATGTTCTAAAATCAACTATGAAACAATACATTTATTGCAAGGCACAACTAATTGAAAACTCTATTTATTTTAATGTCCATGTGAGATACATAACCAATAATATTTGCAAAGCATGTCTTATGGAGCATCATAACTTTCATGGTTTCAAAACTGGATAAAATAAAAATAAAGATAAACTGAGTTCTGAGTCCTCGCTATTTAGGTCATATCGATTATTTTGTTTCAGAAAGAGGAGATGAGATCATCCCTTCCCGTGATGCATCAATTCAAGATGGAGGTCATTGGACTGGTACTCCATCGACTGCAGTTTCTCTATCACAAAATAGAAATGATTCCATTGAAGCCAGCGCTCACTTTTCTAATGCCGAAGAAGAAAATTGTAAGAGTACTTCACCGAAATATGAAGGAAGTATTCTTCACAGATATCTGAATGACACATACGAACAATCTCTGTCCCTGAGAAATGTTGTACATGAAAACGAGAAGGAAGAATCCCGGAACCGGAACCCATCGGGGTCATTGAGTTCACACGACTATGAAGATGTTTCCACCACCTCCAGTTCTCCAACCCATAACAGCTTTGAAGGTAAGATATCAATATGGTGGATTGTGGAAAATTAACATTCTTTTTCGTCATGAAGTCTCTTAAAAGTAATGTGTTGCCTTTAAGTTATTGATTCTATTGATTATTGAGTCTGTGCTTTCACAAGTGATTTACCAAATATAGTCTGGTATCATAAATGGACAATAGTTACAAAAGTCAGGAAGATCCTTTGATCTTTTGGTTGCCATAGCAACTTTACTCTTGCAAGTCATTGTGCCAGAGTTGTATTTGTAATAAAGATCTTTATATAAAAGTTGGTTTGAGCCAGTCAAAAAGGTGTTTCCATATTTTTCAATGCCATGAATTATAATGGAATATACGTATGAAAAATAAAGTTGCCTTTTATATATATGAGGAATATAATGTTTAATTAGCTTGAAGGAGCGAGCAATCTTGGCTAATTTTTAGATTTAAAAAAAAATCACTTTTTAAAAAAAATCACTTTTTAAAAAAATCACTATTTAAAAAAATCACTATTTAAAAAAATCACTATTTGAAGCAGTAATGAAGAAGGTAACTAGTGACTATGATATTTGGTAAATAGTTTATCCAAACCTTAGTCTGATAAAAATAGTAATGATATCTGATCACATTTTTAATTGGCAGACCAATTTTTAATCAGATTGCAATGGGACTAAATTATGTTAAAGTGTACGACGAATATATAAAAGCGTATATAAAGTGTGTAATTGGATACGGAAAAAATGTTACATCTATAAATGTCTAGAACTAATTTAGAATTTGGACATATGCGAGTTTTCCGATAGCGTTTACAGATCGTAGTGATTATGCAGTGATTCTGAAAAATAGGTTTAACAATCATAAGTTAATGATGAAGGTATTTACCATTCATATCTATATATTGCTTAGACTGGTCCCCCGCCGAGTGTCAAGAACATACACAGAGGGCGGCACCAGTCTATATATTGCTTAGCTTGATGCATTCCGGTAAATGTCTATAAAACCTATATGAAAAAGAACGTAATTTATAGCCATCTTTTGAAAGCAAACTTCATTTTATGTGTGGAGTGTTATCATAGAAACACCGAAAGGTAAAATGACATGAACAGAGTATGGCAATATTTTCATGACCCATAGGTACTAGAATGACGCCAAACAGTGCGACCCTACTTTAGGGTTTTGACAGGTGTAATCCACAATAAATTTAATACGTTTGCTCAAAATTCCATGAACGATTCTACCATTCATAAGATTTTATGCAGAGAAAAACATTCTAATGATATTTCAAATTGTTCACATTTTAGACCAAGGCACGTCATTTGACCTTGAACAATGGGCTATGCAGTGGGAAA
The DNA here is from genome assembly GCA_949316495.1 of Amphiduros pacificus. Lineage (NCBI taxonomy): Eukaryota > Metazoa > Annelida > Polychaeta > Phyllodocida > Hesionidae > Amphiduros > Amphiduros pacificus. The sequence continues at coordinate 36,895,112 of OX439011.1, read as the reverse complement.
ATCTTCCTCACAGGTGAGGCCATACATTTATTTGAACTTTACATGATTAGTTTGAAGTTTATAAAAATATTATATAGAAACATACAAGTATGATAAATTTCTCATCGTTTTCAGGGAAGACGAAATATACTGGAAAGAGATCAGCGCCGCTTTGGCACTGACGTCATTGGCTAGAGCAAGGACGAAGATTTGTAATCAGACCGGAAGTTAGGTTTTTATTGTCCAATACATTGACTGAAAATGCGAAAAGACTAATTTATGTTTGCCATTTATTTCTTTTTTTAAAAATCAAAATTGTGTACTGGGCGTGTTCAACAGGAAGTGTAAAGCAGGAAATGTATAACAGGAAATGCACAACAAGAAGTGCATGACAGGAAGTGTATAACCGGAAATGTACAACAGTCTACAATAGTAAGTGTACAACGGGAAGTGTACAATGGGAAGTGTACAACGGGAAGTGTACAACAGGAAGTGTACATCGGGAAGTGTACAACGGGAAGTGTACAACGGGAAGTGTACGACAGGAAGTGTACGACAGGAAGTGTACGACAGGAAGTGTACGACAGGAAGTGTACGACAGGAAGTGTAAAACAGGAAGTGTACAGCTAGGTTGAAATATATGTTAACTGATATTCGTTCCATACGTATCTAGTAAAAATGCTCATTGTAAAAGAGTAGAAATCTCCTCACAAATCAGAATTAGTAAACAAATATTCTCAGTTGGGCAAATCATGGAGAAGTCTGATTGTAGCTAAATACAAATAACTGCCATAAATAATGACTCGGCAAAATAAAAGTTCATTTTCAAGAACATGCAGCGTTTGTACTGCATAAAAACAACCAGTTGAATTCAATATATGTTTTATCAATTTTATGTAAATCAGGAAGTCGTATATCCGTATATATTGTAAAATGAAAACATGTGCAACAATTAATATGCAAACATTCAACAATGGCCAAAATTGGGCCACATGTCTGAGGTTATAGGTTGAAAAAACACCCTGAAATTGCTGATTTGTGCTGGCGGTTTCATATTTCTCATCGCCTCATTTTTTGGCCTTATAATACATTTTAAAAAATCACCACCAATTATGCCAGTTAAAAAATCCTTCCAAACTTCCTGCAAAGTTAGCTATCGAACATAATTGAACTACCTTAGTATAGATAATCTATTTGATATATTTAAGGCATTTTGAGAGTATTAAAACCTATTGTTGTTTGACAGTCCAAAATAATTCTCACTGCTTGAGTGGGCCATGCTGCCACCTGGTGTGTTGAAATTTGTCATTTATGGATAAACTTTGTTGACATGCAAGCCTGGCTCCTAGCTATAACAAATACTTATTGACATGTTATTTCCTTATATTCCTAACATAACTGTCTTTCTATTCTTCGCAATATTTGAAACTGTTTTATGTGCATTTGTTGCCAGACTATTAATAGCACACAGAATGGTAGTCAACGTATGAGCTTTCATGTCAACAAACCTATCCCAGCATGCTGTGTACTTGGGAATCACAAATATTTAAACTCAAGCAGTGAGAATTGTAGAGCAATACAGATATACAAAAATGAGATGTGGAAATCATTGTTTTAACAATCCAAACACATAAATATGGTTAGCAATTTCTCATAAATTCAATGCCATTTTAGTTAATGATCATTGAAATGTGAATGAAATTGTGAGTAAATTGTGACAGGGACTGTTTTGATATATTGAGAAGTGGAATTACTTTTCTTCTTTTTTTTTGAGAGAGAGGCTGGGGGGGATTAAAGACACAAAAGGTCCTTGTGAAACCATGAAAATAATTTGAAAGGACCTTTTATGCCAAAAAAAAACTCTGATTATGCAAACCAATATGACACTGAATATCTGTAATATTGATAACCGTGAATATAATATCGACATGGACTGTCAGGAAATTATTTGATTAGCAATATATTTAGTTTTTAAGCTTATGGAGACACAGGGTCTTGTAAATACATATAAATTTACAAAGAAACATATGCACAGTTTCAGGGAATTGCTAAAAGCAAATAATTATTTTGTATGATGTTGGTTGTGCAAGGTATGACAATATTTTTTTCTAGATTTTGATGAACACCATTCATCATCTGTTATATAGAGGGGGGGAGGTGTAATGTATGGAAATATATAAATATATAATATATATATATATATATATATATATATATATATATATATATATATATATATATATATATATAAATGAAGTTTAAACAAAATCAAATTCTAATTTCTAAATATTTATCAATGCCCTCAGAGTCTACAGTTATGACACACATATTTCATGCAAATCTTTGAGGCTAGGATAACTTTCAGAGAAAATTAGAGAACCATATAATAATCTATCAATGGCAGAGAAAAAAATCATGAATATGATAATCATTGAATTTTATTCAATAACCATTTATTAGATTATCAAACCAAGGTAAATGTTTGGTGTCTGATTTATATATAAAAGCTTATAGTTGCCTTAAATGATTATTGTTTTCCAAAATCAATTTGATTGATTAAGAATGTAAATATAATCATCCTTACATTAGTATGACCAATTTTACCTTCTCTGTGTACATAGTATGGCAGATTCTGCCTTCTCTATACATAGTATGGCAGATTCTGCCTTCTCTGTACATAGTATGGCAGATTTGGCCTTCTCTGTACATAGTATGGCAGATTCTGCCTTCTCTGTACATAGTATGGCAGATTTGGCCTTCTCTGTGTACATAGTATGGCAGATTCTGCCTTCTCTGTACATAGTATTGCAGATTTTACCTTCTCTGTGTACATAGTATGGCAGATTTGGCCTTCTCTGTACATAGTATGGCAGATTCTGCCTTCTCTGTACATAGTATAACCGATTTTACCTTCTCTGTGTACATGGTATGGCAGATTTTACCTTCTCTGTGTACATAGTATGGCAGATTCTGCCTTCTCTATACATAGTATGGCAGACTTTACCTTCTCTGTACATAGTATGCCAGATTCTGCCTTCTTTGTACATAGTATGGCAGACTTTACCTTCTCTGTGTACATAGTTTGGCAGACTTTACTTTCTCTACACCCTGTGTGGCAGATTTTACCTTCTCTGTGTACATAGTATGGCAGACTTTACTTTCTCTACACCCTGTGTGGCAGATTTACTCTGTCTACCTGATAAGACAGACACTGACCTCTGACATCAGATATTGCCCTTTCTGTACCTGGTACCTTGAGCCCTTTTTCAAGCCTCATTATATAACTGCAACATTATCTGCATCTTCCAAAATATGATACACAGAGAATGATTTCTGTCAAATGAAGTACATGAAGGACAAGTCTAATATTTTTAAAATTATCAAATGCACAACAATTCATGCAGACCTGATATATGAAATAGTGCTAGAAAGGTCGAAAATTCAAACTCACAAACAAACAAATAAAACTCACAATCAAGCAAATAAAAACAACTATATTGGCCATATTTTTTCCATCAAAATAGAAATATTTGATTTACTTCCCTTTTCTCATTTTCCAACACCTCTTTTCTCATTTCCCACCATCTTTTGTCTCATTTCCTACCCCTTTTTGCCCCCTTTCCACCACCTCTTTTCTCATTTCCCACCACCTCTTTTCTCATTTTTCACCACCTCTCTACCACTTCCCACCCCTTTTTGCCCTCTCCCCTTTTTGCCCTCTCCCCACCCCTTTTTGCCCTCTCCCCACCCCTTTTTGCCCTCTCCCCACCACACGTGCAAACAAAAACAACTATCCACGAAGGCCGAATCTTTTCTCTTAAAATAGAAATACTTAATTTACTTCCTTTTCCCCTTTTTACTCAAAGTCACATATTTACAAGTTTATAAATTTATATTTTCCTATATTATGATAAAAAATTATTTCTTTGTCATATTATTGATTTAAATATTTAAAACACTGCCTTATATCTGCACAGGTCAGTCCAATAAAAAGTCAGACAGGCTCATCTCATCTGATTCTCCTTTTCAATCACATTATCAAAAATACTTTGGTTTAATGTGAAGTATGTTTTCAACTTATTTATTATTGGCCAAACGCCTTTTTGGAAATTATTGCCTGTTTTTGACCCACATTCCAAATTTAGCCTCTGACCCCGATGATGACCAAATAAGCGTTTCGAAATACAGCAATAAGTTAAATATTATCTGTGTCAATTTGTTTATGTCTGATTTGTTTATAATTCAGTGTTTGTGTCAAACTTGTTTTACGGATCAAACGAATTTCACTTTTCATAAAATTATGATTAAATATCTCTTTATTATTATTAAAATGTTATAATCAAACGTATTCATTGCTCTACCCCTGAAGTCTGCTTTATAACGCTACCGACAAGTGTAACATTTCTTTTGCAATAAAATATGCAAATAATATGCAAATAATATTGATTACTTGTATTTCTTTAACCCAGTCGACATATATGAAGAACATATTTGCCCATTTGCATATTTACCTATTTGTATATTTGCTTATTCATGGAGTTCAAGCTTATTAACACCAGTTCCTCTGTGATGATTCTAAGGTCACGAGTTTGATTCCTGGCCAGGCCGAGATAGCCTTCATGTTACAAATGGGCCCTTGCCTGAAAGGCTAAACTGCTATCCTTGTCAGTCTGTGTCCAGGTGGGTTGCCATCTCAATAACCTTGGACATAATAATGCATGTAGGTCTCGTCATGAAATGAATGAACTAATGTTGAACAAACAAACAAATCTACCTATTCCATAAAAGCAAGGTGTACCTATTCTTCATAAGTAAATTATCCGCTAAAACATATTCCAAATGGCAAAATTATGTCTTTAACATATGATGTTGAAGGTTTTCTCACATAAGAAGGGATATATTTTCCTGATAACGAGAGGGGGTATTCCCAATGCTGATGAGGTTGAGCTTAATAAAGCAGGAATTGTTATACACCCGGCACAAAATCGTCATCACTTCTTCATTACCCCCCCACCCTCCCCACTCCTAGACTTAGTAATCGCCTTTCTTTTATCATCTGTTCTCACATGAAAGTCACCTTTTTACATAAAAGCTCAAGCTGAAAAGATAAATTCTGCATTTATAAATCACTAATATTAACAGAGAATGATGTAATTTAATCTCATATTAAAATTGTGTGAACGTTTTGCTAATTGTGATCTACCAGAGCTGCCACCTGTTGGGGAATTTTTTCCAACAGAGGGCATTAACATCTAAAGCTAGCTATCAGATAAATGGCTTTCTGGAGCCAGATATTACTCGAATGGCTTTAAAACCTGTTCAAGGTTGGCCTCTTTGCCAACTTACTCAAAATTAAAAATCCACGGTTGAATCTTGAAATCGTCAGCTTTTGGCTAAACATTTGTACATAGTTTGATATATGGTTTGCTGAACTTTCATATGAAATCGCTCAAAGACTAGAGAGCTCCCTCTTGCTGCGCCCAATCACTGTCAGTCTCGCGCATGCTCGAGCATGGTGTGGTTTGCCTACTTCCGGAAATGAGCTGAGCGATGGCGAATAACTGCCAACTTTGTTTTTGTTGCTCGTGTCTTCAAGAATGGTTGTCATACAGGTCTGAAATGATGCAACCAATTTATAGTATTGAATTTTGGATTCCCATTTATTCTATTTCTATTAGTGAAATTCAACTGATCACCAATAAGTGTCATACTTTAACAGTGACTGAGGCAGTAAATCTAAAGCTGTAGCCTTCAGCACTCTTTGAAATGACACAACCTGTAATGAATGTTGATGTGTGTATATGAATAAGGCGTTTTATGTCACCTTTAAGATCACTTCAATCACAATGGGATGGGACATGCTTGCACCACTTATAAAGCTGAGTGTTTCTGACTGTACATGATCGGCTGGCCCCAAGTCATCATATCTATAATTAGCACTGATCAAAAACCCACTAACCCCTTCTTGTTTTTGTAACAGGCATACAATCCTTTCTTCACAAGGTTTTTTTGCAAATCTTTCTTTGTTAATTTATCCTTGTTGGTTGTGACTTTCTACAGTGGAAAGTTCTCTTAGTTTGGTGTACAAATTAGCGTCTCTACAAATAAATAGGAAGAGCCCCTGATTTTTTTCACACCAGGTGGCACCATCACCCACTCGGTCAGCCAGAATTATAAAGCTGAGTAGTCATATCACTGGTCCTTTACAACCCAGCCTTGAACAGATTTATAATGCCAAAATGCATGTGTCCCAGCAGAAATTGTAAATTGTCAGGAATTCATGGCTCTGTTTAGCATCAAACTAAGGTCCTTTGGATCACTTAGGACCTGGAGATGAGAAGCTTGTTTTCATTATCACAGACTCCGCTGTGGGTGTGGGGTTTTAATTTTCACTGCTCCCCGGCATGTCTTAAAAAGTGACCAAAGGGGTATTCTCTTTGCCATGGCATGCCACCAGTGGCAGAGAGTTTGTGGATTCCTGACAGGTTGAGAACTGGGCTGGTGATCCTCCCAATATCAATTTTACTCCTGTTCACTCAAAATTAATCATAATCTTAACAAATGATTTTGTTAAATCCTATATTTATTCTCATTATTTTTAAAATGGTTATTAGCAATATCATACAGAGGAATTGTAGAGGAAACAGGCCAGAACTGCAGTTATTAGCCCAAAAATATGATGCATCAGTAATTAGTTTAAAGAAATTAAATTCAAAGATAATTCCATAATATTTAAAGGATATGTTACTTATAATAAAGTTGGTTCAATTGACATAGTGAACCAAGCTCATGGGCGAGTTTATATTTTTGTTAAATCCTGTATGCCCCGACATGCTTGCACCAATTAAAAGCTGAGTAGTCATATCACTGGTCCTTTATAGGCCAGCATTGAACAGGTTTATAGTGCCAAAATGCATGTGCCCAGCAGAAATTGTAAATTGTGAGGAATTCATGGCTATGTTTAGCATCAAACTAAGGTCCTTTGGATCACTTAGGACCTGAAGATGAGAAGCTTGTTTTCATTATCACGGACTTCCCTGTGGGTCTGGGGTTTTAATTTTCACTGCTCCCCGGCATGTCTTAAAAAGTGACCAAAGGGGTATTCTGTTTCAGTGGCAGAGAGTTTGTGGAATCCTGACAGATTGAGAACTGGGCTGGTGATCCTCCCAATATAAATGTTACTCCTGTTCACTCGTTATTTGGAACGTCTCCCAATTAAACTGTCAATCTATTCTGCTAAACTTCATGCTTGTACCTAGCTTTAGATCATGTCCACATAGCACATTTATAATATTTTCTTATTTTTTGTCATGTTTACAAGCTTTGAATGCAAACAATTGGAAAAATCCTTTTTTTTAACAAAATCCTTGAATGGTATCATAAACTATGTAAGGAAAATAATGAATTTCGTTTTTACTGGATTCCCAGTCACACTGGGACACATGGAAATGAGGCTGCTGACCAAGCTGCCAAAGCAGCATTGGACAAATGCACAATATATTTATTCCTAGCACAGAGTTTAAGAAACATTTTACTGTTTTGTGTGTTGAAACAATTACACCAGGATGAAAATAATTTTTAATAAATTGCATAAAAACAAGCCTGTTTTTGGTAAAACTAAAGGTGTTTGTAGAAAGAACCAAAGAGAAGAGTCTGTTTTAAGTCATATAAGGATAGGACATAGTTGTTTAACAACCTGTTATCTTCTTAAATGTAAGATCAGCCTCAGTGTATTGGTTATCAAAGGGTTTTGACTATCAGATATGTTTTAATTGAATGTATGGATTTTGATATTATTAGAACTCAGTATTTTAATGTAAGAGATTCCTCAGACCACCAGGGATTTGCTCCCAGCAAGTTCCGGAATGATTCTCATGATCTATGCCCTTCCGGTAGTAGATCTCATTATTCATGCCTGTTCCCCACACTGCATTCTTACTAGAAGAGACATAACATAATTTCTCATCTGTATGGATCCAGTCGGAGCCCTTGCTTTTCCCTTTTTCCCTGGAATTCAGTTGTGTTTTTACCTATGCACACTTGGATAAACCTGCCATCCACTTGCCTCCAGGCGCCTCCGAAAGAACGTGAATTGTATGTACCCTCTAGGAAGAATATATAATCATCTACGTTGACACCTCAGATTCCAGCCTGACCTCAACTGATCCAAGAAATTCTGCCCGGTCATTTTTTCCAACTGTTTCCACTTCCCTCAGCAACTCCCATTTTGGAAATTTATTTAACACTGTAAAATCAAACAAGCAGAAGTCAACACTATTTCAACAAGAAAGTTAAAAATTAGGAAATAATAGAATATTTTGGGTTTTAATAACATAATCAAGCAGTTATATGCAAACATCTATTCGGTCAAACATACTTTATGCCAAATTTGGTTATCTGCCCATGCATAACCAAATATGTTGTTTGTTTATTTGGGTTTTACATCACCTTCAATATCATTTCGTGCTGACACCTACTTGTAGAAAATATCACTAAATTGTCATTTTGCAGGTCCTTGACATGACAACTTGTAGCAAATATCACTGAATTGTCATGTCTCAGGTCTTTGATATGACAACCCACCCAGTCACAGATTTACAAGGACAACAGATTAACCATGCCTAACATTACAAGGACAACAGATTAACCATGCCTAACATTCCAGAGAAGACCATAAGGGTGATTCTGATGGGTGTGTTGTTCCTCTTGATGAGTTTCTCTATAATGTTTATATTGCCAGAGAAGATGGCCAGGATCACACCCGTACATATGATACAAAAATATGTGTGTGTTGGGAAATTCCATTAAGGATTCAAATTTTATTAAGTATATTATTAAGAATATTCTTAAGCACTCAAAAGGAATATGGCCATCACATGTTGGTATTGATTTAACCCATCGCTCAACTAATATTGTAGGATATAGATTTCAAACCATACATAACAATATATTTCTCTTATAATATTTATGATCTGTTAAGTCCTATGGAACCCCTCCTGGTTTAGGTAGACTCTGACGATTATGACCATGCAGGGAAGTCATTGCCAGCCAGAGGAGGCCCCCTGACAGGTTTGATACTAGTGCAAACTTTGTCTGACCTCAATCAATAGTGTGCCATGCCTAACATTCCAGAGAAGACCATAAGGGTGATTCTGATGGGTGTGTTGTTCCTCTTGATGAGTTTCTCTATAATGTTTATATTGCCAGAGAAGATGTCAGTTCTATATATATATATATATATATATATATATATATATATATATATATATATATATATATATATATATATATATATATATATATATATATATATATATATATATATATATACACACATATACATATACATATACATATACATATACATATACATATACATATACATATACATATACATATATATATATATGGCAGTAGCAGCTATATACTGCTAGATGTCATTAAACTCAGAATGTGTTTTTTAAATCTCTAATAAAGATTGTCCTAAATGATAGCATTGAACATTGTAATTTTTACCACAATTTAATGAGTAGATTATCATAAAGAAACAATAGATATAAAGTTTTTGTATATTGCAGCTATATTTTATAACTGTATTTTGTGTTCTTGGCATTGAAATTGATTGCTATTTAACAACTCATTTAAAGGTGACAGTACCAGTTGCAACTCTGCTATGTAGGTCAGGTCATGACCTGACACATATGGGCGAACTGAATGCTGGATTATACTGAGAATGTTTTGGGATAAAATAATCCAATAAAGTTATTCAAAATATCCTTATTTTCACATAAAATGAAATATATTTGGTGATTATATACAATATTTACTGAGTATATACAATGTCTGATAAGCTTTTTTTGAACAGGACCTCTTGGTAGCTTCTCTGGGCATGTGATGAAATGGAATGATAAAATGAATTATTGTTACACATATTTCTTATTCAAATTGGAGTTTTATTTGACAATTGAAAAAAGATTGCAATGTTTTTCTTTATATGTTGTGCTGATCTTGTAGAGGACAACATATAAACAAGAAGAACCACAAATAGTCTTTTTAAACATGACATTTTTTAAATCTTGAGATTACCTCCGTGTTGTACTTTTTTTCCAAAGGGTCTGAGCTAAAATAAAATCACAATATTATGGTGGCTGGACAGTGACTGGCGGGGGGAGGGGGGACTGACTGGCAGGGAGGCAACAGTAAGATATTTAGCAACTGGCTGGGTAGTGCTATTATCGGGGGAATTCTTGGGAGAATTCTGAATTAAATAATTATAATCCATGCAAATAAGCTGCTGTGAACCCAAGGGTCATGTCAATGAGGGACTAATTCTAGCAGCAGGGACCTTTTTTGGGAACAGGTTGGTAGAGGAGCAGAGCTGAACATTTTGTCAAGTCAACACATTCCATGACTCCCAAACACATTCCAAACTGTCAGGGTTGTGGTAAACAACTATATTATCTCCTACTCTATTTGGACTTTTCATAAATGACTTAGCTACTGACATGAAAGATACAGGCCTTGGGGTCAAATTTGGACATAATTTACTATTAAGTATACTATTGTATGCAGATGATTTGGCACTTGTCGCAGATTCAGAGCAAGATTTACAAGTTATGATTTCAACATTATATTCCTCGTGTAAAAAATGGAGGATGAAAGTTAATGTTAAAATAACAAAGATTATCCATTTTAGATGTAAAGGGTTACCAAAAACAGAATTTGAATTCAGCTATGGGGCAGATACCATAGATGCTGTTGAACAATATAAATACTTGGGTATAATTATGGATAAATATTTAGACTTTGATGTAACTGCATCAGTTTTAGCTAATTCTGCAGGAAGAGCATTGGGGTCTGTTCAAAATAAATTTAGTTCAATTAAAGGTTTGGGCTATAAGACGTATACTACTATGTATAATTCTGGAGTAATACCAATAATGGATTATTGTGCTTGGATCTGGGGTTACTGAAATAATTTTAGAGCATAAGTTGTTTAAAATAGAGCAATATGATACCTTTTAGGTGTACATAGCTTTGCCCCTAACCATGCAGTTATTAGTGATATGGGATGGATTTGCCCAGAGGTACGACATCAGGTAGAAATGCTAAGATACTGGAATAGATTAATACTAATGGATGTTAGTAGATTGACTAAAAAGATAAACAATTGAATAAAAGAAACTGGAGTAATGAAATATCTAAAAGTTTGAGTGAAATTGATCTAAATGCTATAATTGATGATACAACATTGTTAAATTTGAATCAAGCAAAAAATATGTTGATTGATAATTGGAAAGAAGTCTGGAAAACACAGATTTCAAATATGCCTAAGCTAAGAACCTATATTCAATTTAAAGATGAATTTGAAACTGAATCTTATTTATATAAAGTACAAGATAGAAATCAACGGTCATTACTGGCACGTCTTAAGAGACGTCATAAATTGTATAACTAACAAACATCACACTTATTATTATGACTATTATATGTAGTTTATAGTGACTTATAAGCCCAATTTGGGCTGGGTGTAACATAATTCAAGGAATACTTTGATGTTGAATCTAATTTTTGCGCATATATATTATTGAACTAAAATGTACACATGTCACTTTAATAAAAATTTACTTACTAACTTACTTATGAAAATATAATTTTACTTCTTGTTTTGTGTAAAGTATAATAATGGAGTGGAATACTTAAGACATTTATGAAATGAGGTTTACTCACACTCTTTCCTTGAAGAATATAACTGATTATTCCCCATACTTTGCAATCAAAGATTTTTACCCATCATATTTCCTCTACATAAATTTCTTTGCCATTTAAAAGTGCATGAGTCTTCTGCTAAAATCCAAATTATCCATTGGACACTTTGACAACAAACTTTTATAAACTATGGCAAGACAGCCCAATTTCCACCCCTAAATAATGGTGTCACCCTCCCTATTTTAATATTCATAACAATATCCACATGTTATCATTCTCCATATTTATTAATACAGTAATATTAATTCATAATTCTTGTCAGAAACTAATTCTACATACAATTAACTATTAGTTCCCCAAAGTTTTATAATTATGAATTAAACTTATTAATTAATGAGTAAAAAGTCATTAATATAGTTGTTTACCACAACCGTGACAGTTTGGAATGTGTTTGGGAGTCATAGAATGTGTTGACTTGACAAAATGTTTAGTTCTGCTCCTCTACCAACCTGTTCCCAAATAAGGTCCCAGCTGCGAGAATTTATCCCTCATTGACATGACCCTTGGGTTCACTGCAGCTTGTTTGCATGGATTATAACTATTTAATTCAGAATTCCCCCGAGAATTCCCCTGATAATAGCACTACCCAGCCAGTTGCTAAATATCTTACTGTTGCCTCCCTGCCAGTCAGCCCCTCTCCATATCAGCTATTTTGGCTAAAGGAAAAAACATGTTATGCCTTGTCACTCTATGAACAGGGTAGGGGGATGGGTCCTTTTATCAGGCCAATGTAGCATGTGTGCAAAAACTTTGTGATTTTTCATTCCACTTAATCACATGCCCAGAAAAGCTACCAAGAGGTCCTGTCCAAATATAGATTATCAGACATTGTATATATATTTACCAAATATTGTATATAATCAGTAAATATATTTCATGTTATCTGAAAATAAGGATATTATATATAACATTAGTGGATTATTGGATCCCAAAACATTCTCAGTATGTTTAATCCAGCAAACCTTTAAATGGGTTGTTAAAAAGCAATTTCAATGTCAAGAGCACAAAAGTTATAAAATATAGCTGCAATATACACATTAAGCTATATATCTATTGTTTCTTTATGATAATCTTCTCATTAAATTGTGGTATAATTATAATGTGCAATACTATCATTTATGACAATCTTTATTAGATATTTAATGTGAAAAAAACACATTCTAAGGTGAATGACATCCATTACCACTGTCATATATATAAGGAGGATGAGTAGTTAAAAGGCAATCAATTTCAATGTCAAGAGCACAAAATAAAGTTTTAAAATATAGCTGCAATAAACATAAGCTTTATGTCTCTTGTTTCTTTATAATAATCTACTCATTTAATTAAGGTAAAAATTACAATGTTCACAATGCTATCATTTAGGACAATCTTTATTAGATATGTAATGTGAAAAAAACACATTCTAAGATTAATGACATTCATTACCACTAACATATATAAAACGAGGATTAGTGAATTCTGATAACTTATTTACAGGTCTGCCTGAGCCCAAGATTAACTCCTGATCCAGGTGAGTATATATTACTTTAGATACAAGATATTATTATAGTTTATGGAGGTAGGCATTATTGAGGAAAGGTATAACAACATACAAATATAATATATGTTTCATATCTTATGCAGCTACTGCCATCCAAACATTCTGTTTTAATCTGCTATTTACATATGGCACTGTACAAAATGCTTCTTGCCATGAAGCCAAGTATTTGATCCAGATCCATGGTTGATTGCATAGAACTGACATCTTCTCTGGCAACTTGAACATTATAGAGAAACTTATCCATGAGGAACAATCAGAGTTGCCCTTATGGTCTTCTCTGGAATGTTAGGCATGGCACACTATTGATTGAGGTCAGACAAAGGTTGCACTAGTATCAAACCTGTCAGGGGGCCTCCTCTGGCTGGCAATGACTTCCCTGCATGGTCACAATTGTCAGAGTCTACCTAAACCAGGAGGGGTTCCATAGGACTTAACAGATCATAAATATTATGAGAGAAATATATTAGTTGAGTGATGGGTTAAATCAATACCATGTTCCTTTTGAGTGCTTAAAAATGTTCTTTTTTAATGACATATTTAATAAAATTTGAATACTTAATGGAATTTCCCAACACACTCATATTTATGAGTCACTTAGTTTCATAATTCCTAGCCTCCTCTCACATTGTTTATCTATTAACTAAGCACAATTGATAAAAACCTCAGGCTTTTTTTTCTCCATTTTTTCATTTCCCCAAGGGCAAGATTACAAAATCACAACAGCAAACTATGTAATAGAAAAAAGCAGATTGTTCGGGGATATACTTATTTACAAATATTAACACGAATTACAACTACTAGCCAAAGCAATATTAGGAATACTAATGCTATCCAACTAAACAGGAAGATAGATCAAGAACTCTTATTTTGTTATAGGCCACTGGTTCAGAAGGTTAAAGTGCCAGCTCCTCTGGTGATCCAAAGGTCTTGGTTTTGATCCCCGGCCATTCCGAGATTGAACTCATGATACAATTTCCCACATAAGCTTAGGCCCATGCCTGAAGGTTAACCTGTTGTCCTAGTAAATCTGTGACTGGGTGGGTTGTCAAGGACCTTCGCCATGGCAATTCAGTGATATTTGCTACAAGTTGTCATGTCAAGGGTCTGCGACGTGACAATTTAGTGATATTTTCTACACGTAGGTGTCATCATCAAATGACTGAAGTAATGTTGAAGGTGATGTAAAGCCCAAATAAACAAACAAACAATCCAATTTGTTATGCATGGGCAGATACCATCTTTTGCCATGAAGTATATTTGACCGTATAGATGTGACCTCTAACTGCTTAGTTATGTTATTAAAACCCCAAAATATTCTATAATTTCCTAATTTCTCACTTTCTTGTTGATATAGTGTCGACATTTGCTTGTTTGATTTTACAGGGTGAAATCAATTTCCAAAATGGCAGTTGCTGAGGGAAGTGGAAACAGTTGGCAAAGACGACCAGGTGGAGTAACTTGGATTAGTTGCGGTCAGGCTGGAATCTGGGGTGTCAACTCAGATGATCATACATTCTTTCTAGAGGGTACATACAACGATTCACATTCTTTCGAAGGTGCCTGGAGTCAAGTGGATGGCAGATTTATCCAAGTGAGCGTAGGTAAAAACATTGTGTGGGCTGTCAGCAGGGATGGAAAGATCTCCTATCGTGCAAAAATCAGTGTCGATAACCACAAAGGTGAAAGCTGGATTGAGACCGATGGGTATAATGCTACCCATGTGAGTGTGGACAATGTTGACAACTCAGTATGGCTTATCAACAACAAATGTGAAATATTCTTCAGGACCGGTGTGACTGAGGCGAAACCTGAGGGAGATGACTGGAAGAGAATGGATGGGACCATGAAAATCATTTCCGCTGGGAATGCTGGAGTGTGGGGCTGCGACACAAGTGGTAAAGTCTACTATCGTGAGGGCACAAGCGAATTCCAGGGAAAAAATAGCAAGGGTTCCGACTGGATCCATACAGATGGGAAATTATGTTATGTATCTTCTGGTAAGAACGCAGTGTGGGGAACTGGCATGAATAATGAGATCTACTACCGGGTTGGCATAGATCATGAGAATCCTTCCGGAACTAGCTGGGAGCAAGTCACTGGTGGTCTGAGGAGAATATGTGTTAATCCAATCACAAATGATGTGTGGGGTTTGACCTCGGGCTTTGAAATCTATTTAAGAATCTTTTAAATTACTAACAACCTTATCTGTTCAATATTTAAGATTGAAATAATACACTAATGCATTTATCTTAAATATGAAGAACAAGGTTTGAATAGCTCACAATGAAGAAATAATCAGAGTATCCTAAGAGAATGGATTCATAACTATATAAAGAGTGATTAAAAATTCCATGCAATGTGACATTGGTTGCTGTATTCAACTGTTATTTTGTGAGAATTCTAAATGATATCAAACATATTATTGGCTTAGATAAGATAATGCTTTAAATATCAATTAGCCCATGAACCCTTTATTGAAATGAAATGATGTTACTCAAATTTTACACAATATACAGTTTCCAAAGTATATAGATATGATTCGTGGATGTGAACTGATATATTTGGGAATGAAAGCATACTTTTTGTGAAGTCAAGTTATCATCCGATTAGAAAAGATTAATTATTCAATGAATGGTGGCTTATTTGGACAACTCAGAATTATTCTCACCCCAGACAAGGTCACATCACCACAACCTCATCCATAGTGACCTCCAGCAGTGATCACTCCCTGTTTGAGCAGACGGGAACAGACTGGGTTGATAATATAAAGAAGCTGATTGTGCCAACAAACAAATTTCTTGAAAATCCAACTTACTATGGTGAGGCAAGTGAAGAAGATGCAGCCCATACCTCATCTGATGAGGATGGACCAGTGGCTAGTGGCTGTAAACCACCTCACACAGATATGATTGATTTTGATGATGTTGACTTTAAGGATGAGGTGGTGCTAATGGTTGTCAGGTGGCATGCCAATCCGCCATAAGTCAAAAGAGTCTAATAGCATCATGAAAAAACTGGATGCAGGTAAGGAAAGTTCAATTGAAAGGATGAAAATCACTGGCATCCCACTGGGCATTGCGAACGCACTGGTAGAAATAAGGAAGGTATTGAGGGATCTCAATGAGTATAATAGGCCTAACCGCAACACCTGTGTGTATTTTCTCCAGGGAAGATGTATGAACAGAAGTCGGTGCCAATATGCTCATGTGGGATCTATCCCTAGAAGTCCTGTGAAACTTGTTAAACCAAAGAAGACAAAGAAATTCTGAAATTTGAATAGTAGATTGAGAGATATTACCAAATATTGTAACTTGTGTATCAATTCCACAAATGACCCTGATTATGGACTTTTTGTTCAAAATATGGAAAACCTAATAATTTGTAATTTGAGTATAGTGTCAAATAAAATAGATATATAGCTTGATAAAGTGTCATGCATTTATTCTCACTTACCATGTAAATGCTTAATAGAAAATAATAACTGGCAATTTACCATGAATTTAAAAGAAAAAGAGATAAATCTTTATAAAACATGTAATATCCTCAGCTGCCTATTTTTGGCTCCATTTCAAGAGATAAATCTTTATAAAACATGTAATATCCTCAGCTGCCTATTTTTGGCTCCATTTCAAGAGATAAATCTTTATAAAACATGTAATATCCTCAGCTGCCTATTTTTGGCTCCATTTCTCAAGAAGAAAAATATTTTTTTGTCCCTGTATTTCTAAATGAAGAATATTGCATTGTATCTCTTCATCTAAGAAAAACCACAAACATGCAAATGAAAATTGATAATTGATATAAATATGATACTTTTAGTATGCAATTCCCACCTCAAATAAAATTCCATTTTTATTTAAAATATAATTCATAGATGTAGATGTGGTCTTCAGATACAAGCCACATCTACATCTATAAGTGATCAGTTCCCAAAAAACCTGTCTGAAATTACACTAAAGACTAATTACACCAAAACCTGCACGATTATTACAATGTATCGGCCTGAACCATCAGATAAAAATAAATATACATATACGCATTTTTTTAAAGAATTCTCAGATATTAACCACTTATAGTACAGATAGTCATGAAGTTATATTTTTTGGTGACTATAATTTTCACCTTAATACATCTGATAGACCATATGTTATCAAATTTAATGAAATTATGGATTAATATAATCTACAAAATCATATACAAGAACAAACTAATATTTTGGGGAATAATAATAATAATAATAATAATAAAATTTGTATAGCGCTGATACCAGACAAGTCTGTTCATAGCGCTGAGTTCAGGACATGCATCCTGAACAGATGAGTTTTCAGCCTATTCTTAAACGAGGAGACTAAAGTGCTTGTCCTAATATTAGTAGGCAAGGAATTCCATAGTCGTGGACCTACAGATGAGAAGGCCCTATCACCTACTCTTCTTAGCCTAGTATTAGGTATTTGTAGGTGGGTGCCATCATTGGATCTTAGACAGCGTTCACCTTCTTTAATCAGGAGTAGATCCCGTAAGTAAGGCGGAGCCTTACCATTAAGGGCTTTCCAGGTTAAGAGAAGAATTTTAAAATCAATTCTCGCGTGAACAGGAAGCCAGTGCAGTTCCTGTAATTTTCCTGAAATGTGATCAAATTTCCTGATTTTTCCTACTACCCGTGCTGCAGAGTTTTGGAGGTATTGCAGTTTCCTGATGTCATTTTTAGGAAGGCCTGCCAGAAGACCATTGCCATAGTCAAGGGTAGATGTAACAAAAGCATGGGTAAGTGTTACCGCAGTCTTCTCGTCTAGACAATGTCTGATGGCCGCCAAGTTCCTAATGTGATAATAGCCTTTCTGACACATTTTCTTGATCTGGGCCTTCATGTCCATGTTGGAGTCAAATGTGATACCAAGGTCAACCACTGACTGACTAGGAGCAATATCAGAGTCACCCACTCTGATTGTGGTTGGGATACTGCTATGGGTGGTAGTACTCTACCTGTCAGTACATATGAGCATCTCAGTTTTTCCATCATTTATCTTTATCTTGTTTGTAATGAGGAAGTTTCTGACCTCACTGACACACTCCTCCAGTTTGTGTCTGCTCATATCCACATGATGGGGAGAAGCGTGGTTGGACTGAGCCTTGGGGTACCCCATATTTTAAGGGTTTGAGACAGGATCTATGGATCCCCACCTTCACACATTGCTTCCTGTCCATTAGGTATGACCGAATCCAGGAGAGTGCATGACCTTTGACATTGCATCTATCCCTCAGTCTGTCCAAAAGGATTTGATGGTCAATAGTGTCAAAGGCAGCGGAAAGGTCAAGCAACAGCAAGATAACTGACTTTCTATTATCAAGAGCACCCAAGATATCATTTTGCACTTTTAACAGGGCGGTTTCGGTGCTGTGATATTCTTTGTAGGCTGATTGAAACTTGTCAGTAAGACCAGTCCTTACAAGATGGGGGACTAGTTGGTCTGCAACCGCCCTCTCAGTTAGTTAAGAGACAAATGTTAGGTTGGAAACAGGCCTATAATTTTTTTCAACCAGTTCTAGACCAAGTTTCTTCAGCAGGAGTGTTATGATGGCTATTTTCATATTTTCCGATACTGCTGATTCCATCAATGATTTATTTATGATGGAAGTAATTATTGGTAGGAATACCCTAGATTTATTAATAACGAGCACACACAGTAGTATTATAAAGGAACATTTTGTGGATGAAAACATTTCTGATCACAATATAATATAGTTAGATATGCATACAGAGAATGAAAACAAAAGAAAGATATCATATAGAAATTACAAGAAAATAAAAATAAATGAATTCATGAAGGATATCAAAGAGAAATTCAGCATAAATCAAACGAATGATGACAATGACCTTGATGAACTACTCGATAAATATAATAAATTAATTAATATATTAGATAAGCATGCACCGGTTATAGAGAAAAAACATAAATATTACGAAACCGGCGCCTTGGCTATCGAAGAATATACATGCTGAAAAAAGACATAAAAGAGGATTAAAAAGAAAAATGAATAAAACGGGCCTTGCCACAGATGAAATACAAAATAAATACAACAAAATAAATACAACAAAATAAATACAACAAAATAAATACAACAAAATAAACACAACAAAATAAATACAACAAAATAAATACAACAAAATAAATACAACAAAATAAATACAACAAAATAAATACTACAAAATAAATACTACAAAATAAATACTACAAAATAAATACAACAAAATAAATACAACAAAATAAATACAACAAAATTAATGCAATAAATTCAGCCAGGAGCAACTACTTCTCGGCCATGATAGATTCAAACAAATCTGATCCCAAAGAATTGTTTAAAATTCTAAATAAACTGCTACACACTAAAGAAGAAACCATTTTACCTAGGCATTAAAATACAGAAGAATAAGTGACAGAGCTTAACATTTTTTTCTTAGAAAAAATAGCTAATCTAAGAAAAGAAATGGATAGGCGTTACATAAAAACAGATTTAACAGAGATACCAACATTTAACTCATATTTGGATAACTTTAGCACATTGAATGAATCTGAAGTCAAAAACTTGCTTGAAGAAGCCGTTAAGAAGTCATGCTAATTGGACCCTATCCACACAAGGTTACTCTCTTGAGTGCATGGGACATCTATTGCCTCTTTTAACATCAATCATATTAAATAAATCACTCAAACTCGGAAATATGCCAGACTCTCTTAAAATGGCAGTTATCAGGCCATTAATCAAGAGGAACTACCTAAGGAAGTAAAATATAACATCCGAAGTATATTCCAATCTGCTTACAAGGAGTTTCACAGTACTGAAACTGCATCATTAAAGGTGCAGAATGACTTATTGATGGATGTAGATAATAATAAAACCGCAATGTTGGTGTTGCTTGACCTCTCTGCTGACTTTGACATTATTGACCATGAAATATTACTAAACAGACCAGAAAATAAATGTGGCATTAGAGGTATGGCACTAAGATGGTTTAGGTCTGATCTGACTGATAGAAAACAATGTGTCACCATAGATGGTCAAAGATCCAAAAATATGAATATCAGGTATCCTTGGGATTTTGTTCACCATCTACATGGAACCCATGATTGACATAATTGACATAATAATCACATATATGCAGACGATACACAACTCTACATCACGCTAGATCCTACATCTGCAGAGGAAACCTAAAAGTTTTCAAAAGAGATGGAAAACTGCATAAAAGATGTAAGAAGGTTCTTGCTAGAAAACAAAATGAGGAAAAATAATGGCAAGACTGAGATGCTGATCTGTGGAAAATATTTTAATACTGAAATGCATTTATCTTAAATATGAAGAACAAGATTTGAACATCCATCTTATATTAAAATGTTTGATCCTTTACAAAATCAAAGTTTAAGACAATGTCTTGGTGCATTTCGAACATCACATGTTGATAGCTTGGCAGTTGAGGCAGATGAACTGCCTCTTGATTTAAGAAAAGCTTGCCCTTCAATAAAAAGACCAGAAAATCGAGTATACAACAATACATTCAATCCAAATTATGTTGACCTTTTTGAAAGTAAACCAAATACAATACCAACTTTTGGTATTTACATCAAAGAATCTTTACAATCTTTAAATATAAATCCAAATCAAATCGCCAAATTTCAACATCCAGAAACATCTCCATGGACCTATGAAACTTTAAATATTAATTTAGCCATGTCAGAATTAAAGAAATACTTAACAGATCCATCCCTTTACATAGATATAAAGAAATTAAATCTATTTTCACTAGATATCAGTGTATACACGCTGATGAATCATTTGATGATGACAAGGCTGCTGCAGCTGCTGATAAGGGCAATCATATTCATTCAGAACGTCTGCCAAATAAATCGTCTATTCATTCTGCAGAACTTCATGCTTTGTACCTAGCTTTGGATCATGTTGAGACTTCTCCACATCAAACATTTTTTATATTTTCTTAATAGATTTTTTTTCAGTGTATATACCGATGAATCATTCAATGACAAGGCTGCTGCAGCTGCTGTTAAGTGCAATCATATATATTCAGAATGTCTGCCAAATAAATTATCAAATCAAATCAAATCAAAATCAAATAATCTTTATTTAGAGAGGGTAAAATGTTTTACAATACAAAGTAACATAAAACAACCAGTTTAGTATAAAACTAATCTTACACTGGGCCCTCTATAGGGTGATAAAGATTATTTACAGTGAGACAATGTATGATTAAATATTAAAAACATATATAATACAATAAAAACTTTAAAATCCTTTTATGCCTTTAAAAAATGCTTGTAAGCTTCTGTTTTAAAAACTTCAAAAGTTTGAGAATCTCTTACATTCATTGGCAATTTGTTATATTCACTAGCACCATTATAAGGCAGAGCTTTCCTGCTGACACCTAACTTACGCTTTGGCATAACTAAATCTCCTTGTACAGAGCTTCTGGTTTGTCTACCGCTCTTTTCCACAAACATATCACATATATATTGAGGTGTTAAGTTGTGAAGGCTCTTAAACACCATACAAACTGCTCTGAACCTGACTCTCTGACTGATTGTTAACAAACCACTTTCCTCGAAAAGTGGCTGTGAGTGAGTCAGCCTTGGTTTGTCATAAATCAGTCTGAGAGCCATTTTCTGGAGCCTGTGAAGCCTTGGTGTGTGACTAGAGTTACCCCATATAATGCTGCAGTAATCAAGGTGTGGTTGCAGAAACGTTTTGTAGTACACTAGTCTTGTGTCTAATGGGAGATAGCACTTTATTCTGCGCAGAAGTGCTATACCACTACTAAGTGTTTTGGCAACTTTGTCAACATGATTTCTCCAAGATAGGTTATTATCTACCACAACACCTAGCAGTTTGTCACTTTCGACATTTTCAAGGGGCATTCCATCATAGCTGACGTCTAATTCTCTGGATGGTAGCCAAGTAGCTCGTTGGACAGTTGTGATAACCATAGCTTTTGTTTTATCTCCATTCACAACCATTTTATTATTTGTGCACCATTTCTTAATGTTTTCTAGATCACAACCTAGTTTTTCATTTAATTCTTGGATTGTTTTAGCACAAATGTGTACAGTTGAGTCGTCTGGATTGTTCTCGTCCCGGGGACATATTTTTCTGCACATTTAATACATGCTAACCAACTGGAAACTTCTTGAACAGACCTATGTTCTGCCATGCTTGCACTCAGTTCAACTTATAATGCAGGGAGGTGTCTCAGGACTTGATATCATACATTTATTTCATATAATTTTCGAAAATCCAGATTTTTTACTTTCTCTTCTAATTTTATTTTGTTGTAATTGTGGGGTGTAATTTCTGGAGTTAAATTTGGAGACAGAATCTTTCCAACTCGTCTTTTTGCTGACATATAACATGCTAGGCTTTTGCTCTTTTAATACAATCCCGGGGGTCACTCTCATGATTTTAACCCGCGGAGGCTGGGATGGAACTGAAAACCCCAGAGCCTGAATTAGGGAAATATTCTATCATTATTGGTACCCTGATTTAGGACTAGCTGAAATTTGGTACCCTGATTTAGGACTAGCTGAATTTGTGATACCCTCATTCAGGGATGATGCAGAAGGAGGAGATTTGGAAAAGGGGATTGTGATCCCTGTTTTAGGGAGAAATTTTGCTCTTTTAATACGATACTGATGAAGTTCATGTAAGTGGTTCTTCTATTCGTTGCTAAGATATGCTCAACACAAAATGTGTGACCTTAAGGTCACTGTATTAAGGTCAATGGGTGCAGGGGCAAAAAGAAACTGGCATTGCACATCAGACATTTCTGGTGTTTTATCACAAAGTGGCCAAGTATAGCACTCCCATCTGACTATTTATCTGCCGCCATGTCAAACCTTTGCCCTCACTGTGCGTGCCAACATTTTTCAATTCGTATATCGCAGCAGGAATACTTTGGCGACCATCCTGCATATTGGAATGGTAGTTTTGGAGAAGATTTTTAAAACAGTGTTGATATAAAACAGATATGAAGTACATATTATTCACTGTTAATGGTTGAGATATTGCATGTGTACAAATTTTGAATTCAAGGTCAAGGTCAAATGACTAAAAAAGGTACGAGGCACAGCTATGACCTGAGACATTTCTGTATTCCAAGTTTTAATATCCTCTTATAAGTGGTTCATGAGATATGCTCCTTCCAATATTTGTGACCTCAAGGTCACTGCACTAAGGTCAATGGTGATATCACTAAGATTTAAGGAATCTGAATCTGTATCTACCTCTGTATGAAATATGAAACATATATTACTGGTAGTTTTGGGGAAGAGTTTTAAAGAAAATGTTGACAGTCAGACAGACAGACATTTTCCTCACTCCTAGAAGCTCTGCGACTTCAAAGAAGTCAGCAGAGCTAAAAAACAAATTATTGTTTATCCAAATAGCTTCTGTCTTCTTCAGTGTAATCTATGAGAATAAAAAGAATTTCATATAGCAGTAAATATATATGTATATGTTTAATAGTCATACAGGTTATGTACAATTGAATCTTTGGCAAAATATTTTTTATCAGTTCAGCCCAGACATCTTGTTTATTAGTACCCCATGTACTTAACATTTTTCCGTGGATCCCAAACATGTTCTATATTAACTGCACAAATGGAAATGTTAGACTGTGAAATAGATTGCCTGTCTGAGAGGCCTGACACTGGAACACTGGATCCTGCCGATGCACTGACTGGACTGACGATCAAGTATAGAAGTAATATACGTACACAGCAATATAAATACATGATGACTATTCATTGGTTATTACATAATATAAACAAGTGTTGATTTTAAAAAATCAAGTTCGCGTAAGTTTGCAAAATCCCAAGGCAAAAAAACCCAAGGCAAAATCTTCTTACTCTACCACGCACACACAAAACACTTCTCAAACAAAAGCGACATCTGACGGTGTAAGCAGAATTATTGAGCCAAAACATGGCCGCCATGGACCGATAATCGGGGTAAGCTCCATAGACTTACAGCTTAATCATATCAAAACCTCGAACATTCAGACCTAAAGTCAAAACAAACGCGAGCGAAAATATCATGTTATAACCAATGAACAGTCATTATGCAGGTCACATGGTGTCAATGAAGTAGCAATGAACGCAGTAACAAAATCACCTTTCATCAAGTAATGCTTTTCTTTACTTTAATTATATTAATTATATCTGTAATCTGTATGTTCAAGTGATGAGATAAATAGATATCTGTGCCACCCCCCCCCCCCCCCCCCCCCCCCTCAGCATTCTTCAAGTTCTACATTTGTGAACAATATCAAAACATTACTATCCCTGGCTATACCTCTGACATATATGTCAACATGTCAACTTTAATGCTCCTCCAACCCACTCAGGACCACAGCATCAAAAGCTTTAATATATTTGATACACTATGAGTATTTTCTTTTGGTGTGATGGCCACTTTCTGTTTAATATAATTCCTAATATATACATGTATAATACTTATTATATTATATTACAGAATATATGTAAATAAGGCATTAACATTCTGTTCCTTATTTAAGTTTATATAATCTCCCATCTGCACATTATTTTACATTATAATATGCCTCTACATGTATAGTCAATAACCACATTTTCCTCACCAGGTGCCAGCACTGGTGATAACTTGCCTGCAAAAGTTAAATACAATGCTTTTTGTCTTTATTGAAAGAACATGATCATTTTTAAATATACTGTTGGTGATTAATTATTTTTATGTCAGTCATATTGAAGGGACATTATATGACCTAGTTATAAAGGGTAACAATATGACCTCATTATGAAGGGTAACAACCTGACCTCATTATGAAGGGTAGTAACATGACCTCAATATGAAGGGTAACATGACCTCATTATGAAGGGTAGCAACATGACCTCATTATGAAGGGTAACAACCTGACCTCATTATGAAGGGTAGCAACATGACCTCATTATGAAAGGTCATGACATGACCTCATTTTACCCCACATAAACCATTAACTACAGGTTGGAATAGGTTGCTTCAATAATGCCCCTTGAAGTAAATATTACTTTTTTTATATACACGTAATTATCAAACAAATATTTCCTGATGAAAAATGATCTTACTGATTCAGAAAATTGTCAATACCTGTTCAGTGAAATGTGTGTGGAATTTGTGTTTGTGAAGTAGCATATAAATATAAATACATGGGTAAATATATTTTCAGTATTATGCTTCATTTCCATGTATATCCTCTCCTGTAAGTACATTCTTTGTAAAGTTTTTATCAAGTTTCCCATAGGATTGGTCCAAAGGTTTCCCAAAACACCGTGCTGAAGTTTCCTGTAATACTGTGCTTGGAATTTCGTGTCAGTTGTCTCTGCAGGTACTGTGATAAAGTTTATTGAAAGCTTATGGCGTAAATAGTCAGCTGCTGATGCCAGGGAACTGTGGACAGTAGTACATATCACGTGTATGCTGGGAACTGTGGACAGTAGTACATATCACGTGTATACCAGGGAACTGTGGACAGTAGTACATATCACGTGTATGCCAGGAACTGTGGACAGTAGTATATATCACATGTAAGCCGGGAACTGTGGACAGTAGTACATATCACGTGTATGCCAGGAACTGTGGACAGTAGTACATATCAAGTGTATACCAGGGAACTGTGGACAGTAGTACATATCACGTGTATACCAGGGAACTGTGGACAGTAGTACATATCACGTGTATGCCGGGAATTGTGGACAGTAGTACATATCACGTGTATGCCAGGAACTGTGGACAGTAGTACATATCACGTGTATGCCGGGAATTGTGGACAGTAGTACATATCACATGTAAGCCGGGAACTGTGGACAGTAGTACATATCACGTGTATGCCAGGAACTGTGGACAGTAGTACATATCACGTGTATGCTGGGAACTGTGGACAGTAGTAGATATCACGTGTATGCCGGGAACTGTGGACAGTAGTACATATCACGTGTATGCCAGGGAACTGTGGACAGTAGTATATATCACATGTAAGCCGGGAACTGTGGACAGTAGTACATATCACGTGTATGCTGGGAACTGTGGACAGTAGTAGATATCACGTGTATGCCAGGAACTGTGGACAGTAGTACATATCACATGTAAGCCGGGAACTGTGGACAGTAGTACATATCACGTGTATGCCAGGAACTGTGGACAGTAGTACATATCACGTGTATGCCGGGAATTGTGGACAGTAGTACATATCACGTGTATACAAGGGAACTGTGGACAGTAGTACATATCACGTGTATGCCAGGAACTGTGGACAGTAGTACATATCACATGTAAGCCGGGAACTGTGGACAGTAGTACATATCACGTCTATGCCAGGAACTGTGGACAGTAGTACATATCACGTGTATGCCAGGAATTGTGGACAGTAGTACATATCAAGTGTATGCCGGGAACTGTGGACAGTAGTAGATATCACGTGTATGCCGGGAACTGTGGACAGTAGTAGATATCACGTGTAAGCCGGGAACTGTGGACAGTAGTACATATCACGTGTATGCCAGGAACTGTGGACAGTAGTAGATATCACGTGTATGCCAGGAACTGTGGACAGTAGTATATATCACATGTAAGCCGGGAACTGTGGACAGTAGTAGATATCACGTGTATGCCAGGAACTGTGGACAGTAGTAGATATCACGTGTATGCCAGGAACTGTGGACAGTAGTAGACATCACGTGTATGCCAGGAACTGTGGACAGTAGTACATATCACGTGTATGCCAGGAACTGTGGACAGTAGTACATATCACGTGTATGCTGGGAACTGTGGACAGTAGTACATATCACGTGTATGCCAGGAACTGTGGACAGTAGTAGATATCACGTGTATGCCAGGGAACTGTGGACAGTAGTAGATATCACGTGTAAGCCGGGAACTGTGGACAGTAGTACATATCACGTGTATGCCAGGAACTGTGGACAGTAGTACATATCACGTGTATGCCAGGGAACTGTGGACAGTAGTACATATCACGTGTATGCCAGGAACTGTGGACAGTAGTACATATCACGTGTATGCCAGGAACTGTGGACAGTAGTACATATCACGTGTATGCTGGGAACTGTGGACAGTAGTACATATCACGTGTATGCCAGGAACTGTGGACAGTAGTAGATATCATGTGTATGCCAGGAACTGTGGACAGTAGTTGATATCACGTGTATGCCAGGAACTGTGGACAGTAGTACATATCACGTGTATGCTGGGAACTGTGGACAGTAGTAGATATCATGTGTATGCCAGAGACTGTGGACAGTAGTACATATCACGTGTAAGCCAGGAACTGTGGACAGTAGTTGATATCACGTGTATGCCAGGAACTGTGGACAGTAGTTGATATCACGTGTAAGCCAGGAACTGTGGACAGTAGTAGATATCACGTGTATGCCGGGAACTGTGGACAGTAGTAGATATCACGTGTATGCCAGGAACTGTGGACAGTAGTAGACATCACGTGTATGCCAGGAACTGTGGACAGTAGTAGACATCACGTGTATGCCAGGAACTGTGGACAGTAGTACATATCACGTGTATGCCAGGAACTGTGGACAGTAGTACATATCACGTGTATGCTGGGAACTGTGGACAGTAGTACATATCACGTGTATGCCAGGAACTGTGGACAGTAGTAGATATCACGTGTATGCCAGGAACTGTGGACAGTAGTAGATATCACGTGTAAGCCAGGAACTGTGGACAGTAGTAGATATCACGTGTATGCCAGGAACTGTGGACAGTAGTAGATATCACGTGTATGCCAGGAACTGTGGACAGTAGTAGACATCACGTGTATGCCAGGAACTGTGGACAGTAGTACATATCACGTGTATGCCAGGAACTGTGGACAGTAGTAGATATCACGTGTATGCTGGGAACTGTGGACAGTAGTTGATATCACGTGTAAGCCCTAATACTCGTACATGTTGTAAGAGAAGTGGTGAGGCTGGAAGCTGTCTGATAGATGAATCTGACCAAAATCTTCTGAAACAGGAACAATAAATCAAAGTCATTATCCCCAAAACAACCATGTATCAATGTTTGCTGTAATCTGGTGATAATAATAACAACAACAACAACAATGCTTTCCAAAAAAAATCTTGTATGATGAAAATGAATTGAGGCAAATCAAATCTGGAACTACTTGCCTCTATACGGAATATCCGATACTTTATTTGATAGCAATTTATTGACATGAGTTGCTTACCTGAAAGCTCTAGGTAGTCAGAATAAGTAAAGGAATTATTAGTCTTTGCACTTTTTGGATTCTGTCGTAAAGGATGATATTGGTCAACAGCAAAGTTGTAGGAAACAGCTGAAAAATACAAGAAAAAATACATCTCAGAGGGTAAATAGGTCAAGGTTCTTGCCCAAGTAAGGGCATGGTTACATCTCAGAGTGTAAATGGGTCAAGGTTCTTGCCCCAGTAAGGGCATGGTTACATCTCAGGGAGTAAATAGGTCAAGGTTCTTGCCCAAGTAAGGGCATGGTTACATCTCAGGGAGTAAATAGATCAAGGTTCTTGCCCCAGTAAAGGCATGGTTACATCTCAGGGAGTAAATAGGTCAAGGTTCTTGCCCCAGTAAGGGCATGGTTACATCTCAGGGAGTAAATAGGTCAAGGTTCTTGCCCCAGTAAGGGCATGGTTACATCTCAGGGAGTAAATAGGTCAAGGTTCTTGCCCCAGTAAGGGCATGGTTACATCTCAGGGAGTAAATAGGTCAAGGTTCTTGCCCCAGTAAGGGCATGGTTACATCTCAGAGTGTAAATAGGTCAAGGTTCTTGCTCCAGTAAGGGCATGGTTACATCTCAGGGAGTAAATAGGTCAAGGTTCTTGCCCCAGTAAAGGCATGGCTACATCTCAGAGTACAAATGTCAAGGCAGTCTGGTCCTCAAAATACATACCATATTTATTCGAAAATAGGATGACCCTGTGTATAAGAATTGATGTTATTTTGTTTGAAAAGGCCAATTTCCGATTATAGAATAAGCCGAGTAAATATGAAGACTCAGGGATCCGTCATTGTGCAAAATATTAATATTTCAATGGGAATGGATATGCTTTGGCGGCTTTCTGATTGATTTTGCACCAAAAATAAGAGCTTGTCCCCGGCACCTCCGCTTTTCAAAATGGCAATCTCATGTTGCGTAAGCATATTTAAACATTGTTAAATTTCTTCGACTTGTGCATAATTTACATTTATCAAATGAAGGCAAAGACAAAAGATTTTAATAATATCACCATTTCATGCTAGGAGTTTATAGCACTCAATCGGCTGCCCATAGGTGCCATAAATCACTGTCCATAGGTTGCCCTCGTGTATAAGCCCCACCCCAAACATTGACAAAATGTTTGGGTCCTAATTTCTCGTTCTATATTCGAGTAAATACGGTAGTCTAATTTTAGGTTTAGGTCAAGGTTTAATTCATAAATTATCAGCTAACTGTAATGACAGCATTCAAACCAAGCTTCATTCTAGTTCTGAGCAACATGTTATTAGTGCTATTAACAAGCAATATATAGCTAACTACGGGCTCACTCAGAAATAAAATATTGAAAGAAAACTAAATCTAAGCAAATATAAAGATCATTATCTATGTGTTCCCAAGCTCTTGCTAAAACCACCATGATTCTTGTATACAAATGTGAGACTTTACTGACCATCCCCCAACTGTGAGAAGTGTCTAGCACTTCTCACACTTTTAGTGGATTACTAAAAACAATTTGGCCTCCATATAACCTTGTGACCTTGAAACAGAGGCCAGGGTGAAAGAAACATCTTTTTTGTACATTTTCATGGCAAAAAAGACCTGTCCGATAAATAAAATATATGTTCAAATCAAAAGCCAAAGCAGGTAATCAGGTTTGTGCAACTAATTATTTCTTTTTCTACTCATGCCAGGTCACACGCCCAGGTCACCACCATGCCCAGGTCACCACCATGCCCAGGACACCACCATGCCCAGGTCACACGCCCAGGTCACCACCACGCCCAGGTCACCACCACGCCCAGGTCACTACCATGCCCAGGTCACCACCATGCCCAGGTCACCACCACACCGAGGTCACTATCATGCCCAGATCACCATCATGCCCAGGTCACCACCATGCCCAGGTCACCACCATGCCCAGGACACCACCATGCCCAGGACACCACCATGCCCAGGTCACACGCCCAGGTCACCACTATCCCCAGGTCACTACTATCCCCAGGTAACTACTATCCCCAGGTCACTACCACGTCCAGGTCACTACTATCCGCAGGTCACCACTATCCCCAGGTCACTACCACGCCCAGGTCACTACCACGCCCAGGTCACTACCATGCCCAGGACACCACCACGCCCAGGTCACCACCATGCCCAGGTCACCACCATGCCCAGGTCACCACTATCACCAGGTCACTACTATCCCAGGTCACCACCATGCCCAGGTCACCACCACACCCAGGTCACTATCATGCCCAGATCACCATCATGCCCAGATCACCATCATGCCCAGGTCACCACCATGCCCAGGTCACCACCATGCCCAGGACACCACCATGCCCAGGTCACACGCCCAGGTCACCACCATGCCCAGGTCACCACTATCCCCAGGTCACTACTATCCCCAGGTAACTACTATCCCCAGGTCACTACTATCCGCAGGTCACCACTATCCCCAGGTCACTACCACGCCCAGGTCACTACCACGCCCAGGTCACTACCATGCCCAGGACACCACCACGCCCAGGTCACCACCATGCCCAGATCACCAC
The DNA here is from genome assembly GCA_949316495.1 of Amphiduros pacificus. Classification (NCBI taxonomy): domain Eukaryota; kingdom Metazoa; phylum Annelida; class Polychaeta; order Phyllodocida; family Hesionidae; genus Amphiduros; species Amphiduros pacificus. The sequence continues at coordinate 36,863,987 of OX439011.1, read as the reverse complement.
CATGCCCAGGTCACCACTATCCCCAGGTCACTACTATCCCAGGTCACCACCACACCCAGGTCACTATCATGCCCAGATCACCATCGTGCCCAGGTCACCACCACGCCCAGGTCACCACCATGCCCAGGTCACCACCATACCCAGGTCACCACTATCCCCAGGTCACCACCATATCCAAGTCACTACTATCACAAAGTCACAACCATGCCCAGGCCACCACCATACCCAGGTCACCACCACGCCCAGGTAGTACCATGCCCAGGACACCATCATGCCCAGGTCACCACCATGCCCAGGTTACCACTATCCCCAGGTAACTACTATCCCCAGGTCACCACCATACCCAGGTCACTACTATCCCAGGCCACCACCACACCCAGGTCTCTATCATGCCCAGATCACCATCGTGCCCAGGTCACCACCACGCCCAGGTCACCACCATGCCCAGGTCACCACCATACCCAGGTCACCACCATACCCAGGTCACCACTATCCCCAGGTCACCATCATATACAAGTCACTACTATCACTAAGTCACAACCATGCCCAGGCCACCACCATGCCCAGGTCACACGCCCAGGTCACCACCATGCCCAGGTCACCGCTATCCCCAGGTCACTACTATCCCCAGGTCACCACCATGCCCAAGTCACTATCCCCAGGTCACCACCACGCCCAGGTCACCACCACGCCCAGGTCACCACCATGCCCAGGTCACCACCACCACATGCGGATAAATGGTAACAAATACCATGGCAAGATTGAGTTCAGTTCTGGATGTGTGGTGGCACCTCATCTCCTGCAAAACAAATTTCTGACTCTTATTTCAGTTATTTCATGAAGGGACATACTTATAGCAGATTTAGTACTGCTTCAATGAATTATCATGTCGCAGGCTATGAGGACCCACCCAATCACAGATTTGCAAGGAAAATGACTTAGCCCTTCAGGCAAGGGCCTCAGCTCATATGAGGAATTATGCCATTTTGTCTGCTTCGGTATCCTGCGGGGGAGGGGAGGTATTTGAACCAGTACGGTCGGATCTTATCACGAAGTAGGATGTATAACTTACCTGGGGGGGAAGGGAGGTATTTGAACCAGTACGGTCGGATCTTATCACTAGGTAGGATGTATAACTTACCTGGGGGGGAGGGGAGGTATTTGAACCAGTACGGTCGGATCTTATCACGAAGTAGGATGTATAACTTACCTGGGGGGGAAGGGAGGTATTTGAACCAGTACTGTCGGATCTTATCACTAGGTAGGATGTATAACTTACCTGGGGGGGAGGGGAGGTATTTGAACCAGTACGGTCAGATCTTATCACGAGGTAGGATGTATAACTTACCTGGGGGGGAAGGGGAGATATTTGAACCAGTACGGTCGGATCTTATCACTAGGTAGGATGTATAACTTACCTGCGGGGGAGGGGAGGTATTTGAACCAGTACGGTCGGATCTTATCACGAAGTAGGATGTATAACTTACCTGGGGGGGAAGGGAGGTATTTGAACCAGTACGGTCGGATCTTATCACTAGGTAGGATGTATAACTTACCTGGGGGGGAGGGGAGGTATTTGAACCAGTACGGTCGGATCTTATCACGAAGTAGGATGTATAACTTACCTGGGGGGGAAGGGAGGTATTTGAACCAGTACTGTCGGATCTTATCACTAGGTAGGATGTATAACTTACCTGGGGGGGAGGGGAGGTATTTGAACCAGTACGGTCAGATCTTATCACGAGGTAGGATGTATAACTTACCTGGGGGGGAAGGGGAGATATTTGAACCAGTACGGTCGGATCTTATCACTAGGTAGGATGTATAACTTACCTGTGGGGGAGGGGAGGTATTTGAACCAGTACGGTCGGATCTTATCACGAGGAAGGATGTATAACTTACCTGGGGGGGAGGGGAGGTATTTGAACCAGTACGGTCGGATCTTATCACAAGGTAGGATGTATAACTTACCTGCAGGGGAGGGGAGGTATTTGAACCAGTACGGTCGGATCTTATCACTAGGTAGGATGTATAACTTACCTGCGGGGGAGGGGAGGTATTTGAACCAGTACGGTCTGATCTTATCACTAGGTAGGATGTATAACTTACCTGCGGGGGAGGGGAGGTATTTGAACCAGTACGGTCTGGCTTTGGTCCTCAGCTTTGGATGCCATTCTGGTGTGTTGATATACTCGGCTGTAACATTCACACAAATATTGATCAGCATTACGACAGCAGATAAGTTGCCAGCAGTCATGTCATTTACAAGTCTATGGGAGTCTCAATGGCTAAAGTGACAATCTTGACAGAGTTACTTTTTGCAAAAATATTGAATTCTCAATTAAAATAAATTGTTTCAACATGAAAGTCTGTATGTAATTTTCTGCAAACATTTTATTATACGCATTGAGGGTCTCTTTTGTAAGGCGAACAGAGGTTGTCCATCATGTATGGTATATTGGGCACAGAGAATGTCCATTAGGGATGGTATATTGGGCACAGAGAATGTCCATTAGGGATTGTATATTGGGCACAGAGAATGTCCATTAGGGATGGTATATTGGACATAGAGAATGTCCATTAGGGATGGTATATTGGACACAGAGAATGTCCATTAGGGATGGTATATTCGGCACAGAGAATGTCCATTAGGGATGGTATATTGGACACAGAGAATGTCCATTAGGGATGGTATATTGGACATAGAGAATGTCCATTAGGGATGGTATATTGGACATAGAGAATGTCCATTTGGGATGGTATATTGGACATAGAGAATGTCCATTAGGGATGGTATATTGGACATAGAGAATGTCCATTTGGGATGGTATATTGGACATAGAGAATGTCCATTAGGGATGGTATATTGGACATAGAGAATGTCCATTTGGGATGGTATATTGGGCACAGAGAATGTCCATTAGGGATGGTATATTGGACACAGAGAATGTCCATTAGGGATGGTATATTGGGTAGAGAATGTCCATTTGGGATGGTATATTGGGCATAGAGAATGTCCATTAGGGATGGTATATTGGGCACAGAGAATGTCCATTAGGGATGGTATATCACAATGTCTAAGAGGGGCTTTACTCTTATTTGATTTTCATGTCAAGGGCAGAGACCTTAGCACTGACCAATATCACATAAAATACAAATAAAACGTTGCTCTTTGCATACACTCACTATAGATCTGTTTGGCTAGTGCACGTTGTTTAGCAGCGACGACCTCCGGATCCCACATGTGTAATATTCGCTTATTGGAGGGAGTCAAGGACTGTAACAGTTTACGTCTGAAATTATCATAAAAGATATGTTATAGAATGTTATCCGATAAATATTATGATAAGGTTTCCAAATTATTTATAAAGTGAATCTGATGGTTAAAATCGAATATCAAAAGAAATGATAAAATTTAATTTTTCTAGAATATATATAATTGTTAAGATCAACAGTAATATCTGCTACATAAAACTTCTAAATCTGTAATACTTTCTCAGCTGTATGGTCAGGAGGGTATCTGCCTGTAACTCTACTGTAATACTTCCTCCAGGTCAGCTGGATGGTGAGGGCGGCTATCTGCCTGTAACTCACCTGTAATACTTCCTCCAGGTCAGCTGGATGGTCAGGGCGGCTATCTGCCTGTAACTCACCTGTAATACTTCCTCCAGGTCAGCTGGATGGTCAGGGCGGCTATCTGCCTGTAACTCTACTGTAATACTTCCTCCAGGTCAGCTGGATGGTCAGGGCAGCCATCTGCCTGTAACTCACCTGTAATACATCCTCCAGGTCAGCTGTACGGTGAGGGCGGCTATCTGCCTGTAACTCATCTGTAATACTTCCTCCAGGTCAGCTGGATGGTCAGGGCGGCCATCTGCCTGTAACTCACCTGTAATACTTCCTCCAGGTCAGCTGGATGGTCAGGATGGCTATCTGCCTGTAACTCACCTGTAATACTTCCTCCAGGTCAGCTGGATGGTCAGGGCAGCCATCTGCCTGTAACTCACCTGTAATACTTCCTCCAGGTCAGCTGGATGGTCAGGATGGCTATCTGCCTGTAACTCACCTGTAATACATCCTCCAGGTCAGCTGGATGGTCAGGGCGGCTATCTGCCTGTAACTCACCTGTAATACTTCCTCCAGGTCAGCTGGATGGTCAGGGCGGCTATCTGCCTGTAACTCACCTGTAACACTTCCTCCAGGTCAGCTGGATGGTCAGGGCGGCTATCTGCCTGTAACTCACCTGTAATACTTCCTCCAGGTCAGCTGGATGGTCTGTAATACTTCCTCCAGGTCAGCTGGATGGTCAGGGCAGCCATCTGCCTGTAACTCACCTGTAATACTTCCTCCAGGTCAGCCGGATGGTCAGGGCGGCTATCTGCCTGTAACTCACCTGTAATACTTCCTCCAGGTCAGCTGGATGGTCTGTAATACTTCCTCCAGGTCAGCTGGATGGTCAGGGCAGCCATCTGCCTGTAACTCACCTGTAATACTTCCTCCAGGTCAGCTGGATGGGCAGGGCGGCTATCTGCCTGTAACTCACCTGTAGTACTTCCTCCAAGTCAGCTGGATGGTCAGGGCGGCTATCTGCCTGTAACTCACCTGTAATACTTCCTCCAGGTCAGCTGGATGGTCTGTAATACTTCCTCCAGGTCAGCTGGATGGTCAGGGCAGCCATCTGCCTGTAACTCACCTGTAATACTTCCTCCAGGTCAGCTGGATGGTCTGTAATACTTCCTCCAAGTCAGCTGGATGGTCAGGGCGGCTATCTGCCTGTAACTCACCTGTAATACTTCCTCCAGGTCAGCTGGATGGTCAGGGCGGCCATCTGCCTGTAACTCACCTGTAATACTTCCTCCAGGTCAGCCGGATGGTCAGGGCGGCTATCTGCCTGTAACTCACCTGTAATACTTCCTCCAGGTCAGCTGGATGGTCAGGGCGGCTATCTGCCTGTAACTCACCTGTAGTACTTCCTCCAGGTCAGCCGGATGGTCAGGGCGGCTATCTGCCTGTAACTCACCTGTAGTACTTCCTCCAAGTCAGCTGGATGGTCAGGGCGGCTATCTGCCTGTAACTCACCTGTAATACTTCCTCCAGGTCAGCTGGATGGTCAGGGCGGCTATCTGCCTGTAACTCACCTGTAATACTTCCTCCAGGTCAGCTGGATGGTCTGTAATACTTCCTCCAAGTCAGCTGGATGGTCAGGGCGGCTATCTGCCTGTAACTCACCTGTAATACTTCCTCCAGGTCAGCTGGATGGTCAGGGCGGCCATCTGCCTGTAACTCACCTGTAATACTTCCTCCAGGTCAGCCGGATGGTCAGGGCGGCTATCTGCCTGTAACTCACCTGTAGTACTTCCTCCAAGTCAGCTGGATGGTCAGGGCGGCTATCTGCCTGTAACTCACCTGTAATACTTCCTCCAGGTCAGCTGGATGGTCAGGGCAGCCATCTGCCTGTAACTCACCTGTAATACTTCCTCCAGGTCAGCTGGATGGTCAGGGCGGCTATCTGCCTGTAACTCACCTGTAATACTTCCTCCAGGTCAGCTGGATGGTCAGGGCAGCCATCTGCCTGTAACTCACCTGTAATACTTCCTCCAGGTCAGCTGGATGGTCAGGGCGGCTATCTGCCTGTAACTCACCTGTAATACTTCCTCCAGGTCAGCTGGATGGTGAGGGCGGCTATCTGTTTGTACCATTCTTCCTCTCCAGCCTGTAACCTCTTCTCCCGGATCGCTTCCTTTGCTGTCTTCATCACTCCTTTATGTTTAAATATATAGCTGCAAGTTTAAAGAAAAGAAAATAACTCCATAATGTCACTTCCATTTATTACTCAAAATATAAACATTACCCGATGGGTTGATAGCCCTGCTGACTTCAACAGAAACACATGAACGGTGTAACTTGCAAACTTTCTGCGGGCTCTGCAGGCCAGTCCTGTCGCTTTTTACAAATTTATAGGATATGCACAGTATTCATGCACCTCTTAAGAAACACTGTGTGCTTCAGATTTTCATTTCTCTGGTTTCCTACCTTATTCTTTGATGTTACAAAATCACAACTACGAAAGGGTTCTATTCCAACCATAGCTTGTAACAATTGATTCAAGGGTATATGCGTTGAAATGTCTGATGTTGAAGATAAATTTCTGACATTGGCTGGCTGAATATCGGATATATTATCTGATGTGGGTCAAAATCTTTTGGCAAACACTGACTGCACTTTGTTTACCTTGCATGCCCAATACTTAGTATCTCCAGTACATCTGTCATGAGATATGTGCTGCACAGTAATTTGTTTGTTTGTTTGTTTGGGGTTTTACATCACTTTCAACATTATTTCAGTCATTTTGTGATGAGACCTACTTGTAGCAGATATAGTGCTGCCTCACTGAATTGTCATATCGCAGGTCCTTGATATGACAACCCACCCGGTCACAGATTTACAAAGACAACAGGTCAACCCTTTAGGCACGGGCCTCAGCTTTTATGGGAAATTGTATCATGAGTTCAATCTTGGCATGGCCAGGGTTCGAACCCAAGACCTTTGGATCACCACAGAGGAACTGGTACTAATAAGCTGGCGCTCTAACCAACTGCGCCACGGCCCGTGGCCTCTGCACAGTAATACAAAGGTCAAGGTCACTGTATCAAGGTCAAAGGTCAAATCTATAAAAAATGTATATATGGTGTTTGACTTAATGTTGATATATAAGATATAAACGACTTTTTATTCACTTTTAATGGTTGAGATGTTGCATGTACACAAATTTTGAATTCAAGGTCAAGATGTCAAGGTCAAAGGTCACATGACTAAAAACGTATGACGAGGCACAGCAATGACATAAGACATTTCTGTATACCAAGTTTTAATTTCTTCTTATAAGGTCAATGGTGACATCACTAAGATTTGAAGGAAACTGAATCTTCACGTCTACAGCTATCTCTATATAAAATATCAAACATGTATTACTGGTAGTTTTGGAAAAGATTTTTAAAGAAATTTTGACGGACATACAGTCGGACATACAGTCGGACAGGCATTTTCCTAAAGCTTTGCGACTTCAATAAGTCAGCAGAGCTAAAAAGAGACATTTTATACACATATTATTTCTAATCATTACAATATGATCAATTAAGGTTGATTTTTCCAACAGGCCTTGACATTTAGGATTTAAGTTACTAGCTCAAGTCTGGCTTTAGTTACTGGCTATTTTGTTCTTAACAACCAGTCTACACATAAAACAGTGAAAAATAAAAACATTTTACTTAAATCCTGGCCAGCTGAATTATAAAATCACCGGCGTAAAGGCTAAAAAACCCTTCAGGGCCCCCAGGCCAGTTTGAATGTGAAGCCCTGACCAAGGACAGTCGGGCCCTTTACTGATGAAATGAAAATCCATCTTAATGACCGAATAAAATCAAGAAAACTGGACGTCCAATACATACTAGGAAATAAATTATGGGTCCAAAATGCACCTCATTTTTCATGTTTCTCACAATTTGATAAGACTTTTGGCATGGCCCATGTAAATGATTTTATGCTTTTCGACACTGACAAAATATGATAAATCCTGCCAGGAGGACACAATGAACCAAACTTCAATCTGTTTGAATGCTACTGACTGTTTCCAGGCTTTCTGTATGATCTGTGCTGCCCTCTGCTTGCGGCGGATGATATGAAGTCTCGTGGATTCTTCCTCGACAATTGTGTGGTTGGCTTCCTTCTGCATTAAAACTCTCTCCTCTGCTGTGACTTGAACATCTTTCTTCCTGAAAAAGGATCAATTCTAAACTCAAGAGAAGGCCTCATGGATAATGAAGGTCTTTATATATATATATATATATATATATATATATATATATATATATATATATATATATATATATATATATATATATATATATATATATATATATATATATATATATATATATATATATATATATATATATATATATATATATATATATGATGGTATAGTTTTGACTGACTTTGTGGGTGATCCAGGCTTGCTCTCTGATTGGCCAGGAGCTTGGCTGGTGGTGCCCTCTGGTGGATCAGTTCTATGACGTTGGTCCACTTCTCTTTTATTGCGGACATCCTCTTTTCGCTTAAACTCCTCTTCTGCTTTCTTTCTGCAATTAAAAGAATCTCAAATTCAAAATATTCCTCTAAATCTACATATACATGAAAAACGATGATATATTTCCCAAAATCAAAATTCTCCTATCAATCCACATGTAGATGATGAATTTTCCAAAATCAAAATTCTCCTTTAAATTATATATAATATAGATAATAAAATAACCATCACAAAATGATTATTTTATCAGCAAATCAAAATTCTCCTTTAAATCATATATAATATTGATAATAAAATGACCATCACAAAATGATTATTTTATCATCAAATCAAAATTCTCCTTTAAATTATATATAATAAAATAACCATCACAAAATCTATATAAAAAATCTCAATCAAAGTTTACTGTCCTCTATGTTAAGGCTAGAGGACTCTTCTCACTTACTTTGCTGCGTCTTTCCTCAGCTGCTCGTGACGCATCAGTAGTCTCTTCCGCTCCAGAAAAGTCTTTCGCACTCGGTAGCCTCGGAACATTGCCTGCAAACAATCACAAAACATGTAACGTCAAGTTCAAAGGTCAAACTGAACATTGCAAGAGATATGAAATTGAAAAATACTTTGATTTATGGAAACATTATAAGATCATTAACAGCTGTATCCAAACATGTATTTGGTCAAGCATACATGTGACCAAATAATGTCAGATATAATCACCTGTATCTCGCTGGCGGCTATGTCCTATATCAGTCAGATATAATCATGATTACCTGTATCTCGCTGGTGGCTATGTCCTATATCAGTCAGATACTATCATGATTACCTGTATCTTGCTGGCGGATATGTCCTAGATAAGTCAGATACTATCATGATTACCTGTATCTCGCTGGCGGATATGTCCTAGATAAGTCAGATACTATCATGATTACCTGTATCTTGCTGGCGGATATGTCCTAGATAAGTCAGATATAATCATGATTACCTGTATCTCGCTGGCGGCTATGTCCTATATCAGTCAGATATAATCATGATTACCTGTATCTCGCTGGCGGCTATGACCTATATCAGTCAGATATAATCATGATTACCTGTATCTCGCTGGCGGCTATGACCTATATCAGTCAGATATAATCATGATTACCTGTATCTCGCTGGCGGCTATGTCCTAGATAAGTCAGATACTATCATGATTACCTGTATCTTGCTGGCGGATATGTCCTAGATAAGTCAGATATAATCATGATTACCTGTATCTCACTGGCGGCTATGTCCTAGATAAGTCAGATATAATCATGATTACCTGTATCTCACTGGCGGCTATGTCCTAGATAAGTCAGATATAATCATGATTACCTGTATCTTGCTGGTGGCTATGTCCTAGATAAGTCAGATATAATCATGATTACCTGTATCTCACTGGCGGCTATGTCCTAGATAAGTCAGATATAATCATGATTACCTGTATCTCGCTGGCGGCTATGTCCTAGATAAGTCAGATATAATCATGATTACCTGTATCTCGCTGGCGGCTATGTCCTATATCAGTCAGATATAATCATGATTACCTGTATCTTGCTGGTGGCTATGTCCTAGATAAGTCAGATATAATCATGATTACCTGTATCTTGCTGGCGGCTATGTCTTATATCAGTCAGATATAATCATGATTACCTGTATCTTGCTGGTGGCTATGTCCTAGATAAGTCAGATATAATCATGATTACCTGTATCTCACTGGCGGCTATGTCCTAGATAAGTCAGATATAATCATGATTACCTGTATCTCACTGGCGGCTATGTCCTAGATAAGTCAGATATAATCATGATTACCTGTATCTTGCTGGCGGCTATGTCCTAGATAAGTCAGATATAATCATGATTACCTGTATCTCGCTGGCGGCTATGTCCTAGATAAGTCAGATATAATCATGATTACCTGTATCTCACTGGCGGCTATGTCCTAGATAAGTCAGATATAATCATGATTACCTGTATCTCGCTGGCGGCTATGTCCTAGATAAGTCAGATATAATCATGATTACCTGTATCTTGCTGGTGGCTATGTCCTAGATAAGTCAGATATAATCATGATTACCTGTATCTCGCTGGCGGCTATGTCCTAGATAAGTCAGATATAATCATGATTACCTGTATCTTGCTGGTGGCTATGTCCTGGATAAGTCAGATATAATCATGATCACCTGTATCTTGCTGGCGGCTATGTCCTGGATAAGTCAGATATAATCATGATTACCTGTATCTTGCTGGCGGCTATGTCCTAGATAAGTCAGATATAATCATGATTACCTGTATCTCGCTGGCGGCTATGTCCTATATCAGTCAGATATAATCATGATTACCTGTATCTCGCTGGCGGCTATGTCCTGGATAAGTCAGATATAATCATGATTACCTGTATCTCGCTGGCGGCTATGTCCTATATCAGTCAGATATAATCATGATTACCTGTATCTCGCTGGCGGCTATGTCCTAGATAAGTCAGATATAATCATGATTACCTGTATCTTGCTGGCGGCTATGTCCTGGATAAGTCAGATATAATCATGATTACCTGTATCTCGCTGGCGGCTATGTCCTATATCAGTCAGATATAATCATGATTACCTGTATCTCGCTGGCGGCTATGTCCTAGATAAGTCAGATATAATCATGATCACCTGTATCTCGCTGGCGGCTATGTCCTGGATAAGTCAGATATAATCATGATTACCTGTATCTCGCTGGCGGCTATGTCCTATATCAGTCAGATATAATCATGATTACCTGTATCTCGCTGGCGGCTATGTCCTAGATAAGTCAGATATAATCATGATCACCTGTATCTTGCTGGCGGCTATGTCCTGGATAAGTCAGATATAATCATGATTACCTGTATCTTGCTGGCGGCTATGTCCTAGATAAGTCAGATATAATCATGATTACCTGTATCTCGCTGGCGGCTATGTCCTATATCAGTCAGATATAATCATGATTACCTGTATCTCGCTGGCGGCTATGTCCTGGATAAGTCAGATATAATCATGATTACCTGTATCTCACTGGCGGCTATGTCCTATATCAGTCAGATATAATCATGATTACCTGTATCTCGCTGGCGGCTATGTCCTAGATAAGTCAGATATAATCATGATTACCTGTATCTTGCTGGTGGCTATGTCCTGGATAAGTCAGATATAATCATGATCACCTGTATCTTGCTGGCGGCTATGTCCTGGATAAGTCAGATATAATCATGATTACCTGTATCTTGCTGGTGGCTATGTCCTAGATAAGTCAGATATAATCATGATTACCTGTATCTCGCTGGCGGCTATGTCCTATATCAGTCAGATATAATCATGATTACCTGTATCTCGCTGGCGGCTATGTCCTGGATAAGTCAGATATAATCATGATTACCTGTATCTCGCTGGCGGCTATGTCCTGGATAAGTCAGATATAATCATGATTACCTGTATCTCGCTGGCGGCTATGTCCTGGATAAGTCAGATATAATCATGATTACCTGTATCTCGCTGGTGGCTATGTCCTAGATAAGTCAAATATAATCATGATTACCTGTATCTCGCTGGCGGCTATGTCTTATATCAGTCAGATATAATCATGATTACCTGTATCTTGCTGGCGGCTATGTCCTATATCAGTCAGATATAATCATGATTACCTGTATCTCGCTGGCGGCTATCTCCTATATCAGTCAGATATAATCATGATTACCTGTATCTTGCTGGGGGCTATGTCCTATATCAGTCAGATATAATCATGATTACCTGTATCTCGCTGGCGGCTATGTCCTATATCAGTCAGATATAATCATGATTACCTGTATCTTGCTGGCGGCTATGTCCTGGATAAGTCAGATATAATCATGATTACCTGTATCTTGCTGGCGGCTATGTCCTGGATAAGTCAGATATAATCATGATTACCTGTATCTCGCTAGCGGCTATGTCTTATATCAGTCAGATATAATCATGATTACCTGTATCTCGCTGGCGGCTATGTCCTATATCAGTCAGATATAATCATGATTACCTGTATCTCGCTGGCGGCTATGTCCTATATCAGTCAGATATAATCATGATTACCTGTATCTCGCTGGTGGCTATGTCCTATATCAGTCAGATATAATCATGATTACCTGTATCTCGCTGGTGGCTATGTCCTATATCAGTCAGATATAATCATGATTACCTGTATCTCGCTGGCGGCTATGTCTTATATCAGTCAAATATAATCATGATTACCTGTATCTTGCTGGCGGCTATGTCCTGGATAAGTCAGATATAATCATGATTACCTGTACCTCGCTGGCGGCTGTGTCCCATATCAGTCAGATATAATCATGATTACCTGTATCTCGCTGGCGGCTATGTCTTATATCAGTCAGATATAAACATGATTACCTGTATCTTGCTGGAAGTTATGTCCTAGATAAGTCAGATATAATCATGATTACCTGTATCTCGCTGGCGGCTATGTCTTATATCAGTCAGATATAAACATGATTACCTGTATCTTGCTGGAAGTTATGTCCTAGATAAGTCAGATATAATCATGATTACCTGTATCTTGCTGGCGGCTATGTCCTAGATAAGTCAGATATAATCATGATTACCTGTATCTTGCTGGAGGCTATGTCCTATATCAGTCAGATATAATCATGATTACCTGTATCTCGCTGGCGGCTATGTCCTAGATAAGTCAGATATAATCATGATTACCTGTATCTCGCTGGCGGCTATGTCCTATATCAGTCAGATATAATCATGATTACCTGTATCTTGCTGGAGGCTATGTCCTATATCAGTCAGATATAATCATGATTACCTGTATCTCGCTGGCGGCTATGTCCTAGATAAGTCAGATATAATCATGATTACCTGTATCTCGCTGGCGGCTATGTCCTGGATAAGTCAGATATAATCATGATTACCTGTATCTTGCTGGCGGATATGTCCTAGATAAGTCAGATATAATCATGATTACCTGTATCTTGCTGGCGGCTATGTCCTGGATGCCAGTGATTGAGAGCGCGCCTTGTTCCATCATGTACTGCGCCACCTCGTGGTGCTCACCCATCAGGGCATAGTCCAAGGGCGTGTACCTGTAACCATGGCAACCAATACATGACTACACCACAAGCCAACATCATATAACTGAAATTCCATGGCAACCAATATATGACTACATCAAAACCAACTCTGCATACCTGAAATACCATGGCAACCAATAATTTAAATGCTATATCAGAGAAATTGGTGTGAACCTGAAAAATCATGGCAAGCCATATACTGCAATATCATATCCGGAGACATGAACTTGAATCACCATGGCAACATAAATGTTACTAAATCCAGTGATTTGTACCAGAAGCACCATAGCAACCAATAGCTAAAATGCTATATCACAAAAAGTGGTGTGAAAAGTGACTTTTCACCAAGATAAAAAGAAAAACTTCAGGGTAGCTGGTTTGAGCTAGGTTGGGTGGGGAAATCGGAAACAATGTTCATCTTTTAGGCTTAACTGATATATTACATTAAAAGAAGCGTTATCATGGTTACCAGCGATGTGTACCTTGAGCACCATGCAGGGCTCGTATCATATAAAGCTTGGCATGTAAAACTTACCGGTCCTCTGTGAACTCCATGTTGTTGGGGAAAGCGTGGAACTCGATGAGAAGTTTGACGGCATCTAGGTGTCCCTTACTGCATGCCCAGTGTAACGCGGTCATCCCCTGCAACATCAATATATACAACAACTATATACCGCAACTATATACCACAATTATATACCACAACTATATACTGCAACTTTATACCACAACTACATGTATATACCACGACTATATACCACTACTATATACCACGATTATATACCACAACTATATACTGCAACTTTATACCACAACTACATACCACACCTATATACCACAACAACATACCACAACTATATACCACAACTACATACCACAACTATATACCGCAACTATATACCACAACTATATACCGCAACTATATACCACAACTATATACCACGATTATGACCAATATATCCCTGACCCACCCAGTGTAACGCGGTCATCCCCTGCAACATCAATATATACAACAACTATATACCACGACTATATACCACAACGATATATCACGACTATATGTCATGACTATATACCACGATTATGACCAATATATCCCTGACCCACCCAGTGTAACGCGGTCATCCCCTGCAACATCAATATAACGCAACTATATACCGCAACTATATACCACTACTATATACCGCAACTATATACCACGACTATATACCACGACTATATACCACGATTATGACCAATATATCCCTGACCCACCCAGTGTAACGCGGTCATCCCCTGAAACATCAATATACAACAACTATATACCACAACTAAATACCACGACTATATACCACGACTATATACCACAACTATATGCCACAACTATATACCGCAACTATATACCAAAACTATATACCGCAACTATATACCACAACTATATACTATGACTATATACCACATCTATATACCACAACTATATACCACGACTATATACCACAACTATATACCATGACTATATACCATGACTATATACCACAACTATATGCCACGACTATATACCGCAACAATATACCATGACTATATACCATGACTACATACCACAGCTATATACCACAACTATATGCCACGACTATATACCGCAACAATATACCATGACTATATACCATGACTATATACCACAGCTATATACCACAACTATATACCATGACTATATACCACAACTATATACCACAACTATATACCAGGACTATATACCACAACTATATACCAGGACTATATACCACAACTATATACCGCAACTATATACCACAACTATATGCCACGACTATATACCACAACTATATACCAGGACTATATACCACAACTATATACCGCAACTATATACCACAACTATATGCCACAACTATATACCACAACTATATACCATGACTATAACCATTATATCCCTGAACTGCCCATTTTTTTAAAAACGTGGATGGTTCCTTAAAAGTGACTATCTGTGTTACTCTGTGATGTGTATGATCATAGGGAAGGTCTACGATGCAGTTATTTCCTGGGGGTTTTAATTTTTCTTTTTTTCTGTGGTTAGCATGGCTCAAGCAATTGGTGCCACTGTGAAGCGTCTGATTCTGTGCATTTGATTCTGTGCATTTGATTCTGTGCATTTGATTCTGTGCATTTGATTCTGTGCATTAGATTCTAATTTGCACAAGTGTCATAATGTATGAATATATTTTTATACCGTCTTTTTGTGAGGATAGTCTTGTCCCCGACCCATAACTTGATTCTATTTCTACTTGGAGGAGCAAGACAGGCTCCAGTCTACAGACAGTGAGAACTCACCTCGTTGTCGTGGGCGTTTGGGTCTGCCTTGTGTTCTATTTGCACCGACCCCAGTCTACAGATAGTGAGAACTCACCTCGTTGTCGTGGGCGTTTGGGTCGGCCTTGTGTTCTATCAGCACAGACATACAGTCTACAGACAGTGAGAACTCACCTCGTTGTCGTGGGCGTTTGGGTCTGCCTTGTGTTCTATCAGCACAGACATACAGTCTACAGACAGTGAGTACTCACCTCGTTGTCGTGGGCGTTTGGGTCGGCCTTGTGTTCTATCAGCACAGACCCTAGTCTACAGATAGTGAGAACTCACCTCGTTGTCGTGGGCGTTTGCGTCTGCCTTGTGTTCTATTTGCACAGACCCCAGTCTACAGATAGTGAGAACTCACCTCGTTGTCGTGGGCGTTTGGGTCGGCCTTGTGTTCTATCAGCACAGACATACAGTCTACAGACAGTGAGAACTCACCTCGTTGTCGTGGGTGTTTGGGTCTGCCTTGTGTTCTATCAGCACAGACATACAGTCTACAGACAGTGAGAACTCACCTCGTTGTCGTGGGCGTTTGGGTCGGCCTTGTGTTCTATCAGCACAGACCCCAGTCTACAGACAGTGAGTACTCACCTCGTTGTCGTGGGCGTTTGGGTCGGCCTTGTGTTCTATCAGCACAGACATACAGTTCACAAATCCTCCGTATGCAGCACACTGCAGCGGGGTGCGTCTGAAAGTATACATATGGTATATGCAAACAACATCCATTTAGAGTGATTTTTATTTTTGTTTAAGTTTTATTTTTATTCATGTTAAATAATATTTCCGATATTTTTGCTGTCTCTTTCAACTTGAGAGCATTCAAATATGAAATTAATTTTGAGAAAGCTTAAAATTTACATGATTATGACAACTTTTTTACTTGTTTCTTAAAGTTTTGAGATATGATAAAATTAAACTATGTTCATGTACTGTGCGAAAATGGCCTGTTCTCAAAACGATCGATTAATGGTCCCTAAAAGTTACGGTCGACTGCTCCCCACCCCTTTTGTTCTATATATAAGTTTTACTGCTAGACTGGTTGCTGGTATTTTCAACCATTTGCAACCATTTGCATGTTCAACCGTTGCCTGTTCTAGTGTGGGAAAAAGTTCTGTCGAGGAAGCAGGCCCATAACAAGTCAGCCTTATTTTGTCTCCTGAAATATCATTTAAGAAGGCTAACTGACCCTCGATGCCAAATAAAAAGTAGGTAATTTAATTGATATAATGCGGTCGAACAGGTACAGTTGAAGAGATTACGGTAGAACAGGGGAACGGTTGAATAGGGGAACAGTTGAAACATCTAGTCACCATTAGACTCACCCTGACTGGTCCCTCACATTGTGTTCTATAGTTTGACTGGTTCCCTGTTTTGTGGTCTATATATTAGTTTGACTCTGCTAGACTCACCCTGACTGGTCCCTCACATTGTGGTCTGAAGTTTGACTGGTCCCCCTACTTTGTGGTCTACATATTATTTTGACTCTGCTAGACTCACCCTGACTGGTCCCTCACATTGTGGTCTAAAGTTTACCTGGTCCCCCTACTTTGTGGTCTACTATAACAAAACATACCGAGTCGGGAAGCTGGGTGAGCGGATTCAGTGAGTTGGTGATTGCGGAAGGATACCCTGAGCCGAAGGCGAAGGGTATCCGTCCGCCATCACCAACGAACTGAATCCGCTCACACAGCTGACCCGACGAGGCATGTTTTGTTTTTATACCTCAGACAACTACTGTATTTTAAAAAAATGATACATGAAACAAGATATTTATCGTTAAAAACATTTGTAAACAAAGCGCACCTCATTTGACCCCGTCACGTGACCCGAAAATGGCGCGTACAGCCATAGACTGGTTGCCGCCATCTGTGTATATACACGATGTTCTTGACACTCGATGGGGGACCAGTCTAAAGATGGCCGACGTAAAATAGTTCCAACTAATCAATACGTTACAAATAATCGGCATGCTCGTATTCATTCGAAATCGCATCAATACGCGCATCACTGAGGTATAAATATCAGTCCCACTCTGCTAGACTCACCCTGACTGGTCCCTTACGTTGTGGTCTACATATTTGTTTGACTCTGCTAGACTCACCCTGACTGGTCCCTCACATTGTGGTCTAAAGTTTACCTGGTCCCCCTACTTAGTGGTCTATATATCAGTTCCACTCTGCTAAACTCACCCTGACTGGTCCCTCACATTGTGGTCTAAAGTTTACCTGGTCCCCCTACTTAGTGGTCTATATATTAGTTTGACTCTGCTAGACTCACCCTGACTGGTCCCTCACGTTGTGGTCTATACCAAACTTGATGAGAGCCTGACAGATGTAGGCGTGGCCTCCCAGTGCAGCCCTGAAACATCCAAAACACATGATAACATCAACAGAAACATTCAATCTAATCATTGTTAACTATTATGTTGTATTATGTTATGTTTCTGTCATTCTTTTCTGACCATAAAAAAACGTCAAAGGTGTAACTGGTGTGACTCATTTTGGCTCAAACCAACACCTGAAAATCACCACATTAGACTGAAATTTTGAAAGTTGAGCATATATATATATATATATATATATATATATATATATATATATATATATATATATATATATACCTCCTGTCTGAAACAATAAAAGCACAACAGCATGCATGATTTTATACAGTCACGTTCATGTGTGACCATATCAATGATTGGCTCTGATTTATCAACAATCACAGAGAGATACTACACCTCCAGCCTGGGATTATTGCACTAGCCCATAGTTGTCCCAGACTAGCAAAAAAACTGTCGGGCAAGTATGCCTTCCCCTGATGCTAGCCCGACTGTCTAGTAGCTAATCATGATTTTTCAAGTATTGGTAAAAATGTCCATTTGTCACTTGATTAATCTTACTAAATATGAATTGCCCCAACCAAATGCAGTACTGTAAAAATGGTTAGGGCTTGTACACTGTCATTCGGGCGACTAGTGCAAATCTCCATTTACTAGCCTGACTGTCTGGTAGCCAAAAAAGTATTTGGACCCAGACTGTAAACAAGTGAGAACAGAAGGAGCTGGATTTACCAGTGAAGTGGGGACCTCGCATCCTGATCTACGACGTCCACCTTGGCGCCGCAGTCCATCAGCGTCTGTACAACGTCGGTGTGTCCCATCTCGCAGGCTCGGAAGAGTGGCGTGTGTTTGAGCAGGTCAGTGGCGTTGATGGAGGCCGAGCTGTCCAGTAGGAGGCGCACCGTGCTGGCGTGGCCTGCTAACGCCGCCGCGTGTAATGCTGAAGAGGACAAAACAGAATTTTAAAAAACGTCCTGTCAACAATCAGGGTTTCACATTTCGCACTGGCCTATTGGCCATAAAGGGTTTCTTATGAGTCACCATGTCAGTATGGGCCACTGGTATTTAAATTCTACTGGCCATAATTTAAGAATATTTCCTAATATTTCTTAATATTTTCCTTATATTTCCTAATATTTCTTAATATTTCCTTATATTTTCCTCACTGCTATTGGCAAGTAGATTTGATAAATACAAAGTCTAGTGAATTTGAGAACTACTTACCTCCTACAAACCAGTGATCAAAATCCTTAATGTCAAGGCCTGAACAATCCTTAGTAACCAGACTTGACGAGATTGCCTTGCCAACTATGAGACTTTCCTGTCTAATACTAGACTTTCCTCTCTACCACTGGAATTTCCTGTCTACTACTTGACTTTCCTGTCTAATACTAGACTTTCCTGTCTACTACTGGAATTTCCTGTCTTATACTAGACTTTCCTGTCTACTACTGGAATTTCCTGTCTACTACTTGACTTTCCTGTCTAATACTTGACTTTCCTGTCCCCTACTGGACTTTCCTGTCCACTACTAGACTTTCCTGTCCACTACTTGACTTTCCTGTCCATTACTTTACTTTCCTGTCTAATACTTGACTTTCCTGTCTACTACTGGACTTTCCTGTCTAATACTTGACTTTCCTGTCTACTACTGGACTTTCCTGTCTAATACTTGACTTTCCTGTCTACTATGGGACTTTCCTGTCCACTACTTGACTTTCCTGTCTACTACTTGACTTTCCTGTCTATTACTGGACTTTTCTGTCCAATACTGGACTTTCCTGTCCACTACTGGACTTTCCTGTCTAATAGTAATACTTGACTTTCCTGTCCACTACTGGACTTTCCTGTCTAATAGTAATACTTGACTTTCCTGTCTACTATTAGACTTTCCTGTCTCTTACTGGGCATTCCTATCTACCACTAGACTTTGCTGTCTTTTACTGGACTTTCTTGTCTAATATCCTAAAAAAAAGATAAAGGTCCTACCAGTTCCCCCATTCTTGTCGGTCTGATGCATGTCGACGCCATTACTGAGGAAGGTTTTGATGACGTTATCCGCCCCCTTTCCCGCGGCCCAGAGGAATGCAGTCCTCCCCTCAATGTCCGGCTCATCCTTCAGCCTCCGCTGCAGAAACACGCCCACGGTCTCCTAGCAACAAGAAACAATCCTTGAAAAAAAAACTAATTTGTGCAGTGAAAAATACTGTTGCCTATAAACAGTACTGCTTGCAATAATCACATTTTTTTTAATAATATAAGCATCATAGGCCAATTGCTGGTGTTCATTTTCTTTAATAATTGGATTTTAGAGAAGTTGTGCATTTTGATTCTATTTTTTTTTTAGTTCCAATGTATGGTTTTTAATGGGAAAATAAGATGGCAAATAGCCACTTTGCCATACAGTCTAAAGGGCAAATAGCCACTGTGCTAAATAGTCTAAAGGGCAAATAGCCACTTTGCCATATAGTCTAAAGGGCATATAGCCACTGTGCTAAATAGTCTAAAGGGCAAATAGCCACTATGCTAAATAGTCTAAAATAGCAATCAGCTATTGGCCTATAGAGTTTAAAAATGGCAACCAGCACTTGTACCATAGAGTCTAAAAATAGCAACTGGCAATTGGCCAATAAAATCTAAAAATGGCAATCAACAACTAGCCTAAAATCTAAAAATGGCAACAAGCAATTGGCCGATAGACTCTTTAGATGGCAACTAGCCATTTCCTTATGGAGCAGTTATTATAAATTGAGGTCATGTGATGTAGACAATGGTGATGATGGGATTTACTCACAGAGAAGTCATTCTGGGCGGCGTAGTGGAGAGGCGTGGCCCCGTTAGAATCCGAACTCACGTAGTCTGCCTTCCTATCTAATAGTAACTCCACGATGCGCGAGTGGCCTGCAACAAACAATTTATTTGTGAATTTTGGTTTTATTCTCAAAATTCTTGTCATTCCCTGGTGAGTTAACAATTGGAGCCAAACATCAATTTGGTCATGCCAGAATATGATCTAAAAATAAGGTCATCCAAGGTCATATTACCCCACTTCTAAGATATGCATGACCATGCAATAACTATGCATGACCTCAAATGACTATGCATGACCAGATGATGTTACACCAAGCCATGCATGACCAGATGATGTCACACCAAGCCATGCATGACCAGATGATGCCACACCAAGTGATGTGATGACCAAATGATACCACACCAAGGCATGCATGACCAGATGATGACACACCAAGCCATGCATGACCAGATGATGTCACACCAAGTGATGTGATGACCAGATGATACCACACCAAGGCATGCATGACCAGATGATGACACACCAAGCCATGCATGACCAGATGATGCCACACCAAGCCATGCATGACCAGATGATGTTACACCAAGCCATGCATGACCAGATGGTGCCACACCGAGCCATGCATGACCAGATGATGCCACACCAAGCCATGCATGACCAGATGATGCCACACCAAGCCATGCATGACCAGATGATGTCACACCAAGCCATGCATGACTAGATGATGCCACACCAAGTCATGCATGACCATGATGCCACACCAAGTCATGCATGACCAGGTGATGTCAGACCGAGCCATGCATGACCAGATGATGACACACCAAGCCATGCATGACCAGATGATGACACACCAAGCCATGCATGACTAGATGATGACACACCAAGCCATGCATGACCAGATGATGTCAGACCGAGCCATCCATGACTAGATGATGACACACCAAGCCATGCATGACCAGATGTTGTCACACCAAGTCATGCATGACCAGATGATGTCGCATCAAGTGATGTGATGATGGAAAATGATAAAGCAGATTTACAGAAGATTTGGAGAATTACACAGACATCCATCATAATCTAAATGTTTTTACAGAAGGACAGACAGACATTCATACAGAATCCCAACTCCAATATCCTCAGACTGATCATGCTGATGACAATCATGACTGAGGGTTAAAATTAGAACCTGACCTTCCTCATTGCGGGGATATTGTTTATGTTACCTAGTACTGCTGCCCAGTGTAGGGGGGTTCGGAACATGTTGTCCAGGGCCGACACATTGCATTTTTCTAACTGCGTCTGAAAAAGAACAATTATACCTTATTTCTGTGCATTCATCTTCAATGACCTTGGAAGCTGGAATATAATAGAGATTACTAGACTCGTCTTACAGGTCACTAGAATCAGGGTCTGTGACATGATAGTGAGATCACTAGACTTGTCTTACAGGTCACTAGACTCGTCTTACAGGTCACTACAGTCAGGGTCGGTGACATGATAGTGAGATCACTAGACTCGTCTTACAGGTCACTAGAATCAGGGTCTGTGACATGACTAGAATTACTGTATGTGACATTATTGTGAGATCACTAGACTCGTCTTACAGGTCACTAGAATTACTGTATGTGACATTATTGTGAGATCACTAGACTTTATGATTTTTAGGCTCATGTCATAAATGTGTCTGATTATTTCTAAAATTAAGCATAAATCTTTCCTTATTTAGAAATTTTATCATTTTTAACACACACCAGGGCTATAACCACAGATTTGTTGCCATCGGCGACTGCGAGGTGCAGTGCTGTGCGTCCCTCGTAGTCTTGCCAGTTGATAACAGAGGGCGCTGTCTCCAAGATGAGCTGAACACAGTCCACCGCCCCGGCATCCTTGCTGCTGGCCGCCCAGTGTAGCGGTGTCTTCCCCTCCGTGTCCGGAATGCCGATGTTAGAGTCCTGAATAAAGAACATGGAAACGCTGAGGTTATTACCAAACAATCACGATGATATCAGTGGAATGAGGAATAAAAATGAGCATGGTGACTTCATATTGTATTTGTCCAATGTCATTGCCAGAAATGTTGGAAAAACATAAAATATCAACATGCATAGACTGGTATGGATTTCTATATTATCAACGAAAAAATATATCTTAACAGTCAAATGATAAAGTTTTCAAATATAAAATTCCAAACTGAAAAATCTAAGATGGTGATCCTTAATGGTTTTCCTTTACATTGGAAATACATATCCTGAGTGAGTTGCGTTCATTTTCTCAAGAGTTTACTTTTATTTTTATGTGTAAGACAACGAGGTTGACTTGACCTGTTTGATGAGCATCTTGATGTGTTCCAGGTTACCATAGGAAGCTGCCCAGTGTAATGCTGTCCGCTGAAACAATATAAATACCAATACATATACATGTACATATACAAATACATATACATATAAAAATACATATACAAATACATATACAAATACATACACAAATACATATACATATACAAATACATACACAAATACAAATACAAAATTATACAAATATAAAAATATGTTAATATTTTTTACTGTTATATGTTATAGGGTTCTTGTTGACAACAAAGTGGCAGTAGATTTGAGCATAGTCTTTTTCAGCCAGTAACCCAACTCCCATTCCCAGTTAGAGACTTGTAGTTTACCTTGTTCTTGTCTTGGTTGTCCACTTTGCTTTACCCCGTTCTGAGCTTACCAACCAGTGGTTTACCATGTTCTTGTCCTGGTCGTCCACCTTGCTTTACCCCATTCCCAGTTTGCAACCCATTGCCGACCTTGTTCTAGTCCTGGTCGTCCACCTATCTTTACCCTGTTCCCAGTTAGCCACCTGTGGCTTACCTTGTTCTTGTCCACTTTGCTTTACCCCGTTCTGAGCTTACCAACCAGTGGTTTACCATGTTCTTGTCCTGGTCGTCCACCTTGCTTTACCCCATTCCCAGTTTGCAACCCATTGCCGACCTTGTTCTAGTCCTGGTCGTCCACCTATCTTTACCCTGTTCCCAGTTAGCGACCCGTGGCTTACCTTGTTCTTGTCCTGGTCATCCACCTCGCCGGGTTCCAGCTGTTTCATCAGCAGGGCGAGGCACTTGGGAGACTTGTGTCTCGTAGATAGATGCATGGCGGTCTGACCTTCGTTGTCTTTCTCCTTCCAGTTTGCATTTTTTGATAAAAGCATTTTCAGACAGCGGAAATTTCCCTGAATTTAAACAAAATCAGTTTGTAAAGCAAAAACGTTCATTTTTCTGTGCCATTTCAATCTTTCAGAATATCTCATATTTGACAAAATTAAGATACAGCGGGCACTGTGTTTAGCTTTGGGCGTTTTAATCCTAGCATACTAGCTGCGGGTGACAACAGCGCAACAATTATACGTCAAATGGTGCGATAAACAATGGCAATCAAATGCAGCCGCAGAGTGCACACAAAGATTCCTATTTTCCGTTTAGTTTTGTACTGAGTTGTACCTTGTGAGCTGTCCAGTGGAGGGCGGTGCGACCGCCGACGTCTTTCTTGTTGATATCGGTGCCGGCCTTGATAAGGAGCTCAGCACACTCCATGCGGTCCCCTAGCACACAGAACATGAGCGGCGTCCGGCCAAACTTGTCCCCCGTGTCGATGTCCTTGGCATTAGCTGCAAAACACATGTAGTTAATTGTTTGTATTTGGAGCAGTCTGGGATTTTAGCACTAGCCCATGGTCCCAGACTAGTAGATACACTGTCGGGCTAGTACACCTTCAGTCTGGGATTTTAGCACCAGCCCAAAGTCCCAGACTAGTAGAAACACTGACAGGCTAGTACACCTTCCCATGGTACTAGCCCATAGTCCCAGACTAGTAGAAACACTGACAGGCTAGTACACCGTCCCCTGGTGCTAGCCCATAGTCCCAGACTAGTAGATACACTGTCAGGCAAGTACACCCTCAGTCTGGGATTTTAGCACTAGCCCAAAGTCCCAGACTAGTAGAAACACTGTCGGGCTAGTACACCTTCCCCTGGTACTAGCCCATAGTCCCAGACTAGTAGAAACACTGACAGGCTAGTAGACCGTCCCCTGGTGCTAGCCCATAGTCCCAGACTAGTAGAAACACTGACAGGCTAGTACACCGTCCCCTGATACTAGCCCGTAGTCCCAGACTAGTAGGAACACTGTTGGGCCAGTACACCTTGCCCTTATGCTAGCCCGACTGTCTTGTAGCTAATCATGATTTTTTAAGTGTTGGTAAAAATGTCCTTTTGTCATTTGATTAATCTTACTAAATATGAATTACCATAACCAAATACAAGTACAGTACTGTTAGAATGGATGGGCTAGTACACTTTGATTCAGGCTAGTGCAAATTTCCATTTACTAGCCCGACTGTCTCGTAGCCTAAAAGGTATTTGGATATGGATTGCATGGTGGTTGTATGTAAAGGGAAAACCTAAACGCAAGAAGGTTGTTACGCAGACTGGATTCTTTCTTAATTCTCGAGTCAAGTGAAAACCTAAATAGGCCGATTGCGGGTCACCATACTGCCTCATTAAAAACAACACACTGGAACTGCACAAACAAACACAAGTGCAGAAAATACTGTCTAAAATCCAATCATTAAAGAAAAACAAGATGGTAACCCGCAATTGCACTATGCCAGAAGGCTGTTATGCAGACTGGTTTCCGTCTTCTGTCTCCTGATACTTACCAACCAGTAGTTTAGCGAGTGAGGACTTATCGCCATTGACGGCGGCAGCGTGCATGGGCGTGATCTCGTTCTGGTCGCGGTTGCTGGCGGCCTCGTAGCCCCCCTGAGTTCCCTCCGTCTTGGTCATCGTGGCGCGGGTCATCCTCGTAGCTTTCCTACCACTCTCCTGATAGGGAGATAAGATAGCAATAAATATTGACAACTCATCTCACTGATTGTATTAATGCAGAGTTGAAACCTGAAACTTACATTATACAAAGGTAGTGCTAGATGAAAACATTTAAGTGACTTTTGCCTCCTTATAACTAAAAGTGATAAGAAAATTCAAAATAATATACGACAATGTCATAAGGCATTTTTTAAGACAAGGTAAAACAACTAGTTTTACCTTGTCTTTACAATGGCAACATATAATTTCCTTGCAAAATGGTTAGTAAATTAGAACATAAGGTCAGATAGGTCACCTTAGGCACAGATCAGAATGAGATACTTGTGATATTAATGAGCCATTGTCTCCTGTCTCCCCCCAAACAAGATCCCTGAACTATATTATTTCAATCACAGAAATCAAAAGATTTTGCATACCAAAATATATTATTGATTTTATATCACATGATATCTAGGATATCTTACATATGCCTAGAAGTAGCCAGTGACACAAGCCCAGTCTCTGAAATCCGAGCTGTTGCCTTAAGCAAGTAATTTTTGGCCTGGGCCAACAACTTCTGAGTTTTTTTTTCTACTTTATGCATTGTTTACTGATTAAAATGGACGAAGGGCATGCAACATTTCAAAGTATATTTCAGACACTATACAAAGCACAGGGCTTCACATTAAGAATTCTAATCTGTGGCATGAAAGGGCTCAAATCACCACCTCAATTCTGCTAGATATTTGTCAAATCTATTAGTTTATAAGATAAAAGTGAAAATAAAAGATCTGGGTCACCAGAATATTCAAATCACCGGCCCATACTGGCATAGAGTTTCCAGGGGTAAACAAATGAAAAAAAGAAAAAAATTAGGCTAGTGCTAATGTGAAGCCCTGGCTTAATACTAATCTTTTATTCAAAACATTAAATATAGGGGGCACACCTGTTCAGTACGGTCGGGAGGTACCTGATATTGTTTCTCACGAACTTCCAGTATATTTTCTAGGGGATGAATTCGATGTGACACCATACAACAACACAAAAAACATCGCCGCACCATTTTTCCATTCAGTGACAAAAGATACAATATTGTTCCATTGTTTTTTACTTGCGTTCATTTGGTAATGTATTGCTCATTATGTAAATATCCACTATATTTAAGGTATTATAGTTGAAATATTTGTATGTCTCTTCAATGACTGTGATAATCCATGTGTCTCGACTGTATATTTAAGATATCCCTGTGTCTCGACTGTATATTTAAGATATCCCTGTGTCTCGACTGTATATTTAAGATATCCCTGTGTCTCGACTGTATATTTAAGATATCCCTGTGTCTCGACTGTATATTTAAGATATCCCTGTGTCTCGACTGTATATTTAAGATATCCCTGTGTCTCGACTGTATATTTAAGATATCCCTGTGTCTCGACTGTATATTTAAGATATTCCTTTGTCTCGACTGTATATTTAAGATATCCCTGTGTCTCGACTGTATATTTAAGATATCCCTGTGTCTCGACTGTATATTTAAGATATCCCTGTGTCTCGACTGTATATTTAAGATATCCCTGTGTCTCGACTGTATATTTAAGATATCCCTGTGCTTCTCCTATATTTAATATTATCCTGTGTCTAATATGCATATAATATTCCAGTATATTCTATACAGAAGACAAGATATTCCTGTGTTTTGTTCAAGTCACAGGTCAATCAGGATATCCCAGCTTTATATATAATATTCCAATATCTTCAATACAAGATAAGATATTCAACTGTTTTCTTCTATGATCCTCATATATAAAGACGTATCACCTATTTCTATGATATCTCACATGCCTTGCAGTTTTTATTTCCATTATCAAATATCTGCATCTCACATTTTGACAAGTATATTCTTTTGAGTTTCAGCCATTTTCTTTGACACAAAACAAGTTTTACTTTCAATACTTGTGATGTAAAAGACATGTCCTCGAAACCATAACATCTTTTAACAAAAGCCTGACATTATATAATTCCTTTCTCTGCATTATCTTGAAGCATTCCATCATCGTGGTGTGAATTTAGATCGTATCCTTTGTGGACAGTTCCTTTCAACTTTGTGTAACTTCCATGAGGTTTTGTGGGTCATCACCTCAGACTGCTACTTTGGCAACAGAGGGGATTCCTGTTTCTATTTATAGCACAAG
This sequence comes from Amphiduros pacificus, assembly GCA_949316495.1. NCBI lineage: Eukaryota > Metazoa > Annelida > Polychaeta > Phyllodocida > Hesionidae > Amphiduros > Amphiduros pacificus. The sequence continues at coordinate 36,836,246 of OX439011.1, read as the reverse complement.
GGGCGCTGACAGGATTTATCAATTTGAACTCCATCTCACTGGAGGGAGCAACACACACCAAGTAAACTTGTATTTTATCACCAAATCAATGCCATTTAATCTAGTTTACTATAATTTTACTACACTGGCAAGTACAGTGATTGAGTTGGCTTGTTCTTGTTAATGTTTTATCTTTGGGGCTGAATGATTGAGACCGGTAGTTGAAAGTCTATGGAGAATCTCAGTCTTATCCCATCATGCCTGGCATATTTAAAGTGGTTAGCTAACTTTTTACCACAAGATGTCGCTTTGGTAATACATCTTGAATTAGTGAAAAGCAAATAGTGGTGTGTGGCCAAGTATATGAAATTCTCCTGTTGACCCTTGAGATTTTGTTAGTGCAATGGATTTGTTTGCGTCGACTGGCCTTTTAACACCTATGCTTTTGATTTATGATTATATAACTATATATATATATAATTATATAGCAAAACTATTTTTGAACACAGGTGAAATGACTGCTATTACATTAAAGGCAATTCATTAACAAGGCATTTACTTGTCATTTTTTGGTGTTTTCTCCTCCTTCTCAATTCAATTTGGTTCTGATAATGATATAAAACTAAAATTGATGTGGATATTGTAAACAAATATATTTGAACCTTTTCTCTTAAAGGTAAAAATTCTACAAGGTAAAAAAACTACACAAATTGTAGTTTTGGGGCAGAAAAGGAAAGTCCAGGATGTTAACTTTGGCTATTAAAACATTCTCATCTCTCTTGGTGTACTTCATGTTAATCTGTGCTGATTATCACGTTCAGCAAATCCAATTTCCACTGATGAGTTTTATTTTTTGACATATCATTGGAAGGTACATGAATAGGGAAGTTTAAATATTGTTCATTTATGTGGATCAAGCAATATTTTAATTATTAGATTATATACCTGAATCTAGAATGATATCACCGTGGCCTGGGGTTCTAGCCATGGCAATAAGGGTTAAATGAATGACAACGCTGGTCGTAAAGTTTAGAGTTGTATTTCTTATCTAAATCCAAATACATAAAGTGTCTGTGATACAGAGTGTGAAAGTAAGTCATGTACAATATTTGTCAGTACCAAATCTGTTTCATATTAGTTTCTAAAGACTAAACTGTGATTCCAAAACTAACTCCAAAACTGAATCCAAGACTGACTCCAAAACTGACTAACTTTGGGTTTGGATGCAGGGCCCTTTTAAGCAGCCCTGATGCCGGCAGTCTTGAGTCAGCCTGCCGTCATCGGGATTCCCAGTGTTTAGTGACTACATGTGTAGGGTTCCGGGTTGCCTGCATCTTAACAAATGACTTTGTACTACTGATTGCTTTGTACCCAATGTCATGCTTGCTGTGAGTTATTTACCATAAGATTTCTCTATATCTAATAATAAGTTATGAAGACTTACTTTCTTACATTTAACACTGTGACAATGATTTCATTCTTCAACTTCACTTGGTTTTAGGTCAATTAGAAATGTTAGGCCTTCAGTATGATGCTATAGATTCTACCAATTAGATAGATATTATACAAAAAGATCAGTCAGACTGTATCAAATGATCAGTCAAATCATCAGCACCTGATCAGTCAGTCCAATATGACCTGATCAGTCAGTCCAATGCTCAGCTGATCAGTCAGTCCAATGCTCAACTGATCAGTCAGTCCAATGCTCAGCTGATCAGTCAGTCCAATATCACCTGATCAGTCAGTCTAATATCACCTGATCAGTTAAGTCCAATATCACCTGATCAGTCAGTCCAATATCACCTGATCAGTTAAGTCCAATATCACCTGATCAGTCAGTCCAATATCACCTGATCAATCAGTCCAATATCACCTGACCAGTCAGTCCAATATCACCTGATCAGTCAGTCCAATATACCTGATCAGTCAGTCCAATATCACCTGATCAGTCAGTTCAATATCACCTGATCAGTCAGTCCAATATCACCTGATCAGTCAGTCCAATATACCTGATCAGTCAGTCCAATATCACCTGATCAGTCAGTCCAATATCACCTGATCAGTCAGTCCAATATCACCTGATCAGTCAGTCCAATATCACCTGATCAGTCAGTCCAATGCTCACCTGATCAGTCAGTCTAATATCACCTGATCAGTCAGTCCAATATACCTGATCAGTCAGTCCAATATCACCTGATCAGTTAAGTCCAATATCACCTGATCAGTCGGTCCAATGCTCAGCTGATCAGTTAAGTCTAATATCACCTGATCAGTTGAATATCATCTGATCAGTCGAATATCACCTGACCAGTCAGTCCAATATCACCTGATCAGTCAGTCCAATATACCTGATCAGTCAGTCCAATATCACCTGATCAGTCAGTTCAATATCACCTGATCAGTCAGTCCAATATCACCTGATCAGTCAGTCCAATATACCTGATCAGTCAGTCCAATATCACCTGATCAGTCAGTCCAATATACCTGATCAGTCAGTCCAATATCACCTGATCAGTCAGTTCAATATCACCTGATCAGTCAGTCCAATATCACCTGATCAGTCAGTCCAATATACCTGATCAGTCAGTCCAATATCACCTGATCAGTCAGTCCAATATCACCTGATCAGTCAGTCCAATATCACCTGATCAGTCAGTCCAATATCACCTGATCAGTCAGTCCAATGCTCACCTGATCAGTCAGTCTAATATCACCTGATCAGTCAGTCCAATATACCTGATCAGTCAGTCCAATATCACCTGATCAGTTAAGTCCAATATCACCTGATCAGTCAGTCCAATATCACCTGATCAGTCAGTCCAATGCTCAGCTGATCAGTTAAGTCTAATATCACCTGATCAGTTGAATATCATCTGATCAGTCGAATATCACCTGATCAATCCAAAATCACCTGATCAGTCCAATATCACCTGATCAGTCCAATATCACCTGATCAGTCAGTCCAATATCACCTGACCAGTCAGTCCAATATCACCTGACCAGTCAGTCCAATATCACCTGATCAGTCAGTCCAATGCTCACCTGATCAGTCAGTCCAATGCTCACCTGATCAGTCAGTCCAATATCACCTGATCAATCAGTCCAATATCACCTGACCAGTCAGTCCAATATCACCTGATCAGTCAGTCCAATATCACCTGATCAGTCAGTCCAATATACCTGATCAGTCAGTCCAATATCACCTGATCAGTCAGTTCAATATCACTTGATCAGTCAGTCCAATATCACCTGATCAGTCAGTCCAATATACCTGATCAGTCAGTCCAATATCACCTGATCAGTCAGTCCAATATACCTGATCAGTCAGTCCAATATCACCTGATTAGTCAGTTCAATATCACCTGATCAGTCAGTCCAATATCACCTGATCAGTCAGTCCAATATACCTGATCAGTCAGTCCAATATCACCTGATCAGTCAGTCCAATATCACCTGATCAGTCAGTCCAATATCACCTGATCAGTCAGTCCAATATCACCTGATCAGTCAGTCCAATATACCTGATCAGTTAAGTCCAATATCACCTGATCAGTCAGTCCAATGCTCAGCTGATCAGTTAAGTCTAATATCACCTGATCAGTTGAATATCATCTGATCAGTCGAATATCACCTGATCAATCCAAAATCACCTGATCAGTCCAATATCACCTGATCAGTCAGTCCAATATCACCTGACCAGTCAGTCCAATATCACCTGACCAGTCAGTCCAATATCACCTGATCAGTCAGTCCAATGCTCACCTGATCAGTCAGTCCAATGCTCACCTGATCAGTCAGTCCAATATCACCTGATCAATCAGTCCAATATAACCTGACCAGTCAGTCCAATATCACCTGATCAGTCAGTCCAATATCACCTGATCAGTCAGTCCAATATCACCTGATCAGTCAGTCCAATATCACCTGACCAGTCAGTCCAATATCACCTGATCAGTCAGTCCAATATCACCTGACCAGTCAGTCCAATATCACCTGACCAGTCAGTCCAATATCATCTGACCAGTCAGTCCAATATCACCTGATCAGTCAGTCCAATGCTCACCTGATCAGTCAGTCCATGAAGTAATGTTTGTCAGGCCGCTTGGATCGTGCACTTTTGATCCCAATACCTCGCTGAGCATTTTGACAACCATAGTCATTACATACATATATAAAAAAAGCATGAACGTGATCAGAGAGGAAGGGTGACGAGATTTGAAAAAAAAAAAAAAAAGTTGCTGTGTGAGGTATGGGCTGCAATAAAATTCGCCACTGACAAGTGTGTGTCATCTCGCTGTTGCGTCACCACGTAGCCTGCCCTCTGGTGGAAGTGACGCTGAACTAATCTCCACTTCACTTTTGTTTTGCCAGTTTATGTGAAGGGTTGCGCCTTTAGCATATTATTAATGGCACAATTATCACTTATTTGTTGTCATAATTACATTAAAAATGAAAATTAACTCCCAATATGCCTATATTTCTGTATTAGAGCTTTGTTTTCAACCATCGCTAAATTGACCTACTTATTGAGGCCCTGCTAGGTTTTGTACAAAGGGGCCTATATGGGTGAAATGCAGATATTTTTAGCCACCACGATCATGCAATTGGCAGATAGCTGCACAAGTGAGAGATAGCAAGTGATAGACTGCTACAATAGCAAGAGATAGCTGCATAAATAAGAGATAGCTGCATAAATAAGAGATCACTGCATAAATAAGAGATAACTGCATAAATAAGAGATAGCTGCATAAATAAGATGGTGAGAGATAGCTGCACATGGTGAGAGATAGCTGCACATGGTGAGAGATAGCTGCACATGGGGAGAGATAGCTGCACATGGGGAGAGATAGCTGTACATGGTAAGAGATAGCTGCACATGGGGAGAGATAGCTGCACATGGTGGGAGATAGCTGCACATGGTGAGAGATAGCTGCACATGATGAGAGATAGCTGCACATGGGGAGAGATAGCTGCACAGTTTGAGAGATAGCTGCACACGGGGAGAGATAGCTGCACATGGTGAGAGATAGCTGCACATGGGGAGAGATAGCTGCACATGGGGAGAGATAGCTGCACATGGGGGGAGATAGCTGCACATGGGGAGAGATAGCTGCACATGGGGAGAGACAGCTGCACATGATGAGAGATAGCTGCACAGTTTGAGAGATAGCTGCACAGTTTAAGAGATAGCTGCACATGGGAGAGATAGCTGCACATGGGGAGAGATAGCTGCACATGGGGAGAGACAGCTGCACATGGGGAGAGACAGCTGCACATGGGGAGAGACAGCTGCACATGAGAGATAGCTGCACAGTTTGAGAGATAGCTGCACACGGGGAGAGATAGCTGCACATGGGGAGAGATAGCTGCACAAGGGGAGAGATAGCTGCACAGTTTGAGAGATAGCTGCACATGGGGAGAGATAGCTGCACAGGGGAGAGATAGCTGCACATGGTGAGAGATAGCTGCACATGGGGAGAGATAGCTGCACATGGTAAGAGATAGCTGAGAGATAGCTGCACATGGGGAGAGACAGCTGCACATGGTGAGAGATAGCTGTACATGGGGAGAGATAGCTGCACATGGGGAGAGATAGCTGCACATGGGGAGAGATAGCTGCACATGGGGAGAGATAGCTGCACATGGGGAGAGATAGCTGCACACGGGGAGAGATAGTTACAACAGATAGAGACAACTGCATAACTGAATGACAGCTGCACACGTGGTAGTTGCACAAGTGAGAGACAGCTGCACATGTGAGAGATAGCTGTATAGGCGAGGGATGGCTGCATAGGTGAGAGATAGCTGCACATGATGAGAGATAGCTGCACAGTTTGAGAGATAGCTGCACAGTTTAAGAGATAGCTGCACATGGGAGAGATAGCTGCACATGGGGAGAGATAGCTGCACATGGGGAGAGACAGCTGCACATGGGGAGAGACAGCTGCACATGAGAGATAGCTGCACAGTTTGAGAGATAGCTGCACACGGGGAGAGATAGCTGCACATGGGGAGAGATAGCTGCACAAGGGGAGAGATAGCTGCACAGTTTGAGAGATAGCTGCACATGGGGAGAGATAGCTGCACAGGGGAGAGATAGCTGCACATGGTGAGAGATAGCTGCACATGGGGAGAGATAGCTGCACATGGTAAGAGATAGCTGAGAGATAGCTGCACATGGGGAGAGACAGCTGCACATGGTGAGAGATAGCTGCACATGGGGAGAGATAGCTGCACATGGGGAGAGATAGCTGCACATGGGGAGAGATAGCTGCACATGGGGAGAGATAGCTGCACACGGGGAGAGATAGTTACAACAGATAGAGACAACTGCATAACTGAATGACAGCTGCACACGTGGTAGTTGCACAAGTGAGAGACAGCTGCACATGTGAGAGATAGCTGTATAGGTGAGAGATAGCTGCACAATTGAGAGACAGCTGCACAGGTGAGGGATAGCTACAACAGTGAGGGACAGCATCACTTCCCAGCCGAAGGCACTTGTAAATAATAACAATTTGGTATTTATGAAGACTGACTTCCATTATGTTTCAATCAGCTTAATACAAATTAATGAGTCCTTTACTTTTTATGATTAATCTGTCATTATAAAACATAAACCACATATTTGATAGACTTTTAGATTATTTGCTTATGTCTGTTTTCAATAATGTTTAAATTTTAATCAAACATGTACATGGAGTTCACGTCATCTGGTCATAAGATCTGAAACATTCAGCCCTGAGTTTACTGAGATTTATTGAATGTTTGTAAAAGGCAAACTGCAAAAATAGCACAAGCCTTGACAAGGTGACAGACGACAAACAGATGTGGTTAAAATATCAAAGCGGTTAACATTATGTTTTTAACTTACCCTTGGTTTGGACACGCCTGTCAAAGTGCATAATTTGCCATATTCCGTCAAAAAAGCAGTAAAAATCCAGAAGAAAATCCGATCTTCCTTGCACGCAGTTTACGATTTGTTGTTAGGGATCAGAAGCTGTGGGGGCACCTGCTGGTCCCAGCGATGTTAAACGCAACATGATTGGTCGAAATGGGACTAGAGATCTTACACGCGCTCCGGTTGGCTTATCACCACGTGCGGTAAAAAGGACGCTTTTGTTGACAGGGTTGCACCCAAAGAACTACAATTGCAATAGTCAGTGTATTATCCCTTTCGATGAACTATATATTTCTGTTCTGACACAGTGATAGTTAGAAATTTAAAAATCCTGCTTTTGAATTGTAATCTGATTTTAATCGCGAGGTAAGACGGCATAAAAAACCCATAAGATAATGTCCTATGTAGGGCATCACATCGTTGGATTTCATTGATACCATACGATACGTATCGATGATTTATCAATATTCGATACATATCAAAACATATCGATATTACTGGACCGAAATAGAAGAATAATTGACATTATCTGCATGAAAACTGTCCCCAACGGCGATATATTTTATATCTTTTGCTTATAATACACACAGAAATATTCTATGACGTATCAACAATAGTCCGCCTCCAATTAATAAGTGTATATCATGCATAAATCGGAGAAAATGTTAATTTAACAATGCTCAAATATGCATATGCAAAACGAGGTCGCTCTTTCGAAAACTGGAAGTGACGAGGAGAAGCTCTTATTTTTGGCCTGAAAACGATTGGAGTGCCGCCACAGCCCCGGGGGGGCTACTCTCAAAGACAGCCTTACCGGGGAAGCTGGGCTAAATAGGGTCCTTTTCGCTGATATTTTCCCTAAGACGGGTCAAGATATTTTATCATTTTCCCTAAAACAGGGTACTGTTTTTCAAATTTCTCCCTAAAACAGGGATCACAATCCCCTTTTCCAAATCTACTCGTTCTGCATCATCCCTAAATGAGGGTATCAAAATTCCAGCTAGTCCTAAATCAGGGTACCAATAATGATAGAATATTTCCCTAATTCAGGCTCTGGGGTTTTCAGTTCCATCCCAGCCTCCGCGGGTTAAAATCATGAGAGTACCTCCCCGGGGCCACAGCGTATTCATTCCCATTGAAATATTATATATTGCACAATGATGGATGCCTCCGTCTTCGTATTTACATTTTAAAGATTCAAAAACTTATCAATGCGTAAAATATCGAGGTAAAATCTGTGTTATTATGATGATATGAGGGCCTAATTCGATACAACTAATATATCAAAGCACCAATATTACAATACCGGTTATCGTGGGAAACGAGTGAGAGATAGCTGCACAAGTGAGAGATAGTTGCACAAGTGACAGATCATTAGTATTTGGATCACCACAGAGGAATTGGTGTTAATAAGCTGGCACTCTGACCAATTGCGCCACAGCCCGTAACATTCGACCAACTGCTGACAGTCGCCATGTTTGCAGTGATTCCACAGCGTGGCGGCAGATATCACAAATGATTTTAACACTAACACAGTACTTTCAAATGCATTCGCCGCCGCGCCCTAATCAACTTTTAAATTCCACACGGCTGTTCCTTACGCCAGTATTTATAGATTTATTTCCGGATGGAAAAAAAACACGTCATGAATAAAAACATAGGGAGGTGCTTGGTCATCTTGTAGTCAGAGTAAAGCAAATTTTGGCAGGGACTGTACTTAATGGTTAAATTTTCTTATTTTTTGCATACCAAAGAGAGAATAAAACAAAGATTGGGAGGGGACTGTTGTGCTTGGTTATCTATCATATTCGTCACACCCATAGACTATGCAGTCCAAATCTATATTAGGACAATCAAGGACATCTCGTTGCAATGGGTTTGTGCAGTAATGTCACTATTATGGAGGGGATTGCTCTGATTGATTGAGGGAATTGCTCTGATTGATTGACATAAATATAGAACAGGGAAACCCTAAACAACAACCACAAGTTCCAGTGACGTGTGACCGGAACTCCGAGCAAGGGCATACAGGCACCAGCGAGGTAGTGTACAGTCCATATATATGGACATGTTATTAGTGTCTATCACACCCAAGAGTCTAAAGAGACTGAGTGGTCATCTAAGACGGAATAAAGCAGAGTTTGGCAGAGACTGTGCTAGGTACACCTAACTGAATGACTGTGCTTGGCCATTCAGTAATCTCAGAATGAAGCAACACACAATCTCAGACAGAATGAAGCAGAGTTTGGCAGGGACTGTGCCAGGTACATCTGGCTAAATCACTGTGCTTGGCCATTCAGTATAATCTTAGAGTGAAGCAAAGTATAATCTCAGACAGAATGAAGCAGAGTTTGGCAGGGACTGTGCTTGGTACATCTGGCTATTGACTGTGTTTGGCCATTCAGTAATCTTAGAGTGAAGCAAGGTATAATCTCAGACAGAATGACGCAGAGTTTGGCAGGGACTGTGCTTGGTACATCTAGCTAATGACTGTGTTTGGCCATTCAGTATAATCTTAGAGTGAAGCAAGGTATAATCTCAGACAGAATGACGCAGAGTTTGGCAGGGACTGTGCCAGGTAAACCTAAATGACTGTGTTTGGCCATTCAGTAATCTTAGAGTGAAGCAACACATAATCTCAGACAGAATGAAGCAGAGTTTGGCAGGGACTGTGCTAGGTACATCTGGCTAATGACTGTGTTTGGCCATTCAGTAATCTTAGAGTGAAGCAAGCTATAATCTCAGACAGAATGACGCAGAGTTTGGCAGGGACTGTGCTTGGTACATCTGGCTAATGACTGTGTTTGGCCATTCAGTAATCTTAGAGTGAAGCAAGGTATAATCTCAGACAGAATGACGCAGAGTTTGGCAGGGACTGTGCTTGGTACATCTAGCTAATGACTGTGTTTGGCCATTCAGTATAATCTTAGAGTGAAGCAAGGTATAATCTCAGACAGAATGACGCAGAGTTTGGCAGGGACTGTGCCAGGTAAACCTAAATGACTGTGTTTGGCCATTCAGTAATCTTAGAGTGAAGCAACACATAATCTCAGACAGAATGAAGCAGAGTTTGGCAGGGACTGTGCTAGGTACATCTGGCTAATGACTGTGTTTGGCCATTCAGTAATCTTAGAGTGAAGCAAGCTATAATCTCAGACAGAATGACGCAGAGTTTGGCAGGGACTGTGCTAGGTACATCCAGCTAATGACTGTGTTTGGCCATTCAGTAATCTTAGAGTGAAGCAAGCTATAATCTCAGACAGAATGACGCAGAGTTTGGCAGGGACTGTGCTAGGTACATCCAGCTAATGACTGTGTTTGGCCATTCAGTAATCTTAGAGTGAAGCAAGGTATAATCTCAGACAGAATGACGCAGAGTTTGGCAGGGACTGTGCTTGGTACATCTAGCTAATGACTGTGTTTGGCCATTCAGTAATCTTTGAGTGAAGCAAGGTATAATCTCAGACAGAATGACGCAGAGTTTGGCAGGGACTGTGCCAGGTAAACCTAAATGACTGTGTTTGGCCATTCAGTAATCTTAGAGTGAAGCAACACATAATCTAAGACGGAATGAAGCAGAGTTTGGCAGAGACTGTGCTTGGTACATCTGGCTAATGACTGTGTTTGGCCATTCAGTAATCTTAGAGTGAAGCAAGGTATAATCTCAGACAGAATGACGCAGAGTTTGGCAGGGACTGTGCCAGGTAAACCTAAATGACTGTGTTTGGCCATTCAGTAATCTTAGAGTGAAGCAACACATAATCTAAGACGGAATGAAGCAGAGTTTGGCAGAGACTGTGCTTGGTACATCTGGCTAATGACTGTGTTTGGCCATTCAGTAATCTTAGAGTGAAGCAAGCTATAATCTCAGACAGAATGACGCAGAGTTTGGCAGGGACTGTGCTAGGTACATCTAAATGACTGTGTTTGGCCATTCAGTAATCTTAGAGTGAAGCAAGGTATAATCTCAGACAGAATGAAGCAGAGTTTGGCAGAGACTGTGCTTGGTACATCTGGCTAATGACTGTGTTTGGCCATTCAGTAATCTTAGAGTGAAGCAAGCTATAATCTCAGACAGAATGACGCAGAGTTTGGCAGGGACTGTGCTAGGTACATCCAGCTAATGACTGTGTTTGGCCATTCAGTAATCTTAGAGTGAAGCAAGCTATAATCTCAGACAGAATGACGCAGAGTTTGGCAGGGACTGTGCTAGGTACATCTAAATGACTGTGTTTGGCCATTCAGTAATCTTAGAGTGAAGCAAGGTATAATCTCAGACAGAATGACGCAGAGTTTGGCAGGGACTGTGCTAGGTACATCTAGATCTGGCTAATGACTGTGCTTGGCCATTCAGTAATCTCAGAATGAAGCAACACATAATCTAAGACGGAATGAAGCAGAGTTTGGCAGGGACTGTGCTAGATAAATCTAAATGACTGTGTTTGGCCATTCAGTAATCTTAGAGTGAAGCAAGGTATAATCTCAGACAGAATGACGCAGGGTTTGGCAGAGTCTGTGCTAGGTACACCTAAATAAATGACTGTGCTTGGCCATTCAGTAATCTCAGAATGAAGCAACACATAATCTAAGACGGAATGAAGCAGAGTTTGGCAGGGACTGTGCTAGATAAATCTAAATGACTGTGTTTGGCCATTCAGTAATCTTAGAGTGAAGCAAAGTATAATCTCAGACAGAATGAAGCAGAGTTTGGCAGGGACTGTGCTAGGTACATCCAGCTAATGACTGTGTTTGGCCATTCAGTAATCTTAGAGTGAAGCAAGGTATTATCTCAGACAGAATGACGCAGAGTTTGGCAGGGACTGTGCTAGGTACATCTGGCTAATGACTGTGTTTGGCCATTCAGTAATCTTAGAGTGAAGCAAGCTATAATCTCAGACAGAATGACGCAGAGTTTGGCAGGGACTGTGCTAGGTAAATCTAAATGACTGTGTTTGGCCATTCAGTAATCTTAGAGTGAAGCAAAGTATAATCTCAGACAGAATGACGCAGTTTTTGGCAGGGACTGTGCTAGGTACATCTGGGTGTCTTCCCACACATACTTGCAGATGTTCATATGATATCAACTATCCTGACACATAAACAATAAATCGTGTTTACATGTTTCCCGCGGCATCCACAACCCGCTATTATCATACTGCTTGCCGACGTCTGTGGCAGGGATCTGCTGGGTGCCAACTGCTCAAGTAAGTCATTCCTCAATAATCCAGATTATCTATGATATTGTATATTATTTGCTATCACATCACACCTATTCTATATAATCTAAGTAATATATATGATACAGATACTGAATTATATAGAGATTGGCATTATTATAGAGTGGAAGATAATGTTGGAATCTTAGCTTCAAATCTTTTATTTGAAAGGCACTTTTATTGGTGTAAGATTGATATAAAGTATATTTGATATATCAGAGATTGATTGAAACAATCTGGTGAATTTCAATTTATTTGTCTTTCATTTTGCAAAGATACATCCTATTCCCAACAATGATATTCATTCATAGGGTTTTTAATCTACTCCGTCATTTTTCTCTCAGACATTTTGTGATTTATATTTCCCAGCCAGACAGTTGGACCAAAAAAAGGGAGAAGTTTCTGACGATCCTATCTACCTCAATTCAAACCAGCAACCCTAAAGGATTTTGGACTTTTGAAACGAGGATTTTGTAATTTACAATAATATGTGAAAAGAAAAGATATTTTTTCTTCGGATTATGATTTGATCTATGATCTATAATAAAGAAGAAGAAGAAAAAGAAAAAAAAAAGAAGAAGAATTACATCACTCAGTTTACTTATGCAAGTCTTCGGGGAAGATTTTTATTTTCTCCTTATCTCGGGGAAAATCCATCACATATTTTTTAAAAACAAAATATCTGTCTTTGGTTTTCATGCATATATGCATATGTGTGTGTGTGTTCCTCCGCAAATCGTTCATGTTTTATTATTCAGTTACCATGGTTACCCAGTAATATTTCCCCTGTGGTCTATTACAGCATCTTTTGTCAGCAAGACCTCTGTGATTCAGTATACTTCTATTTCCGGATTCGTGACTTTCAAGATTTGAAATGGCACTATTTAAATCGGAATGATAAATAAAACATTGAACTGATGTCGTGACCCTCTGTGTTCACACATGTGTATCTCTATAAAGAAGGATTCTTCAAGTCATTTTTTTCTTGTTTAGCTTTCAACACAACGCATTGTATTAGTTGCAGTGAATCGATCATTGTTGCTTGTCGTTTTGGGAATATGGTAAAGTCTTTTGAAAACTTTGCTGAGCTTTACTCCGCTACCTATATTAGTATGGCCCCTCGGGTCATGAAAAAGGTTTAAAAGATGGTAAGGTCAATTAACAACCTCAATAAAAATCACGTTCAACTTATGGTAAGACATACAGAACAAATATCAGTTCTTTATGATCATTATTGTTTTGCTTTTCACTTCTGTAAAAAGTAAAACTTCTTTCACTTCTCAGGGAGAAGAAAAGTGGATACAAATTAGTAAGATGAGCTACCATGGCAACTGTTACCCTGACGAACCACCCCCATTGTACCCGTCTCTACCGACTGCCCCGCCAGATGAGCAGTTTGGGCGCAAGATGGCGCCACCGCGACCATTATACCCGCCTGGTCGATCACCAAACACAAGTCATGTGCACCTGCATGTGCACCAGGTAAATGACAGCTGAACTGACAGCTTAATTGACAGCTGATCTGACACATTAAATGACAGCTGAACTGACACATGAAATGAGAGCTGAACTGACAGCTTAATCGACACCTGAACTGACACATGAATAAGAGCTGAACTGACAGATAAATTGACACATGCCATGACAGCTGAACTGACAGCCCAACTGACATCTGATTGACAACTGAATTGACAGCTAAGCTGTCAGCTGAACTGATAGCTGAATAAAACTGAATTAACAGCTGAATTAAGAGTTGACCTGCCAGTTGATCTGATAACTGACAAATTTAACTCAAAGAGAAAAGGTAAAATAAAAGTTTCAGGCCAAAATAAAAATTGACATGTTCACAGACATGTTCAGATGTTCACATCATGATAGCTCATTTATAAACATTTGTATAGTGATCACATCACAAATATATAAATGAATGAATAAAAAATAAATAAAGAAATACATACACACACACATACACACACATACACACATACATACACACATACATACATACATACATACATACATACATACATACATACATACATACATACATACATACATACATACATACATACATTGATTTTATATCTATTGATTTTATATCTATATATTGATTTTCAAATAAGTTTGTTTGAAAACATATTAATATTCAAATTACAGGTTTTCTTAAATTCACATCTCTTAAATCTCTTTCACCTGTTAACAAATGATAGAAGGTTTATTTTCCTAAACTGATTACTCTTTTATGTTTAGCAAGGACAGATAGACGACATAGATGAGTGTTGTCCAGGGCGTGTCAGATCTGAGATCAGCAGATGGGAACAGCCTCAAGCTCAGCCAAGGACTGACCGGGAGAGGGCACCACTAGAAACACGTCCTGACAACAGACCAACTCAACACCACCAGATGGCACCAACTCAGCACCACCAGGTGGCACCAACTCAGCACCACCAGGTGGCACCAACTCAGAACCACCAGGTGGCACCAACTCAGAACCACCAGGTGGCACCAACTCAACCAGTCAAACAGGTTCAAACTGAAACTCCACCCACTCAGCCACCACCTCCAGCCAGCAATACCACGCAAGTAAGACACAACTAACCTCATTAAATACCTACCACTATATTCTAAATCAGTGAGATAAAGAAAATGAGTATGGATAGTCCTGGGGGACTGTGTATCATAAATTCCCCTGAATTATCTTTAGAGGTTTGGGACAATATGCAATGTTCTGTTTGTGGGGTGCCATAAGCACTTTTTGACACATTTTCTAACAATATATATGTTCCCATTGGCTGATATCCTGGCTAAGTACGGGCTCAACTAGCATATATATGCAGATGATACTCAGATCTACATCCCCATTGACCTCCCCTCTGGTCAGCAATTAGACATTAGTAGACACAAACTCGAAAAATGTGTCAGTTAGAGTATTTTTAATCTCTAATGAAATGAAAATTAATGATGGGAAAACTGAGATGCTCATCTGTACTGGCAGATATGGTACTACTGCTAACCAAACTATCAGCACCGTCAAGATAGGGGATACTGATATCACACTTGGTGTCTATACGAAAAAACGGCTGTAAAACCAACTCATGCTTTTGTTACATCTACCCTTGACCATGGAAATGGTCTCCTTGCTGGTCTCCCACAATCAGATATTAAGAAGTTGCAATACCTACAGAAACCATGCAGCACATGTAGTGGGAAAGATCAGGAAGTTTGTTCATATATCAGAGAAACTGAAGGCATTGCACTGGCTCCCCATGCATGCTAAAATTGACTTCATAATTCTCCTTATGACCTGGAAGGCCTTAAATGGTAAGGTGCCTCCTTACTTGCGTGATCTACTCATCACTAGAAATGGGAGACATTGAACATGAAATTGTGTCACTTTCACCCAGCATAAATGGCACCAAAAATAGAACACATTCCCCAATTTATATACATATTCAAGAACTAATTTTAGCACCTTCGTTGTATTGAAGAAAATAATAAAATATATAAAAAATTACAGAAAGAAATCAGCTTTTCAATGAGGTAATCCATTTGTCTCTACTTTCAATAAATTTCTTGTCACCTGATGTTTTTTCTATTGCAAATTTAGCACATTTCCACATACTTTGATAGTTTAATACAATTTTATGCACCATTATGATTAGAGCAGATTATTGGTGGTTATTTTCTGAAAATGCACTTATATTTTACATGTATGAAACTTTAAAAGATAGTATTGGATCAATTTAAAGTCCGTCAATTTTCATCTTTCGTACACCTACCACATTTAAGCTATTTCTAACCAAATTTAGCTTGTTAATATATCTCGAAATTGATGGATTTTATTTTCATTTTATTTTCAGCATTAAAGTTTTTTACTATGGGGTATGATTTGATAATTTCATAATTTAACCAACAATAAGTTGTTATTATGGATATTATTTCAAAATAGCTCAGCATATCAAAATTTCCTCTAATTTCCTTTTCAGATTGGTCCAAAATTAAAAAGTGCTCTAATATTGTTAGTTCTAAAACATGTACATAGCTTTAATGGCCTGATGAGAACCCAAAGTGACTGGGAAACCTTTGAAACAAGTGAACCAGGGGCAATTTTCATTAGACACTAATAACTGACCCATATAATGGGACATTAAATGAGCTTGCAGGTGCCTGGATGTTTTGGCCGGAATTCCGGGCATGCATACGGGTACCAACTGGAAATACGTCACAATTTTATTCATTGTTTGGGGATTCCCTGTTCCATATTTACGTGAACCAATTGTTCTTACAGAGTCGAGACTTGAAATCCACTGTTTCTAGAAACACCATGCACTGCCCATCATATTGAGGTTTCCCCACTAATTAAACTCGACTTCCAGCGATTGACTGTTGCAGTTATGACCAATGTCATCGTCTTTCCCAGTCATAATGTCTAAAAATGCAAATCCGTGTGCATTCTGTTTGTTTGTTTGTTCAGTCTTATCCAGGTACCACCTGGCAGCTATGCAAGCACAGCTCGACCTTTCCACCCTTCCCACTGTCACCACAAGAATTTTGCCCCCTACATTCCACTTAAAATATTAGCCAGAAAATAACCAGAACAATCAACCCTCGAGGCTTCCTCTATCTACTATTGGTCTAGCTACCTGACCTTAAACCCCTGGCGCATCCCGTGCATACAGGGGGGAAGCACACCCCTTCAGTCCCTAACCAGGCATATAGCCTTCCCCCCAGTGAAGCTAAACCCTGGGACGTACAGGATTTAGTATTACCACTACTTTACACAGGCGACATAAGCATTATTAAGTCATTGAATGATGTGACCATATGAAAATACATAATTTTCTAAAAGGTTCCTGATGATCCAGAAAGAGGCGTTTCCTTCCACTTTCCCATCCGTCCAAAGGATCCTCCATTTAAAACAATGATGTGATCTTCGTTGTCCCCACCGCTTCTTCCAGGGGGGCTGTCTTATGCGGTCCATTTCTGCTTACGCTCCTATCTGCAGCTCCCCTCCTCAGTTTAACTCCACCGACTCATACGCCTTCCCCACTGCCGCTGCATACACTCTGGTACCCGCCCCGGCCTTCAGGTGCAGGTCATCCCCCAAGAGGTCTACCACTGCTCTCTCTCCCATCCAGAAGTTTTGCAACGACACATGTCTCCATCCATATTCTGATAGCAGGTCTCTGAGCCCCTTATTAAATTCCCGGATACTGTTGTTTGCTACCTCCCCTTTGGACGGGCCCCGCGGCAGTACCTCGGCCCACATCTTCACCTCAACATGCCCAAATAGGTCCTCGTATATTCTCAGTGTCTTCCTGGTATCCTCCAAGATGCTTGCACTCCCCCCCGGCCGGTTCCTGGGAAAACAATTTGTCACTGGAACCACCGCGTCTCCTTTCCCTCCCTTCACCTGCCACTCCTCTATCAGCACTGGTCCATCCGAGAGGGAGGCGCCCGACGTTGCTCCAATTCCCACCGTCCAACTTCCTGGCATCGCCTGAGCTAAGTGGGCATCTAAATGATGGGCTTTCAGTATTGAGTCCCCAACTGCCAATAGTGTTCTCACCTGCCGCCCCTCACTTGTGTCCTCTTTCTTACTCCTCCTCTCTGGTCTCTGTTCTCCTGTTACTACGCCACTCTCTGGTTCATGTTCACTACTTACATCCCATTCATCCTGGATAATCCATGTTTGGGATAACCCTCCCTCAAGAAACTGCTGAGCCTCCTCTTGTTCATTACCCTCCTCCTCTTCTTGTCCATTCTCAGCCCACTCATCCAGGACTTCCCACACTCCTTCCTCCTCTCCAGTGCCCGTCCATTCCTCGTCCTCCACTCTGGACCCATTGTCCTCTCCTTGATTGGGCTCTTCAATCTCCACGCTCTGCACCACTCCCTGAAGCCTGTCTGCCCCCGACACCTCCGTAGTATTCCCTCCACTGCCGACCCCACATCTTTGATTCTCATCCCTCTCCTCCTGACTGAGGGGGGGGTCCACTTCCACCGAACGTCCTGCTACTGGACCCTTACCGTGGTCCGCGGGGTGCTGCTCCATCCTCCTCCGGTAAAACTCCTCCATAATCGTCCTCCTGGTATCTCTTCCGTCCATCCGCCTTCTCCTGTCCACTCTGGACTCGCTAACCCATGGAAACGCGCTCCGGCTGCCTCGACCTGTTGTAACTTCGCTTCCAGGAACTTCTCGGACTTGCGTTGTTTCTGTACCTGCCAGTTCCTGGGCTCCCTCTCTCCCGCCATCTGTCTTATACACAACTCCAGAGCTTCCCTGCTCCTGGCCAGGACCACTTTCGCCATCAACCGTCTGTCATTTATCTCTCTGGCCTTACTATACACCAGAAATTGCGCCAGGCTTGTAAAGACCATTCCCTCCACCCTCACCTGCTGTTGGTGGTTAGCCGCCAATTGCTCCTGCGGGTCCCACAGATCCACCTGCTGGCCCTCTGGCTTTTTGCTTAGATCACCGTCCTTGATCCCGGCCTCTCCCTGCTGGTCATGTTCCATGGCCTCAGATTCCGAAGCATTCTGTGGTGTTTTTTCTCCAGTTTTTTACCCGATATCACACGTGACAACGAGAAATGGCATTTAGGAGAGTCCAAGTGATGACGTCATGGAAGCGCAAAGGGAGAATCTTCATATGACGTCAGAAGGACCACAATGTTGTTGAGCTTCAGATCGTTGCTGTCATTCCCGTGAATAAACTGACCCACTTTCACCTGATTGCGCAAACTTGTAAACAATGGTGAAACGATGCCGAGGTGAAGAAATAACAAAGAATTTTTTTCAAACAGGGCTGACATCTTAAGTTGATTTAAACAGTACATAATTCTTTGATTTTTAATTGCCGGAAGTCGAGTTCTTACAGAGTCGGGACTTAAATTGGATGGGCAGTGCATGGTATTTCTAAAATCAAAGGATTTCAAGTCTATTTTGGCAATGTCTTTGGGTATAATTTGTGTTCTGTTTGCAATACATCCGTCTTGTCCATGTATCCATATGTGTACGCTTTCTGTGCGTGTTTCCTTCTGAATACTTTCGTTCTTTATCAGTGTACATCTGTGTTGTTTGCCTTTGTCCTGTCCGCTCGCTTTTTTCAACTTGTGTCCATCTCATTCGTTCTCTCAAGGCGCACAAAAATGAACAAAAGCAGACGCGCGAAACTTTCAAAATTTTCCACTACGCAACTCATCTGCTCGGCACGCCTTTATAAACTGTAATAATCACATTATTTTTTTTTATCAAATTGCAGACAGTTCTGCCAGACAATTCCAAGTCTCCGGTTACCATGGAGACAGCTACAACTGACCCCGATGAGCAGAGCAAAGCCGAGGAAACATCTTGTCTGCGGAAAAAGAATTACATCTACATGGTCCTGGCAGGCGTGTCATTTCTTGCCTGTGCTAATATAATATTTGGAACTTTAGGACTGCTGTTTGCGATTTTAGCTGAGCTAGACTTCAGCCGTGGGAAGCAAGGCTCTGGCAAGGCAAAGAGTTGCACTGCCCTCATTCTGACTGTGGTAGGCGTGTTTATATTCCTGGTACTGGCCACTGTGTTCTTGGTTTTCAACTCCTAACTCATTTAAGTTCAGGTGCAAAACCATTAACTCTTTGAAATATGGCCTAGTTTCTCTAGCCAATCACAGATCAGTATTGCTGTACTTTATATCACGTAATGTATGATTTATAGATGGCCTCACTGTAGACAGGAAATGAGACATGCCCATTATGTAACCTGGAGGCCTGCAATCCAATTACCATATGGTTGGCCAATTGGTTGGCTCATGCACATGCTAATGCACAACAACACAACTGTACACATGCTCATGCCAATTTCATATGTTCAAAAGTAATTTAGAATGGACCATTCGTAATTTAGGAGGGGAGTATATTTCAAATATCTGGTTGAAAGATTATACCATATATATCAATTTGTTCAGGGTTTTTACACCACTTACAATGCTATTTCAGTCAGTTCATGGTGAGGCCTGACATATAAGCTTTGCCCAAAAAGAAAATGTCAAGACTTTTTTTCCTCCTCCTCCCTTGAGGATTAATGGTCCATCCCCTGCTGACTATTTTTGTCTGACTATATTTGGTACACATGTCACTAAAATCTCAATCGTTGTTGTACCCACTTTCTTGTAATAAAAATGACACCAACTGGCCATGTTACCCCATATGACGAAATATTTTACTCATTTTGTCCTGGCTGCTTGCACTGGGTGTGGCATCTGGGCACTCAACCAAAGAGTTCAATATGCCGTTTACTTGCAGAGCCAGGTATAAATCCTGGATTTGCTGTGGAGAGTAATGACAACATTGAAGGAAAGACTGTGGCACTATATATTGCAACAGAAATCCTATACCACCTACATGACTGCTTGATTCATAGTAGTAATTGTTGTTTGATTTAGCTATAAATTAAAGACAACAAATAAACCCAAAGCTAATCTTTGAAGACTTGATAATTGCAAGTACTCTGCATGGCGAGGTATAGTCATATACTACCTCTGCCACAATAGGCAATGCTACACCACGACCTAAAAGCTGCCCCTAAGCTGCTCAAAAATGTTTCAAATGCAAATAAAATATAGCAGAAAATATCCTAAGGAAAGGGCTAGTTATTTAGGGAGTGGATGCCACACATCGCACACACATCAGGTGCACTCTTTTTCAAACCAAAACATAACAAACATGTGTGAAGTTTGTTACTTATTCACTTTTCACAGTTCCTTATTCAGATTTTTTTCAAAATAGATTGACGAGGTTGTAAACATGTCATATTTGAAATATTGTTTTTAAGATGTCACTGGGATGTATTTTGTGGCATTTTATATCAATGAAAATCCTAAAAATTAAAATTGTCAACACATTATATGAAACGAGCTGATAAAAACCAGCAGAGGTCAATTCAAAGGTCACAAATTTCTGGACACCCCTCAACAGTCATACAAAATTTGGTGACCTTTGAAATGACCTGTGCTAGTTTTATCTAGCTTTGAGTATAAGAATTTAAGTGTCTTTTTTTACAGCGATAATTTAAAAGTTGTATGTAGCGCCATCTTGTAACTGTTCATATTGCCAGGAAAACATTTTATGGCTAGCTTATTTGGACACCCTTCAAACCTCATACAAAATTTGGTGACCTTGGAATTGACCTGTGCTAGTTTTTTTCCACTTGTTTCACATATGTGCTGATAATTTTTAAGACAATATTGCAAATATAACATGTTGACAACCTCATCTATTGATTTTGAAAAAGATCTGAATAATGAACTGTGAAAAGTATTTAAGTAACAAACTTCACACATGTCCGAAACACCAATTGACTGAGTTATACTTGCACATGTAATTGTTGTTGTAGTCACTTTCTCACCAAAACAAGGACACTGATTGGCTTTGTTATTACATGTGACAAAATATTTTACTTGAGTGGATTGGCTTCTAAAAGAAGCTTGTAATGGGTGTGACCTCTCAGTACTCACTGATTATGGTCAATGCTTGCAGAGCCAGGTATTAGTCCTGGATCTGCTATGGAGAGTAAATTGCAAGTAGGCATCAACAAAAAGATCTGAGCTTACATGGCAATACAGATTAGTGTTATATATTTCAGGTCATCTTGTCAAAGCATTTTTGGTGAAATATTGTAAGACCAGTGCTTGATGTAACAAGGACTCAATATTGTATGTTATACTAACATGTTATATTAGTGTTTGCATTTCTTCTGACACAATTTTGTCACATATTTTATAAGTGAATGAATAACATTAAAACATTTTGCTCATCTTATAATACATCTTTTATCATAATATTTAAGTATACTGTGGTGAATTGAACAACAATAAGAACATGTAGAATGGTACACACATTTGTGTCAGGCAAGGATTATTTAAGCAATCACTGAAGTGAAGTGAAAAAAACATGAAGGGGATCAGTTTATACAATAAGACTGGTTAAATTGATAAGTTGCAAAGATCTGTCCATTCTAACTATTAATGAATCATTTATAACTCATACATTTATAAGCCCCTACTTCTCCAGATGTAACACAGGACACCAAAATGAAGAATTCTTTGTTATCATGAATAATGATGAGGTATCACTGAACTTATAACATGCAAAATTCCTCCCAGGAACAAGCAACAAAACAATGCCTTGCCAGTAGACAGGTCTCTTATAGAAGGTAAAAAATTCTCATTTGAACTTTCATTTGGTGTCCTTGTTACATCTGCATATAATTGTTGATTTTTTTGGCAATTGAAATGTATTAAATTCAATCTAAAGTACTTAAAAGATAAAAAAGACACCCATTTAAAAAATAAATACACTGTTAATTGTTTAAATGAGATTTATACGCTTTTAATATATATTTTTGAGCCTATGTTTCATCAGGGACTATCAAATTTCTTTTCTATTTTCTTTGTGACCAACATTTGGAACTATCTTCTCATGTTGATCAATAAAAGAGTAACCCTTTCCTACAATCATAAAAGCCAATGTTGTTGCTTTAAACATAACATGTTTATGGTTAACATCTGTCAATTTCGTACATTTTGGTCTTTGTCAGTCATATTTTCCAAAAAAACATGGTCAGTAAAAATAGTGAGGTATACCCACCAGTAGCAATTGATATTACTTAATCTTATAAAGCGATGATCGTATGTTATATTCTTACAAGATTTACAAGTCAAAGTCACACCTTTGCGCATATGACCTTAGCCTTCGCGCACTGATCTTTTTTCTATGCCAAAAGATAAAAATTAATATTTCAAATTTACATGATTGAAGAGAACAGCTCAATTGTTCAATTTTGAGTAGTCAATGATGTAAATCGGCCAAGACCTGACAGAACAGGACCAAATTATATGTTTTTGTAACAATTTGCTTCTACTGCACGTGCACATTGTTATATAGGTGAAGTCACTGTGTTCATTTTTTATAACAATTCATTTAAACCAATCTTATCAACTTTTCTATGCCAAAGAGTCTGATATTCTATTCGTTATATGCATACAAGACATTTTTGTTATTATCAGCCAATCCTATGATTGCGCGAAATCTTTGGTCATTAGCTCTACCTTACTTGAAACGTCAAGTTAAATCTTACTTTTTACTTTTTAATCTAACATTAACTTTAAAAGAGAAATCTAAAGAAAAAACTGTTGTGTTTTTGCAATTTTGAAATAAATGGATGTCAATTATTTGGTCTTGTCCAGAGATATTTAAAGATTTTAAATGTCTCTGGTCTTGTCTAATGATTTTAATTTGGCCACTAGGGAGTGTGAGTGTCTTCTGGGGGTCAACGTAAATTGGGTGTACATGAATGTATGAATGGATTATCTTCCACCTGCCTCAAGACTCATCAAGGGGAAAATCAAATATCAATTGAACTTCATGTTCTTAAACAAGAATTCGAAACCGAAAAGAAATGTTTACCTCGCTTTGCTCGGTACTATAATAGGTACAATCTGTTTATCACATGTTTGAGGGAGCCAGTTTTGAACAATTTACAACATAACGTCAGGGCAACATACATCTTTTAAAGCAAAACAGAATCATTCCACTCAATCACAAGAAATCCTGTTCAAATATGGCTTATCAGACATTATATATACTCAGCAAATATTTGTTCCATGCCTTTCATTTTATCTGAAAATAAGGATATTTTATACAGCATTAATGTTTGATTTGAAAACAATCTGAGTATGTTAAATCTAGTAAACCTTGAAATGAGTAGTTAAAAATCAATGAAATTCAATGTCAAGAGCACAAAATGCAGCCATAAATAAAGGAGCAATATACATAAGCTTTATATCTGTAGTTTTTTAGCTCTGCTGAGACTTTAGCTCGCAGAGCTTTAGGAGGGGGAAAATGTCTGTCCTTCTGTCTGTCCGTCTGTCCGTCAGCCTATCAAAATTTCTTTAAACATCTTCTTCTCCAAAACTACCAGTACTACATCTTTCATATTTTATATAGAGGTAGATATATATATAAATTATTTTATTCATTCACATTTCACATTAAAATGGAATAGAGTATTGTTTACATTAAATACAGGTTAAAAATTATTCACATTAGTTTTCACAGACTTCATTTAAAATGTCTTCCATATTTGAAACATTAAAACCAGCTATCATCTTGCTACCACAAAGACATTCTCTCATTTCCATTATAAGAGAAAGCGCTATGTGATCATGATCCGTACACTCATCGATGTATGCATGCTTGAGCATCCCATGCCCACTTGTCATCACTTCACTGACCTCTGCCTTCAGTCTCTTAGCAATCACTCTCACATTCCTGCCAATCACACTTTTCGCTGTTCCAGCACATAGGCTCGCCATAAATGCTGTTCTGCTATTATCACTCTTGATCATAGTTTGGATCATCTTGAGAGAGCGTCTATAGATTTGATCCATGGCGCTACATGTGCCTAGTAGATGTGGGAGGTACCTTGTGTGTGTCCTGTACGGCAGCCTCAGTAGTCTTCTCACACACCGATTCCAGGTTCTCTGAAAACTCTCCACTTCTCTGTCCGTGAGGTCCCAGGCCTGGGCACCATAGAAGTGAGCACACTGAGAGTTAAAGACACTTGCCAACACCAGGTCACTACTCCTCACCAATGTGGCTAACACTGTGTTCACTCGGCCTATCAGATCACCCTTCTTCTCACGTATCTCCTTCTTCTCCGACAACGTAGATTCTAAGTGATTGCCAAGGTGCTCTGTGCTGTCCACCCATGCCAGTGCACTTCCGTTCAGCTCGACCAGTGGTTTCGCCGTTACTGCCCGTCGACTGAAAAGCATACACTTGGTCTTGACTGGGTTATACCCGACACTGTACTCCTCCCCAAAACCTTCACAATAGGTGACCATTGTTCTCAGACCAGATACACTGGGTACAAGTAGGGTAAGGTCATCTGCGTAACCTAGAGCACCGTAGTAGTGCCTACCCACCCAGCAACCGACTCCACCAGCCTCCAACCTGTTGAGCAGCTCATCCATGTACACACAAAACATGAGAGGTGAAATAATTCCCCCCTGACGGATGCCGTTGCATGTCTCAAACACAGTTGAATGATGCCCTCTCCAAACAGTCCTCATTACCTGTCTCTGGTATAGGTCAAGCATAGACCGCAATGCCAATCCTGGAACCCCTCTATCGATCAGCAGCTGGAAAAGCTTGTCATGCCTCACACGATCAAACGCTTTGGTGGCATCGATGAAGCAGGCATACACTTCGGACTTGTTGTCAAGGTAGTAGTTGACCACTTCTTTCAGCATCAGCGTACACATAGTGGTGCTATGGTCCTTCTTAAAAGCATACTGCATCTCACTGGTGCTCAGCAGCTTCTGATACCTCATGATCATGATGACGTCTATGAGCTTGGCAATGGACGAGCAGAGAGTGATGCCCCGGTAATTTGTACTAGTACACAGGCTCTCCTTCTTACTTTTTGGGATCGAGGAAATGGTTCCTATCAGAACATCCTTCGGCTGGTAACCATGAGTTATTATGGCCGTCACCAGCTTCGAGAGTTGCTCCCTCATACCTGCTCCACTCATGATCAGATGGTTGGAGATGAGGCCTCTATCACCATCAGACTTGTTGGCCTTCAGATAGTCTACAGCATCATTGATGTTCTCCTCTGAGACTACCCTATCCTCCTCCTCATACTGCACACACTGCTGCCGTACATGTATGTTCACTCTCTCCATACCTTCAGCACTCGAGGGCACAGAGTTATACAGCTGTCTGTATTTGGAGGCAAAGTTCTCAGCAATGACTGCGGAATCTGATTGGCCATCCACAGTGTCCGGCAGCCTGTCCCTTGGGTGCATCTTCCTCACTTCCTTAAAGAAATCTCTCGACCTGCTTTCAGCCACTGCCACTACCATCTTCTCATCTCTCAGCTGGGCCTCTCTCCTCTTGTTTCTTCTATTGGCATACATAAATTGTCTTTTAGCATCTCTCATACAATCATATATCATTCCTACCGAGGGCTTGCCACAGCCAACCCATACATTATGCCACCATAAACACTCATCTTTGTATGGTTTCACATCCTCACTCCACCCAGGCCGGTTCCTCGACTGCTTCTTGACACGTGGGAACACAGCATCTGCACTGAGGCAACAGTCTATAAGCTCTGAACACCAACTGTCTATCTGATCTCTATGTGCACCACTCTCACACATGACATCACTACAACATGCCACATCATAGTCTTTAAGCTCAGAGATCAACTTCTGCTGCCTTTGCTGGTACTGCTTGGTGTGGACCTCAGTCACTCTGTGCCAGCAGATGGCGGGCTCGGGCTGCGGGTCCTCCTCTACCTCCACGGGCCGCCTCACTGTCTCTATACTCAGGTCCATAATCACCGGCAGATGCTTGGATGGATTCAAAGCATGCTCACATCTCTGAATGCACAGAACAGAATCACATAGCGCATAATGTACACTAAAATGGTCTATACATGACTTAGCTTCATTTGCACAATCATAATATGTATACCCTTTTTCTGCAACAGGTAGATCAAGAGTATGTATAAAATTGAGTCTCTGTAAAAAGTCTTTAAAATAAACATCATGTGCATTATGGCGACTAAAATCTAAGTTCATATCACCACCAAATACAACTCTGGCACAATTACTCTTTTCAATAAAAAGTTCTATACAATCAAGTGTCTGGATAAAATCAATATCAACATGAGTCTTTCTTTGATTATCAACAGGCATATACATATTAATACATATCAATCTTTCATTTCTATATTTAATTTCAACAGCACATGCTCTATTAGTATCTTCAATGGTTAAGAATTGTACACAATCCATCATATCCTTCTTCCATAATATACCAAGGCCACCATGTGGTCTACCCCTTAATAACTCACCATCCCGTACAGCTGATACACCATTTGCCATATATTGACTGCTGATGTTCCGCAATATGGTATTTTTGTTGGAGTTCAATAGCCAAGTCTCTTGTATGAATATAATGTCAGGATCTTTATCTGCAATCATTTCATTTTCAGGATCTTTATCTGCAATCATTTTCATTTAAGAAGTCCTGCTTATCACTGGCCATGCCAGTGCTATTGTATGTCATTATTCTGAGATTGTTATATAGTTGAAGATACAGATTCCTCCAAATCTTAGTGATGTCACCATTGACCTTAGTGCAGTGACCTTGAGGTCACAAATTTTGTACTGAGCATATCTCAGCAACCACTTATTACAGGATATTAAAACTTGGTATGCAGAAATGTCGTCGGGTTGGACACAATCAAGGTCTGAATGTACATTTGACAGTGTTACAATGCAATGAAATATTTTTTGACATCACCAAACATTCAAGATGCCACTTATGACAATAAGCAGCATGATACCTTTTAAATAAAAAAAAAGAAATCACGAATCGGTGCATTACTTCCAACATAGTGAATATTTTAACGTCCAAAATTTATGAAAAATCAACTGTTACGAATTTTCATTCTGTGTTGTACCTTTCTGTCAAGGTAAATTTCACAATTAATTTAAAGGTTACATTGCAAAAATAAGTCATATTTTGACTAATTATTTCTCTAGTTTTTTTTAGATTGTCTGGTGTATGGTATCACTGCAAATTGCATATTCCACGATACCACTGAAAAATATGTGTTTTGTTACGGAATTTCTGGTTTAAAACCCCAATAATAAAACACTGTCTAAATTTCTAATATTAATAACACAAATGGATTAATAAATACCTTCATTTGACAATATCATATGAAGGAATAAACAAATAAATATTTTAAGTTAGTCAAATCATTGTTATGTGAATATTATGCCATATCATGTTTTGAGGAGAATTTCAACAAAAATGCGTAGAGTACGTACCCCCATGTAAATTGGTAGTTCCAGAAAAGATAACTAATTCATATTATACAGTCATATTGAGCTACTGTTGAGTATTATTAGTGAGATAATTATTGGTTGAAAGCATGCTCCCAAAACCAGAAAATGTGATGTGAAGTCTGTATTGTAGTGTACGTACCCCCTTGTAGAGTATGTACCCCCTAGTTCACAGAGGTGTTAGTGTTGGACTTGATTGACTTTAAAATCATTTATATTGTTTGTAAAGTGATGAGATGTCAAGTGGACATCTCTGTTTAACAAAACAACAGTTTTAGAAATTGTTTAATAATTATGTGTTTGCTCTATACACAAAATTTCTTACAATAATTTTGGTAATATTTGAATTTCTACCAAATTCATTAGCCAGACCAAATGAAACTTTGAAGTTAATTTGAATAAGTATATAAAAAGTAAATACAAATGGTTTGATAATTATTTAATTGTAAAATGAGTATCATAAAAGTCTGTATAGTCTACTCCATGAACTTACTAAAATGTAATTGCTTCTGGGTACGTACACTACAACATTTGAGTAATATTTACTGAATACTGATCACCCTTGGACTAGGTGGCTCATAACAATTTATGAACTAAACAGAGCAAAGAATCCATCAAGTACAAAAGTTTGTGGAAATCTTATTCAAAGAACATAGCCAAAATGAGTAAATTAAACAAGAATACAATTAAAAATATGGAGGCAACGTCATGTTTCATATCTTTAGAAATTTTGTGTTAAAAGGCAAAACATAATTATCAAACCTGGTTTTTTAACAGAGTTGTCCACTTGACATCTCATCACTTTACAAACAACATAAATGATTTAAAATTCTATCAAGACCAACACTAACATCTCTTTGTACAACGGGGTACATATGCTATGATGGGGGTACGTACACTACAAACAGACAAGACATCTCATTTTCAACCAACAATTATTTCACTTACAATATTCAACATTGGTCAAATATATTTTTGTACCTATATTGTATGTGTATAAACAACTATAAAATATAATTAATCAATCATTATTAGAAATGTAGATTTTTTTATTACAGGGGTTAAAACCAGAAATTCCTTTAAAAAAAACACATTTTTTTCTGAGGTATTGTGAAATATCCAGGTTTGCCATGATGTCATACATCAGACAATCCTAAACAACTAAATGGATAATAATTAGTCAAAATATACCTTGTTTGTGCAATGTATCCTTTATATTAGTTGTTAACTTTAACTTGACAAAAAGGTACAGCACACAATGCACATTCATAAAAGTTTATTTTTAATAAGTATAGGACATCAAAATATTTATTATGTTTTGGAAATAGTACACTTTGGAAATAGTACACTGATTCATGGTTTATTTTTTTATCTAAAAGGTATTATTCAGCTTGTTATCATAAGCAACATCTTAAATGTTTGGTGACATCAAAAAATATTTTATTGCATTGTAATACTGCCGAGTGTACATTCAGACCTTGATGAAGCCCATCCCAATACTGTAACAGAATTATTTGATGCTCAAGAATATATCTAAGTATTAAAAATTTATGGAATGTCAATTGCAAGTCAATTCAAAATAAAAATCAGTTTTGTAAATATTTCAATTTCATTTTTGTTGTGAAAATCAGTGTTGTTTCTGTGTTAGTTTATGTGTAGAGTACGTACCCCAGGTAATGTATCAATTTTTTCAAAACAATAAGAAGTGAAATACTTAGGCAGTTGCATATTATATCTTTCACAAATATTCTTTCTTTATCTGCAGTTGATAAGCATTATGAGTCGAAATTCATTTGAAGTTAATTTGTTGTCATAATCTTTGCTTGGAGCAGTACTGAAAATATCAAAATGTTATTTCCCCGTCTCAACATTTTTTCGCTATATATTTAAAATTTTGGTTGTCCAAATTTAGTTTTAACTATGTTAGAACATTATATACACTATATTAAATTATTTGCTTTATATTTGTTTCATTAATATAACAAATTTGGATAAGATTTCTTAATTATCCAAAATCAGTGTATACAGTTTGTAGAGTACGTACCCCCTGCAACACACGTATGTTAAGCAGCCATAAAATTTTAATGGTATGTCCTTGTGCAAAAAGATTTTGGATTTAGGACAAGGAGACCTTGCATTTTAATAAAACATAAGTTAGAAATGCAGATCACAAGTTTGAATTTTCATGTTAAGTGACTGCCTTTAGTGACCTTGATTGTGTCCAACCCGCGTATGTTAAAGCTGTGCCTCGTCATACAATTTTAGTCATGTGACCTTTGACCTTGACACATTGACCTTGAATTCAAAATTTGTGAACATGCCACATCACAACCATCAGAAGTGAATAAAAAACACTTCATATCTGTTATATACTAACATTATGTTTAAAAATCTTCTCCTCTAAAACTACCAGTAATATTTGTTTCATATTTAATACAGAGGTAGATAAAGAGTTGAAGATTCAGATTCCTTCAAATTTTAGTGATGTCACCATTGACATTAATGCAGTGACCTTGATGTCACAAATTTTGTAAGGAGTATATCTCAGCAACTACTTATAAGAAGAAATTAAATCTTGGTATACAGAAATGTCTTAGGTCATAGCCGTGCCTCATCATACTTTATTAGTCATGTGACCTTTGACCTTGACACATTGACATTGAATTCAAAATTTGTGAACATGCCACATCATAACCATTAGAAGTGAATTAAATGCACTTCATATCTTTTATATACCAACCCTATTTTATACAGAGCTAGATAGAGAGTTGAAGATTTAGATACCTTCAATTCTCAGTGATGTCACCATTGGCCTTAGTGCAGTGACCTTGATGTCACAAATTTTGTAAGGAGCATATCTCAGCAACCACTAACAAGAAGAAATTAAATCTTGGTATACAGGAATGTCTTAGGTCATAGCCGTGCCTCGTCATACTTTCTTAGTCATGTGACCTTTAACCTTGACACATTGACCTTGAATTCAAAATTTGTGAACATGCAATACTCAAGCATTAAAAGTGAATGAAATCTAGTTCATATCTGCTATATATCAACACTCTTTTAATCACCATATACATTTTATACAGATTTGACCCTTGACCTTGATTATGTGACTTTGACCTTTGTATTATTGTGCAGGCCATAGCTCATGAACGATGAACTGGAAATACTAAATATCTGTTATGTATCAACACTATGTTTAAAAGAAATCTTCTCCAAAACTACCAGTAATATATGTTTCAAGTTTTATACAGAGGTAGATATTGAGGTGAAGGTTCAGATTCCTTCAAATCTTAGTGATGTCACCAAGGACCTCGAGGTCACAAATTTTGTACGGAGCATATCTTAGCAACCACTTATTAGAGGAAATTAAAACTTGGTATACAGAAATGTCTTAGGTCATAGCTGTGCCTCGTTATAATTTCTTAGTCATGTGACTTTTGACCTTGACACATTGACCTTCAATTCAAAATTTGTATACTTGAAAAATCTCGCAACCATCAAAAGTGAATAAACATATATCAATGGCCTTTGACCTATGTATATCATTGCCTTTTTGTAATGTTTTTGAACATTTCTTCCTAAATGATCATTTAAATCCTTTTCAAGAGCAGAATTGAGCAGATAGTGATTTTGACCAATCAAAATGCATGTTACATATCAAATTTGGCCCCAACTTGTTATCTTGATTCTCATTGGCTATGTTATTCAAAATGGCAGCCCCCTTGACAACTTAGTGATAGCTATTAGATTTTTGAAAAAATCACAAATTTTGTGCATGAAATATTGCACTGGTAACATGATAATGATTTGCAAAATATTAATGAATATCTCATCAAAACTGAATTGGGATCTTGTATGGAAAACCATAACCTGGTTGCTTATTGCACTTTATCTCAGTTCATGTGTTTTCATTCAAGTCAGCAGAGCTATCAACCCATGGGGTTATGTTTTTATGATAATCTACTAAGTTGTGGTAAATGTTCACAATGTTCATTACTTATTATTTAGAACAATCCTTATTAGATATATAGAAACATAAAAACACATTTAAATTTTCAAGTTAATGACATTCATCTTCATTTTATATATATAAGGATGATAAGTGAACTCTGACAAATTATTCAGGGGTTGCCTGGGGTCAAGATCAACTCCTAATCCAGGTGAGTATATATTACAATAGATACCAAAAAAGCATGACGTTAATATTTCATTGATAAATGGCCACAGCACCACAATGATGTCATTGATCCTTCAACTACATGAAATAGTGCAACATTATAACCCACCAAAACCAACTAAGTAAATACCATACATTGGTTCAGAGGAGATCAATGCTTATTTATACACATGAAAACATGTATTGATTTGCAAGTTTAATCATTGAAATTTAACTACAGATTAGCTCCAAATATTAATCTATTTACTTTAAATAGAGGGAATTTTGGTTAATGGTCTATACTTTGAAATATCTGACTTTCTTCAAAGCCAAGTAAAAAATTACCAAATGGTGTCAAGAGTTAACACATGAATTATTGTATTTTCAAATACACAGATTACGTAACTTAAAAGACATCTTTTTAAATTCTGTCCATTTAAACTAAATAACATAATTCTAGCTAAAGATTAATGCCTTAGTTCCGCAGATTGATAACTGTAGTTATTCCCAAAAATGTTTTTCAAGTAAGCTCTTTCCCTTCTTTAATTGTTACAAAAAAACATCTTTTTTTCTGAATTCTACTTCAATTTAAAATCTAAAATGATTTAAAAAATGATAAATAATTTTTTTAAAACAAATTA
Source organism: Amphiduros pacificus (assembly GCA_949316495.1). Taxonomy (NCBI): domain Eukaryota; kingdom Metazoa; phylum Annelida; class Polychaeta; order Phyllodocida; family Hesionidae; genus Amphiduros; species Amphiduros pacificus. Next base: position 36,803,437 of record OX439011.1, on the reverse strand, counting down.
GAAATCAAATCAAACGGAAAATCCAGCCCTAAGCATTTGTCATTTGCCATTTGATACAAGGCTGAAATCCATTTTGTAGTTATTTTCATATAGAGCAATCATCTTGTACCATGTCATTTTTTTGGGTTCAAATGACTTTTTTTGGCAGGAAAAAAGAACTTTGGAAGACGCTTTTCCCCCTAACGTTAAAAAAAAAAATGTTTCAAGTGTAAAAACACTGATATGATGGTCTTTTTATAAGAGAATTTTCTTACATGCTAAAGTATGTTAATACATTAAATCAGTCAGTCAATATAATTTCATCATATAGATTTATTATCTACCAGTTAAGTCTAATTAATGATGGGGTATCATGTCTTGGTATCAATCAAGTTTAGGTGATTTGTTTATCTCGACTCTTCAGAATTATTATACATAACTTATTGAGAAATAATTGCACAGTAATATAGACTGAGCCTCCCAGTTCTGTCAAGCCTGACCTATCAAATGCTAATTAAAGTAGCAGTATCAGTTGGTGACAAATTAATACTTTCAGTCTGGATGAAAACAAGGCTTCACAATATATATGCTTCCATACCCAAATACCAGTTCACATTGAGGAATCATACCAAAATACATTTTCAAACTGTATATTGCCAAGTACAAAAACAACAGCCACAAATTTGAGTAACATCATTTTATACCAATAAAAGGTTCTTAGGGTAATTGACATTAAAAGCATCATCTAGTCTGAGCCAATAATTTGTTTTAAATCTTTGAATATTTTATTTTTAAATTCACAAAATGTCAGTTTATTTCATTTCCAGCTTTTTTGTAGTTTTTAAGTCATTCTGTTATGATATAAGATTATGATTATTTATTAATTGTAAGCTATTAAAGCATTGTTCTTCATATTTAAGAGAAATACATTAGTGTACTCTTTCAATCTTAAATATTGATAAGATGTTAAAAACTTAAAAGAGTCTTTGATAGATGTCGTCAGTTGTACCTATACCCCACACAGCATTTGTGATTGGATCAACACATATTTTCTGCAGACCTCCATCGATTTTCTGCCAGCTAGTTCCGGAAGGATTCTCATGATCTATGCCAACCCGGTAGTAGATATCCTTATTCATGTCTGTTCCCCACACTGCGTTCTTACCAGAAGAGACATAACTTAATTTCCCATCTACATGGATCCAGTCGGAGCCCTTGCTATTTTTTCCCTGGAATTCGCTTGTGCCCTCACGGTAGTAGACTTCGCCATCTGAGTTGCAGCCCCACACTCCAGCATTCCCAGCGGAAATGTTTGTCAGGGTCCCATCCATTCTCTTCCAGTCATCTCCCCCAGGGTTTGCCTCACTCACACCGGTCCTGAAGAATATTTCACCTTTTTTGTTAACAAGCCATAATGAGTTGTCAACACTGTCCACACTCAGCTGGGCAGCATCGTACCCATCAATCTCAATCCAGCCTTTACCTTTGTGTATATCGGCACTGATTTCGGCACGATAGGAGATCTTTCCTTCCTCACTGACAGCCCACACAATGTTTTTACCTACGCTCACTTGGATAAACTTGCCTTGCACAGCACTCCAGGAACCATTAGGAAAATGTGCATTGTTGTATGTACCCACTAAGAGGTATATATCACCATTTGAGGTGGCACCCCAGACTCCAGCCTGACCGCAACTAATCCAAGAAAGTCCACCCACTTGTTTTCGCCAGCTGTTTCCAGTTCCCTCAACAACTGCCATTTTGGAAATTGATTTCACACTGTAAGGTCAAACAAGCAGAAATCAACACTATTTCAACAAGAAATGGAGAAATCAGGAAATAATTGAATATTTTGAGTTCTAAGAACATAACTGAGCAGTTTGAGGCAAACATCTATTCGATCAACATACTTTGTGGTTAAATAGAGTTCAGTGTTCCTAATATTACTATAGTCAGTAGTTGTAATTCATGTAAATTATTGAAGCATTAGTGTAGTGTATCCCTGATCAGACATGGCAATCTGATTTTTACTACTACACAGTGTGCCGTTGTGATTTTGAAATAGAAAAATGCAAAAAAAGGTATTAATAATTGTGATTGGTGGTTAGGGTATCATGAAGGTAAGTGACTGTCAATAATATGAGTGTGTTGGGAAATTCCATTGTTTCAAATTTTATTAAATATGTTATTTAAAGAGTACATTCTAAAGCACTCATTATAATCATTTTAAATACCAGCCAGAGGAGGCCCCCTCAAGCAACATTGGTCACTTCTTACATTCCAGAGAAGACCAGATGGGTGGCCCTAATGGATTTCTCTATAATCTATAAGTGGCTGGAGAAGATGTCAGTTCTATGCAATCAAACATGGATCTGGATCAAAGACTTGGCTTCATAGCAAGAAGCATTTTGTACAGTGCCATATGTAAATAGCAGATTACAACAGAATGTTTGGATGACAGTAGATGCATTAGATATGAAACATATATTATATGTGTATGTTGTTATACCTTTCCTCAATAATCTCCATAAACCATAACAATATCTTGTATCTAATGTAATATATACTCACCTGGATCAGGAGTTGATCTTGGGCTCAGGCAGACCTGTAAATAAGTTATCAGAATTCACTAATCCTCGTTTTATATATGTTAGTGGTAATGAATGTCATTAATCTTAGAATGTGTTTTTTTCACATTACATATCTAATAAAGATTGTCCTAAATGATAGCGTTGTGAACATTGTAATTTTTACCTTAATTAAATGAGTAGATTATTATAAAGAAACAAGAGACATAAAGCTTATGTTTATTGCAGCTATATTTTATAACTTTATTTTGTGCTCTTGACATTGAAATTGATTGCCTTTTAACTACTCATTTGAAGGTTTACTAGATTTAAAATACCCAGATTGTTTTGGAATCAAACATTAATGGCCTGATATAAGGACCCATCCCCCTGCCCTGTTCAAAGAGTGACAAGGTAAAACATGTTTTTCCCTTTAGCCAAAATAGCTGATATGGAGAGGAAAGTCTCAGGTCAGGGTAACAGCAGTAAAGATTTGAGTTGGCATAATGCTGAAGATGTTTGCTTAATGAGATTAGTACTCAGATTAGTGGGGTGTGTGGCCAGTTTTATGTCTTGAAATAGTGGGCAAATGATGACACATACAGCTGAGAATTATTGCTACACATAATTCTTTATTCAAATTGTAGTTTGATTTTAATTTGGCCACTAGGGAGTGTGAGTGTCTTCTGGGGGTCAACGTAAATTGGGTGTACATAATGTATGAATGGATTATCTTCCACCTGCCTCAAGACTCATCAAGGGGGAAACAAATATCAATTGAACTTCATGTTCTTAAACAAGAAACCGAAAAGAAATGTTTACCTCGCTTTGCTCGGTACTATAATAGGTACAATCTATTTATCACATGTTTGAGGGAGCCAGTTTTGAACAATTTACAACAGTGTTAACACTAATAGTATTAAAAGCTGAAATTGAATGTGTTACAATGGTTCTGTGATGTATGTGATACATTTAGGTCATAGCTTTCATTGTTGTATACATTTAGGTCATAGCTTTCATTGTTGTATAAGTTTCAAGAAAGATGTCCATAAAAGAAAGGGAGCTTTTATACAGTGTGTGAATGAAATTGGTACAGAATTCTCTTGCTAACTTCTGCAGATTTATGGAAAGAGTTTTTATGGTTCACATTTATGGAATCTGTACAGTAAAGAATTTATATCAGTGTAATACTTGGAATATTGCAGTTAGAAAGATATTGTAGATTCTTGCCTTATATTTGCCAATATGATCACATTGAACATGTATTGAAATACAGGTTTGTGAAGTTTCTTTCAGGCAATTTGAGCTCCAAGAATTCTATTGTGAAATACATTGCCTGTTTGTGCTTTAAAAATGTATCATCCTATTCAGGTGCTTATATTTCGAAAATTGTCCACCAATATAACCTACCATATGTAGTTTTAAATTCACCTCAGTATCTTGCTTATGAAATAAAGAATAAATACAAAGATTCGTTCATCATTAATTTGTTCACTTGGTGGAAAATATACAAAACGCATTGCTAATGTATTGTTTAAAGTAACACTGACAGCAAATGCTTGTAAAGTTGGGGCATACAGGATTTAACAAAAATATAAACTCGCCCATGTGCTTGGTTCACTATGTCAATTGAACCAACTTTATTATAAGTAACATATCCTTTAAATGTTATGGAATTATCTTTGAATTTAATTTCTTTAAACAAATTACTGATGCATTATATTTTTGGGCTAATAACTGCAATTCTGGCCTGTTTCCTCTACAATTCCTCTGTATGATATTGCTAATAACCATTTTAAAAATAATGAGAATAAATATAGGATTTAACAAAATCATTTGTTAAGATTATGATTAATTTTGAGTGAACAGGAGTAAAATTGATATTGGGAGGATCACCAGCCCAGTTCTCAACCTGTCTGGATTCCTCAAACTCTCTGCCACTGGTGGCATGCCATGGCAAACAGAATACCCCTTTCGTCACTTTTTAAGACATGCCGGGGAGCAGTGAAAATTAAAACCCCAGACCCACAGGGAAGTCCGTGATAATGAAAACAAGCTTCTCATCTCCAGGTCCTAAGTGATCCAAAGGACCTTAGTTTGATGCTAAACATAGCCATGAATTCCTCACAATTTACAATTTCTGCTGGGGCACATGCATTTTGGCACTATAAACCTGTTCAATGCTGGCTTGTAAAGGACCAGTGATATGACTACTCAGCTTTTTAATTGGTGCAAGCATGTCCCATCCCATTGCGATTGTAGTAATCTTAAAGGTGACATAAAATGCCTTATTATATACAAACATCAACATGCATTATAGGTTTGTCCTTTAAAAGAGTGCTGAAGGTTACAGCTTTAGATTTAAAGTATGACACATATTGGTGATCAGCTGAATATCACTATTAGAAATAGAATAAATGGGAATCCAAAATACAATAGTATAAATAAGTTACATCATTTCAGATCCGTAACAAAAACAAAGTTGACAGTGATCCTCCATCGCTCAGCTCAATTCCGGAAGTAGGCTAACCACACCATGCTCGAGCATGAGCGAGACTGACAGCAATTGGGCACAGCAAGAGGGAGCTCTCTAGTCTTTGAGCGATTTCATATGAAAGTTCAGCACACTATATATCAAATATATCATTTGTCTGGACCATATTGAAAATCAATGTTTAAATATGTTGAATATGCTATCCAGGTAAAATAAAGGTATCTTATCTTATCTTATAAACTATGTACAAATGTTTAGCCAAAAGCTGACGATTTCAACCATGGATTTTTAATTTCGAGTAAGTTGGTCAACCTTGAGCAGGTTTTAAAGCCATTCGAGTAATATCTGGCTTCAGAAAGCCATTTATTTTGTAGCTAGGTTTAGATTTTAATGCCCTCTATTGGAAAAAATTCCCACCCAGGTGGCAGCTCTGGTAGATCAAAATTAGCAAAAAGTTCATTTAATTATATTACATCATTCTCTGTTAATATTAATGATTTATAATGCAAAATTTATCTTTTCAGCTTGAGCTTTGTATAAAGGTGACTTTCATGTGAGTACAGATGTTAAAAGAAAGGTGATTACTAAGTCTAGGAGTGGGGAGGGTAGTGGGGGGATGAAGAAGTGATGACGATTTTGTGCCGGATGTATAACAATGCCTGCTTTATTAAGCTCAACCTCATCAGCATTGGGAATACCTCCACTCGTTATCAGGAAAATAGATCCCTTCTTATGTGAGAAAACATTCAACATCATATGTTAAAGACATAATTTTGAATATGTTTTAGCGGATAATTTACTTATGAAGAATAGGTACACCTTGCTTTTATGGAATAGGTAGATTTGTTTGTTTGTTCAACATTAGTTCATTCATTTCATGACGAGACCTACATGCATTTATTATGTCCAAGGTTATTGAGATGGCAACCCACCTGGACACAGACTGACAAGGATAGCAGGTTAGCCTTTCAGGCAAGGGCCCATTTGTAACATGAAGGCTATCTCGGCCTGGCCAGGAATCAAACTCGTGACCTTAGAATCATCTCAGAGGAACTGGTGTTAATAAGCTTGAAATCTAACCAACTGCACTATGGACCGTACCCATAAATATGAAAATATACAAATAGGTAAATATGCAAATGGGCAAATATGTTCTTCAAATATGTCGACTGGATTAAATACAATACAAGAAATCAATATTATTTGCATATTTTTTGCATGTTTTATTGCAAAAGAAATGTTACATTTATCGGTAGCGTTATAAAGCAGACTTCAGGGGTATGAATACTTAACATTTCTTGAACCAAACATAGAACAGAGTATCTTATATGTGAAAAAGAAAACAAAATGTACAAATTTGAAAAGTATTCTTTTATTCATGACCAACTACAGGTCATTACATGTACCACAGATCCAAAATATCAGATTGGTTAGAAATGTACTGAGACTTAATATGTACATCTATATTATGATATGTGATGCATGCTGTTTTTGTGTAATGCTTTGTACACTTGTAACATAGAGATAAGAAGTTTTTGGCAATAAACATGATCTTAGAAAAAAAAAGAAGAAGAAAAAAATATCACTTAAAACTGGCGACCGGAAGTTGGTCGAGATATGTATCAAAATTTCTCAATGGGTTGAAACGAAATGGGAAAGTCACACCATGCTTGAAGAAGCTCTCAGGTCTCATAGAGGAACAAGTCGTATAAGTGACAACAGAAACAGGACCTACAGAGATAAATAAACATCTTGTCAGCTTCATGTCAAAAGTGCACTCTGAAGTTGATATATCTCTAAACTAAATACTCTGTTCATTGTTTAAGTTAAGATATATTTAAATACCTATCACAACACTAACACCAAAACAAATAAACAGGTATATTTACATGTATATTTTGATTTGTAATTTTTTTTCAATTTTTTGTTTGTTTGTTAGTTTTTTGTTTTTTTTTGTTTTTTTTGGGTTTTTTTGGACAGTAGGGAAAAAATAGGTTAATTAGCATAACTTTATTATGACAAAAAAGACCTACACATATTACAGTATTCCTTCCCATCTTAAAATCACACTCATATCAAATAATTTATTTAATCTTTTATCTGGTTTCCACACAATTATCACCATAATGTGAGTTGCATTTCCACTTTCAAACTCTAAATCTTAATTGTCACTTAACACGAATAGAGATATACGTACGTTATGAAGGGCAGTGGTACCACATCCTGCAAAATAAAATGTAAATGATAAGACAATGAGGAAACCAGGCCATGATGATGATGATGATAATGATGATGTTGATGATGATGATGATGATGATGATGATGATGATGATGATGATGATGATGATGATGATGATGATGATGATGATGATGATGATAATAATAATAATAATAATAATAATAATAATAATAATAATAATAATAATAATAATAATAATAATAATAATAATAATAATTATAATAATAAATAAAATAAAAATAAAATATAAAATAAATAAAATAAAATAAAATAATAATAAATGTAATAATAATAATTTAGCCACCTTCATATCATTGATATCAAACTCTTACCATCTGCATCTGTAAGTTTACAGTCAATGGCCAACAAGTCCATCAGGGGTAGCATACTTTTGACATGCAACTCCTTACTGAATCTCCCAGCCTCCTCTCCACATATTCTCGTCACTCCATCGTAGGTACACGTGACAAGGGTTTGAGCGGCACTGCAATAGAAAAATAATTGACAAAATATCACATCCTTAAAAAGTAAAGCACTGACATCTATTGACAAGGTGCATCATATTATGTTAAACTCCAAATAATATAATCTGGCTGTGAACTGATTGGCGAATGAATTAAAATAGATTTGTTATTTGCCAGCAGTTATACTAATTAGCCAGTTTATGTGTCAGACACCTGATTACAGTTTATGACCTGATGTTGACCAATTCATATTTGATATTTTTGTGAGCAAGGCAAGTATTTATAACTTGGGGAATTCCAAATTTAGAATGGTATCAAATATAGCGCAATGACTGCAGAGGTAGTAATTGAATACTAATGGTATAATGCAGAGAAGCTAGAATCAAGAGAGTGGTACAAATGAGAGTGGTACAAATGAGAGTGGTACAAATGACCTTCCACATCAAAGGGACAGAACAATACTGCACAATTTATACAATACATGAACCCTTTTATAATTGACCAGTGGTTAAGACATGGTCAAAAGACCATGCAAACTAAACATTCTGATAGGACATAAAAATCCGATCCCCCGGCCTTACTGAATGTGATGGGATGGTCTATAAATATATTAGCTCTCTTAGAATAAATGAAATATCCTAGCCCTGGGAAAAATACATCCCCATCACCCTCACCACCCACCCCTGATAGTCAAATGTCCAGCCCCTTACACGTGTCATACTAGCACATGCATTTGATGTTGTACTCACTTTCTAGCCAAAGCAATGACAATGATTGGCTGGGTCATACATGTGACAAAATATATAACTCAGTGTCTATCGGCTGCTTGCACTGGGTGTGACCTCTTTGCTCTCACTCAAAGATTTGATTATGTCCTTAACTTGCAGATCCAGGTATAAATCCTGGATCTGCTATGGAGAGTAGGCCAAAGTTGGAAAAGGGCAGATTGTTTATACACAAAACGTGAACATACATGTAAAATAGATGAAATTTATATTTATAGAAAAAAAAGTTTACATGTTGACTACATACTTTTTCAACAATTGTAAAATATTGATGTTGATGATATATTAATCTATAAAAGTACTTTTAACAGTTTAAAAGGATCGAGGAATTCTTATTGAACATGGTCAATATTTGAATATAACTATCTAAGGCGTGACACAAGTTAAATAGGGAATCTGAAAAGGTCAATGTCATGATGGTAGAAAAGGCAAAGAACCACAAGAGAAAGCTTGACGACGATCACAGTCCCTGGACAAGGTCAATGTTATGATGGTAGAAAAGGCAAAGAACCACAAGAGAAAGCTTGACGACGATCACAGTCCCTGGCCAAGGTCAATGGCATGAGGGTAGAAAAGGCAAAGATCCACAAGAAAAAGCTTGACGACGATCACAGTCCCTGGCCAAGGTCAATGGCATGATGGTAGAAAAGGCAAAGAACCACAAGAGAAAGCTTGACGACGATCACAGTCCCTGGCCAAGGTCAATGGCATGATGGTTTGTTTTATTCAATTTATTTTGATATCAGAATCATACCTGCAAACAGATCTGATATCTTGTATATTGGAACTTGCAATCTCAAACTGATTTTGGCAGCTGGTTCTCAGTATGGTAGTAGTATGATTGTAGTAACATCCTTGTATTTGCAATAATACTGCAAAATTATACAATCACTTTAACGGCTAATATCTACAATCAATTTTGTGCAATTAAATATATATATATATATATATATATATATATATATATATATATATATATATATATATATATATATATATATATATATATATATATATATATACTATATATATATATATATATATATACTATATATATATATATATCAGATTACTACATATATACTGGAATATTGTTATCTAAAGTTGATATAAAGTAAATCACTTCTTTCTTTAGATATAAAATAAATCACTTCTTTCTTTAGACAATAATTTAGAGCGTTATCCTTCAAAATTGTTTATGTAATATTTCTGTTTATTTACTTTCAAATCCTGTTTGGCATGTGTATTGATATTCCAGTTGTATGGCTTCTATGGTAACCTTGGTGAAGGCGTCGCACGCTGTCAGCGCACCGAGGCATTGGGACGACTCCCCGTGTATCCTGCACAAAACAAACCCCATACTTAACAAGAAAGATATTTAAAAAAAAAGAAATATCACTGTCCTGTTAAAAAAAAGTCATCTTACCATTCTTGCAGTAGATCTTTCATTTAAGTATCAGAATTGTTTTCACAATGAAGTTAATAAAACCACATAGTAATGTGTGTATCTGAATTATTTTTGATATTTGTAGATTTCTATAATTCAAATTTGGCACCAGAATGAAGTTGCATGTGCGCATAAATTGATGACGCTCAAACTTTGAGTATGGACGGATGAGGACTGACATTGATGGTAAATATGTACTGCTAAACCTTGATCCCCGTGAAATGCCCTTTTCTTAAAGAAAGTATGAAAAACATAGAACACTGATATGAATCCTGAAAGTCATTCCTGAGATAAACTTACCCGCATAGTTCATAGTCTCCACTGTAATTCATTGAAATCTTCACTGAGATAGACCTACCTGCATAGTTCATAGTCTCCACTGTAATTCATTGAAATCTTCCATGAGATAGACCTACCTGCATAGTTCATAGTCTCCACTGTAATTCATTGAAATCTTCCCTGAGATAGACCTACCTGCATAGTTCATAGTCTCCACTGTAATTCATTGAAATCTTCACTAAGATAGACCTACCTACATAGTTCATAGTCTCCACTGTAATTCATTGGAATCCTCCTTGAGATAGACCTACCTGCATAGTTCATAGTCTCCACTGTAATTCACTGAAATCTTCCTTGAGATAGACCTACCTGCATAGTTCATAGTCTCCACTGTAATTCATTGTTATCTTCACTGAGATAGACCTACCTGCATAGGTCATAGTCTCCACTGTAATTCATTGAAATCTTCCATGAGATAGACCTACCTGCATAGTTCATAGTCTCCACTGTAATTCATTGTTATCTTCACTAAGATAGACCTACCTGCATAGGTCATAGTCTCCACTGTAATTCATTGATATCTTCCTTGAGATAGACCTACCTGCATAGTTCATAGTCTCCACTGTAATTCATTGAAATCTTCCCTGAAATAGACCTACCTGCATAGTTCATAGTCTCCACTGTAATTCATTGAAATCTTCCATGAGATAGACCTACCTGCATAGTTCATAGTCTCCACTGTAATTCACTGAAATCTTCCTTGAGATAGACCTACCTGCATAGTTCATAGTCTCCACTGTAATTCATTGTTATCTTCACTGAGATAGACCTACCTGCATAGTTCATAGTCTCCACTGTAATTCATTGAAATCTTCCCTGAAATAGACCTACCTGCATAGTTCATAGTCTCCACTGTAATTCATTGAAATCTTCCATGAGATAGACCTACCTGCATAGTTCATAGTCTCCACTGTAATTCATTGAAATCTTCCATGAGATAGACCTACCTGCATAGTTCATAGTCTTCACTGTAATTCATTAAAATCTTCCATGAGATAGACCTACCTGCATAGTTCATAGTCTCCACTGTAATTCATTAAAATCTTCACTGAGATAGACCTACCTGCATAGTTCATAGTCTCCACTGTAATTCATTGAAATCTTCACTGAGATAGACCTACCTGCATAGTTCATAGTCTCCACTGTAATTCATTGAAATCTTCCATGAGATAGACCTACCTGCATAGTTCATAGTCTCCACTGTAATTCATTAAAATCTTCACTGAGATAGACCTACCTGCATAGTTCATAGTCTCCACTGTAATTCATTGAAATCTTCACTGAGATAGACCTACCTACATAGTTCATAGTCTCCACTGTAATTCATTGAAATCTTCACTGAGATAGACCTACCTACATAGTTCATAGTCTCCACTGTAATTCATTGAAATCTTCTCTGAGATAGACCTACCTGCATAGTTCATAGTCTCCACTGTAATTCATTGAAATCTTCACTGAGATAGACCTACCTGCATAGTTCATAGTCTCCACTGTAATTCATTGAAATCTTCTCTGAGATAGACCTACCTGCATAGTTCATAGTCTCCACTGTAATTCATTGAAATCTTCCATGAGATAGACCTACCTGCATAGTTCATAGTCTCCACTGTAATTCATTGATATCTTCCATGAGATAGACCTACCTGCATAGTTCATAGTCTCCGCTGTAATTCATTGAAATCTTCTCTGAGATAGACCTACCTGCATAGTTCATAGTCTCCACTGTAATTCATTGAAATCTTCTCTGAGATAGACCTACCTGCATAGTTCATAGTCTCCACTGTAATTCATTGAAATCTTCCCTGAAATAGACCTACCTGCATAGTTCATAGTCTCCACTGTAATTCATTGAAATCTTCCATGAGATAGACCTACCTGCATAGTTCATAGTCTCCACTGTAATTCACTGAAATCTTCCTTGAGATAGACCTACCTGCATAGTTCATAGTCTCCACTGTAATTCATTGTTATCTTCACTGAGATAGACCTACCTGCATAGGTCATAGTCTCCACTGTAATTCATTGAAATCTTCCCTGAAATAGACCTACCTGCATAGTTCATAGTCTCCACTGTAATTCATTGAAATCTTCCATGAGATAGACCTACCTGCATAGTTCATAGTCTCCACTGTAATTCATTGAAATCTTCCATGAGATAGACCTACCTGCATAGTTCATAGTCTCCACTGTAATTCATTGAAATCTTCCATGAGATAGACCTACCTGCATAGTTCATAGTCTTCACTGTAATTCATTAAAATCTTCACTGAGATAGACCTACCTGCATAGTTCATAGTCTCCACTGTAATTCATTAAAATCTTCACTGAGATAGACCTACCTGCATAGTTCATAGTCTCCACTGTAATTCATTGAAATCTTCACTGAGATAGACCTACCTGCATAGTTCATAGTCTCCACTGTAATTCATTGAAATCTTCCATGAGATAGACCTACCTGCATAGTTCATAGTCTCCACTGTAATTCATTAAAATCTTCACTGAGATAGACCTACCTGCATAGTTCATAGTCTCCACTGTAATTCATTGAAATCTTCACTGAGATAGACCTACCTACATAGTTCATAGTCTCCACTGTAATTCATTGAAATCTTCACTGAGATAGACCTACCTACATAGTTCATAGTCTCCACTGTAATTCATTGAAATCTTCTCTGAGATAGACCTACCTGCATAGTTCATAGTCTCCACTGTAATTCATTGAAATCTTCACTGAGATAGACCTACCTGCATAGTTCATAGTCTCCACTGTAATTCATTGAAATCTTCTCTGAGATAGACCTACCTGCATAGTTCATAGTCTCCACTGTAATTCATTGAAATCTTCCATGAGATAGACCTACCTGCATAGTTCATAGTCTCCACTGTAATTCATTGATATCTTCCATGAGATAGACCTACCTGCATAGTTCATAGTCTCCGCTGTAATTCATTGAAATCTTCTCTGAGATAGACCTACCTGCATAGTTCATAGTCTCCACTGTAATTCATTGAAATCTTCTCTGAGATAGACCTACCTGCATAGTTCATAGTCTCCACTGTAATTCATTGAAATCTTCACTAAGATAGACCTACCTGCATAGTTCATAGTCTCCACTGTAATTCATTGAAATCTTCCATGAGATAGACCTACCTACATAGTTCATAGTCTCCACTGTAATTCATTGAAATCTTCCATGAAATAGACCTACCTGCGAAGTTCATAGTCTCCACTGTAATTCATTGAAATCTTCACTGAGATAGACCTACCTGCATAGTTCATAGTCTCCACTGTAATTCATTGATATCTTCCATGAGATAGACCTACCTGCATAGTTCATAGTCTCCACTGTAATTCATTGATATCTTCCATGAGATAGACCTACCTGCATAGTTCATAGTCTCCACTGTAATTCATTGATATCTTCCATGAGATAGACCTACCTGCATAGTTCATAGTCTCCACTGTAATTCACTGAAATCTTCACTGAGATAGACCTACCTGCATAGTTCATAGTCTCCACTGTAATTCATTGAAATCTTCACTGAGATAGACCTACCTGCATAGTTCATAGTCTCCACTGTAATTCATTGAAATCTTCTCTGAGATAGACCTACCTACATAGTTCATAGTCTCCGCTGTAATTCATTGAAATCCTCCCTGAGATAGACCTACCTGCATAGTTCATAGTCTCCACTGTAATTCATTGAAATCCTCCCTGAGATAGACCTACCTGCATAGTTCATAGTCTCCACTGTAATTCATTGAAATCTTCACTGAGATAGACCTACCTACATAGTTCATAGTCTCCACTGTAATTCATTGAAATCTTCACTAAGATAGACCTACCTGCATAGTTCATAGTCTCCACTGTAATTCATTGAAATCTTCTCTGAGATAGACCTACCTGCATAGTTCATAGTCTCCACTGTAATTCACTGAAATCTTCCATGAGATAGACCTACCTGCATAGTTCATAGTCTCCACTGTAATTCATTGAAATCTTCCATGAGATAGACCTACCTGCATAGTTCATAGTCTCCACTGTAATTCATTGAAATCTTCCCTGAAATAGACCTACCTGCATAGTTCATAGTCTCCACTGTAATTCATTGAAATCTTCCATGAGATAGACCTACCTGCATAGTTCATAGTCTCCACTGTAATTCACTGAAATCTTCCTTGAGATAGACCTACCTGCATAGTTCATAGTCTCCACTGTAATTCATTGTTATCTTCACTGAGATAGACCTACCTGCATAGGTCATAGTCTCCACTGTAATTCATTGAAATCTTCCTTGAGATAGACCTACCTACATAGTTCATAGTCTCCACTGTAATTCATTGAAATCTTCCATGAGATAGACCTACCTGCATAGTTCATAGTCTCCAGTGTAATTCATTGAAATCTTCCATGAGATAGACCTACCTGCATAGTTCATAGTCTCCACTGTAATTCATTGATATCTTCCATGAGATAGACCTACCTGCATAGTTCATAGTCTCCAGTGTAATTCATTGAAATCTTCCATGAGATAGACCTACCTGCATAGTTCATAGTCTCCACTGTAATTCATTGAAATCTTCACTGAGATAGACCTACCTACATAGTTCATAGTCTCCACTGTAATTCATTGAAATCTTCACTGAGATAGACCTACCTGCATAGTTCATAGTCTCCACTGTAATTCATTGAAATCTTCTCTGAGATAGACCTACCTGCATAGTTCATAGTCTCCACTGTAATTCATTGAAATCTTCCATGAGATAGACCTACCTGCATAGTTCATAGTCTCCACTGTAATTCATTGAAATCTTCCATGAGATAGACCTACCTGCATAGTTCATAGTCTCCACTGTAATTCATTGATATCTTCCTTGAGATAGACCTACCTGCATAGTTCATAGTCTCCACTGTAATTCATTGATATCTTCCTTGAGATAGACCTACCTGCATAGTTCATAGTCTCCTCTGTAATTCATTGAAATCTTCCTTGAGATAGACCTACCTGCATAATTATTATTCCACTGATGTCCCCTGACATTCATGTAAGCCATCCCTGAGATAGACCTACCTGTCGTGTATAGTTTATATTTTCACCTTTAATTTTATATTTGAGACATACCTACCCGCACAGTTCATTCCAAACTGTCCTGTTGAAGGGAGGTGTTCCGATGTTGATCTGCTGGTCGACGTAAGGTGTTATGCACAATTGAACGTTGCTTACAGAACAATCAGAATCTGGAGGTTGGCCACTTCCTGAAAATTACATACATAAATGAATAAACTTGTGACGATTTATAGACAATTGCAAATATCGTTTTGCAGATTTTGGTTATAATTACCATTAAGACTAAGACATGATCAAATACAAGGTAAAATTAAAAGTCACTATGTTACTTTGATGTTGTTTTTATTCTGAAGTGAGTAAGACCTGTCTTCCGGGGCCAGTCTGCATTCCTAGTTTTAAGCTACTCAACATTCAAACCTTTGATCTGTTGTCAAAATTCTCACACCCATTGAATAACATCATCTTAATATAAGAATCAAGGCTCACAGGCATCTGAAGTGAGTAAGACCTGTCTTCCGGGGCCAGTCTGCATTCCTAGTTTCAAGCTACTCAACATTCAAACCTTTGATCTGTTGTCAAAATTCTCACACCCATTGAATAACATCATCTTAATATAAGAATCAAGGCTCACAGGCATCTGAAGTGAGTAAGACCTGTCTTCCGGGGCCAGTCTGCATTCCTAGTTTCAAGCTACTCAACATTCAAACCTTTGATCTATTATCAAAATTCTCACACCCATTGAATAACATCATCTTTTTTTTTTTTTTTTTTTTTTTTATAAATGTTTATTAGACAGAAAAACATAGACATCACAAATATACAGATGAAATAAACGATTCCCCCCTACCCATGAGTGGCTCTCCCCAATACAAGTACAATGATACACTGAGTGTTGAAAGAGAAATAAAGGTGGTAAAATAATATATCATATGAACAAAAGTAATAATTAAATGTTGTCAAAAATAAACTGATACTTAACAAAAGAATCTGACCTGTGATTGGTGATGGCAGTACCTTTGTGAATTCTAAGTTTTGTTTTTAGTTTAACTAAAAAGGAGAATAAATCAATAGAATTATTATGTAGTAATCTTTGAATATATATATAATATTTGGCTTCAATAATACAATAGTTCAATACTGTTGCTATATCTGAGTACTCTGGAAAACCGAACAATATACATTCTTCTAAACAACCATTGTCATAAATTGCATTTTCTGGGCTCAATCTGTTCCACCATTTAAAGAAGCTATTCCAGAAATCTTTCACCTTCTTACAAAATAATACAAAATATCATCACATTCCTCGCAGTAATTGCATTGAGCATTTTCTTTAATTGTAATATCTTTTAACCATTTATTACAAGGTATAATGCGGTGTATGAGTCTGTACTGGAAGGACTGCAGTTTAGTTTCTGTTGTTACTTTAAAAGCCATTGTGTAAATTCTGGTCCAAACTTTGGGGTCTGCATTTTTGAAATCTGGGAAGTCATCAGCCCATTTCATGGAAGAACGGGGAATAACATTGGATGAGTTTATTAGGCACCAGTAAAAATCCTTGCATCTGAATTTACTAATGTCCCTAACAATATTATTTGTGATGATACATAGATTCTTGTCTGGCACCCTGACTGGAACACTGGAGTTTATAATCTGTCTCCATCTAAGGGGTATGCTGTGCCTCAGTTGCAAAACATTCAAAAAGTTACAGTTGATATCATATTGTTTTTGTATTTGAGTGTGATTCATTACAGTACCTTCATTATTAAACAGATGCTTGATTTTCATGATTCCTTTTGATTCCCAGTCCCTCCAGTACAGTGGTTTACAATCAGCGGTTATGTATACATTGTTCCATAATACCTCCTCCATTATATCAGTGTATATTTTTGGTTCGCAATTATGAATTGAGCACCACAATTTATGCAAATGCAAGTAGAAGTTTGGGATATTCTCATTTTCCATTGGATTTTGTTTATAGCTAAAAAATAAATCCAGGTTCTTGGAGCCATAGAAAAATTCAGGTAACAGTTGCCATCTACTATGAGAATTGTTAGGTTTTTTTCTTAGTCTATTTATCCAACATAATAATAATGATTCAGTCTTTTTCCTGAAGTCACACAATTTGAGTCCGCCTCTCTCAATATTTTGAGTAAGTACATTTTTAGCTATTTTCGGTCTCCCTCCATTCCACATAAATTCCATAATTATATGATTGACTTCATATATTACTCTCTCGGGAGTATCAATCACACTAGCAACATATACTAAGGGAGAGAGTGCTAAACAGTTTAGAATAGTGACTTTACCTTTTAAAGAAAGGTTTCTTTGTCTCCATATATTAAGAGTGTTCTTAAGCTTAATTACTCTATTCTCGAAATTGAATTTGTAATTATCCTCCTCATTGTCAGTTAAAACAATACCTAGAGTTTCTAAATTGTCTTTAATCCATGATAGGCCATGTGGAAAATACTCATTATTCTTTAAGGTACCTATGTATTTGGCTTTGGTTTTAGTGATATTTAGCTTTAGGCCTGAGCATTTATGAAAGAGTTCAAAAACATTAATTAGATGCTTGATTGATTGAACATTAGAAAGGAAACATGTAGTGTCATCTGCTAATTGTGTTAGTTTTATTTCTTCATCTCCAACAGGAATACCCTTAATATTTTTATCTGACCTTATCTTGTGAGCTAATACCTCCACAGCAATAATAAAAAGATATGGGGACAATGGACACCCTTGTCTTACACGTCTCTGTATACCAAAAAACTCAGACAGATGGCCATTGTTTACAGTAGCAGAAGATATGTTTGTGTACAAGAGTTTAATCCATTTTCTAAACTTGTCACCAAAGTTGAACTTTTTCAGTACAGAGTCCAAGAAATTCCAATTTAAAGAATCAAATGCCTTTTCAAAATCAACTGATAATATGATGCCAGGGATCTGAAAGTTTTCAGTGTAGTTAATTATGTCTTCAATAGTGCGAATATTTTGTCCTATATACCTGCCCTTTATATATGAGGTTTGGTCATTATCTATGATTTTTGGTAGAACTTTTTGCAGGCGTTTGGCTAATAACTTGGCTAGAATTTTGTAGTCAGTATTAAGTAAGCTAATAGGCCTCCAGTTATGAAGGAATAAGCGATCTTTGTCTTTCTTAGGAATGAGAGTTAATATGCCTCTTTTTTGTTCCACTGAGAGTTCACCATTGATAAGTGCATATTGTAGACAATCTAGGAAAGGGGATTTTATATCTAACCAAAAGAATTTATAGAAATCAGTTGTAAGTCCATCCGTACCTGGGGTTTTGCCATTTTTCATGATTTTGACACAACTTAGTACTTCAGATTCAGTGATGGGTTTTTCACAATCAATGAGGTCCTGATCTGAAAGGCAGGGTAAGTCAGATATTTCCAGAAATGAATTACATGCCTCTTTGTATAACTTGTTATTAATATCTAGATTTTCTGAATACAATTTTTTATAAAATTTTTATTGCTCATTTAGAATCTCCTTTTCATCAGTGACAGTTTTATCCTCAACCTGTAATTGTGATATTAATTTGTTGGTGTAATTCTTTTTTTCCTAAGACATGAAATATTTTGAATTTTTTTCCCCGTCTTCTACCCATTTGGCTTTTGATCTAAATATTGCACCATTTGCCTCATGTATTTCTATATTCTCTAATTCTTTTTTCATACAATTATATTCTTCTAAGAGATCTTGCATATTATCTGATTCTGAGTCTATCATATTTTGAATAAGTATAAGTCTGTAATTAAGCTGAACTTTATGGTTGTTTTGCTCTTTTTTCTTTTTGGAACAATAGGGTATGGTAAACATTCTGATTTCTAATTTGATCATCTCCCATTTCAGATTCTGGTTTTCTAAATTACAGTATTTGTGGATGGAATCTTTTATCACCTCTTCTAATTGATGGACATATTGACAGTCTGTTAAAAGAGAATTATTAAATTTCCATACTCCCCTGCCCCTATTTGATGAACTACAACCACCAACTGAAACAGAGATAATACTATGATCTGAGTGCAATCCAGGGTCAATATCACAATTGTTAATGGTATTCAATAAGTTTTCAGATATAAGCAGGTAGTCCAATCAGGATGATTGACCTCTAGAATGCCATGTATACCTTTTCAGTGTAGGATTGAGAACTCTCCACACATCAACTAAATCTAACTGTTCCATAAGACACTTAATTTCTTCCCTATATTCGGGATTGTCACTTTTGTCAGACATACAACTCATTTTATCTAAGTCAGGATTAAGATACAGATTCAGGTCACCGCCAAGTAAAATTGTTTCATTCTCATATTTCAATATTTTTTCAACTAATTCATGAATAAAACACATCTGTTCACGTTTATGGCTTCTAGTGGGAGCATATACATTAATGATGACATATGGGATATTATTTATGCTAATCTTAATAATTACATATCTTCCATCATCATCTTTTACTGTTTCCATGATGGAATACTCAAGCTGCTGAGGGAACAGCACAGCGACACCCTTGCTATTGCTCGTACCATTAGAGAAAATAATCTCATTACCCCATTCATCTTGCCAGGCACTTTCCATATCATCAGTACAATGCGTTTCTTGAAGTAATACAATAGAATTTGATTTTTTTAGTTTTTCAAATATAGCTATTCTCTTACTTTTTATACCAAGGCCATTTACATTAAATGATTGTATTTTGACTAATGAACTATTCACTGTTACATATAATCATCAATAAAAAATAATCACTCCATATGATAATACATACAATATATGTCATACATGCACTCATGAACAAAGATTCATACAATTGACAAACCAAATATATTTTTGAGCCACTCATAAAGTATCCCAAGTAGTCAAATAACAAAGTGATGCCCAAACTAAATGGTTTTACCATGGTGTATATTATGAAGAGCAATCAATCAGTTCAAGCACCCATGAGACATGTACAAAAGAGCATGTAGCCTGAAAAAACAATTTGTGAAAGGAAGCATATTCTATAAAAAGACACAACTAAATTGTAAATAAGATCACTCTATTGTAACCAATGTAGTGTGTATACAGCAAAAAAGCATGAGTATGTAATAAACTACTGTCTGTGATATACTAATATCTGCTTGACGATGAACAGTGAGTAAATGTAGTTGTAACAAAAAGGTCACAAAGAGTCAGCAATCAAATAAGGTGAAAATTGGTCCATGTCCTACTTAATAAATGGTGATGGTTCATGTTAAAGGATGGGTACATATGTACTAATCCAGAGGTCCTCCAAATTAATTATTGTCACTCTATCAGGGAGGAAAGCATCCTGCCGAGTGCGTTGTGACCCGGCCAAGTGGTATTATTCAGGGCATCCTTGTGGTGGAGACTCACTCCGGTCCCCCAGTACTTGTCTGTTGCTGACGCCTCTGCGATGAGCTTTCCTCGTTTGCTTTGTAGGTACTCAGCCATTTCCGGGTGGCTTGAGAACTTGGCTTTGAGTCCTTCTCTCATGACGTCATCCTTGAAGTTGGCCCACATGGCACTGTTGAAATTTTTAATATTCCTTGCTAATTGTTTCTGTTTGGCAGGGACTTTTTCATCCATGATTTTTTGCAGTGTGGTGTGATCATCAAAGGTCCTTGCCATGCTGGCACAGTAAAACTGTTCGACGCAATTATATGGGACACCGTCAATGACAAAGGGGGAGATGTGGAAGTTGCTGAGGCAGCTCTCCTTGTGCCAGAAGATTAGGGTCTGATCATTTTCCTTGACACAAATCTGATTTAATTTCAGACCTTCAGGCAGAGCATCAAGGGTGTCCACAGTATAACTGGATCCATTCAGATACAGCCTATCCTTGATCATGTACGCTCTTGCAATATCCGGGTGATTCCTAGCGGCACGTAGCACAGGATTCAAGCGGCTTCTGTTGAGTTCTGTCTCCTGACAGAAGTTTTCCTTGACAAAGATGCCACTGGGGGTAATAGATTTCAGGTTTCTCCTAGCTTTCCACACTAACTGTCGATCATTGAACCACAGAAATCGTACAATTACAGGTTTAGGGCTAAGCCTGCTATATTGCAATCTATGGATACGGTCAAATTTCATGTCACTGACCACTGAAGGACTGAGACCCATTTTCACAAATATATCCTTCAGCACAGGGGTAAGGTTATCATCAGGACACTCAGGGATACCCTCAAAGACAAGATTTTCCCTCCGTCCATAATTGTCAAGGTCATTCTGTGCATCCTTCACCTTTTTCAGAGATTGCTTTAATCCCTGTATCTCACCCTTCAAACTGGTGTTTTCTACTTCCAAGGATGAAACTTGTTTTGAAAGTTCATTTGTCTCTTTTCTACTATCCTCAGCCTCCTTTTGTGCATGCTGAATGGATTCAGTAAGATCTTGTACTGAGAGGGGTAAGCAATTTTTCCAAGTGGGCCAAGCCAGCCTTAAACTCCTTGACTGACAGGTACTTTTCACCCTCATAATCCAAATCTAGGTTTCCCTCCATGTTTGGCATAGGCAAGCTTGCCTTGCTGCTACCTGCCATTTTTGTAGGTGGGCTATGTGAATCACTGCCAGGTGAGACTTCTCCAAAATTTCTCTTCCTTTCTTCCATAAGTGTTCATGCACAAAATAGCTCCAGTTTGGTGAGGCTACACCACTTCTGACAGCCACAAGGGGCTATAAACAAGATTGACTACAAAAGTGCACAATCCACCATTGGGTCAAGAACTGGAATAACATCATCTTAATATAAGAATCAAGGCTCACAGGCATCACCACCTTCCAGCCAGGGATGAGTTATTTTGTCAGTGTGTCAGAATCTACAAAACTGTCAACGATTATTGTACTCAAACCGTTAACTACCATTGCATTTGTACTCAAATCATTTACTATTACTGCAGTTGTACTCAAGCCACCAACCATTTTTACAATTGTACTCAACCATTTAACCACTATTGCAGTTGTATTCAAATTGTCAATCATTTTTGCAATTGTAATCAAACCGTTAACCATTAAGGAGGCCTGAAACTCCACTCGTTTCCTAGGATTGGTAGGAATGGAGGTGGGATCGCCCTACTTCACCGGCGTGAGCTTCCTTTCAAATCAAATAGGCTGGATCCACCAATAGTAAAAACAATGGAATTAATGGAGACATCATTACTAGTGAGAGGAAAAAAAGTAACATTTGTGACTATATATCGACCAGAGCCATCTGGTGGAAACAGATATACCTACTCAGAATTCTATGATGAGCTAACTTTAATATTAGCACATTATGGCACTTTCAATCATGAAGTGATTTTTCTAGGTGATTATAATTTTCATGTAAATAAACCAAACAAACCAGATGTGGTAAAGTTTAATGACGTACTATCTACGTTCGATATGGACCAGTGGGTAACTGAGCCAACTCACAGACTGGGAAATACCCTGGATCTAATTATCACATTTAAAGGAAATAAACTCATAAAGACTCACACTGTTGATGAGTACATATCAGATCATAAAATAATTCTCATTAATCTTGATATATACCCACCTAAACCGGCTAAAAAAAGAATACAATACAGAAATTACAAAAACATAAATATGGATGTTTTTAAAAAAGATATAAGAGAGGCAATGGCTGACCGAAAATTATGGGAATCACTGTCACTAGATGAACTAGTGAAATACTATGATGGTAAGTTAACAACCATCATTAACAACCATGCGCCCATCAAGGTTGCCGACGTATCTAATCGCAAACCAGTACCATGGATGAATAATCACATTAAACAAGAGAGATCCCTAAGAAGAAGATTGGAGCGAAAAATGAAAAAAAGTGGATTACATGTCGATATAGAAAATTATCACAATCAAAGAAACAAATATAATTCATTGTTGAAAAATTCCCAAACTGAATATTTCTCCAACCTAGTTGATGAAAATAAGCACGACCCAAAGAAACTTTTCAATGTAATAGACAAAATCATGCATAAGTCAAAGGATGTCCCTATGCCTCCATCAAAGTGTGACGGGATACTAGCAGAAAAGTTCAATAATTATTTCCTGGAAAAAATAGACAATATCAGGAAAGACATTGATGAGCATCAAATAAATGAAAAATTGACACCAGAGGACACTGGAAAAAAGGGACCACCTAATCATGACCTAAACCAGCCTACCCTGGAGAGGTTTACCACAGTAACTGATGAAGAGGTTCGAAAAATGATCCGGAAAGCATCTAATAAATCATGTGAACTGGACCCAATACCCCATTGGCTATTGCATGAACTTGTGGAAGACCTATTACCAATAATCACCACAATAATAAATAAATCATTAACTTCTTCAGAAATATCTGAATGCATGAAAATGGCAATAATCAAACCATTATTGAAAAAATTGGGTCTAGAATTAATTGAGAAAAATTATAGACCGGTCTCTAATCTAAGCTATGTCTCAAAGCTTACGGAAAGAGCCGTAGCAGATCAATTGGTATCTTACCTTATAGAAAATAAATTAACTGATAAATTTCAGTCTGCATATAAAAAATTTCATAGTACTGAAACTGCATTATTACGAGTCCAAAATGACATCCTGAGGGAGCTTGACAAAAAGAAAATGATAATACTACTACTGCTGGACCTGTCTGCGGCTTTTGATACTATTGACCATGAAATACTCTTCATGAGGTTAGAATCAAGATATGGCATAAAAAATCAGGCTCTTACATGGATAAGGTCTTATTTGGAAAATAGACTACAATGTGTGAAAATTGGATGCAAAAGATCTACAAATAAACAAATCAAATACGGAGTCCCACAAGAATCAGTACTAGGTCCGATTCTATTTACACTCTATATGTCTCCTCTGACAGACATTTTAGAAAAATACAACTTGAGCTATCATATTTACGCAGATGACACCCAAATTTACATACCAATAGATCACACCTCAAAACATAACTATGAGATGTCCAAGCGGAAATTAGAAGAATGCGTAAAAGAGGTCAGAAAGTTCCTTATCCAAAATAAAATGAAAATAAATGATGGAAAAACAGAGATGCTTGCATGCTATGATGGTCATATTGATATTCCAGATAGGAACTTAAATACAATAAAAGTAGGGGACTCAGACATAAGTCCATCAGCATTATTAACAGACCTGGGGGTTATATTTGATGAAAAAATGAGCATGAAAGCCCAAATCAAAAAAATGTGTAAAAAAGGCTATTATCATATCAGAAATCTATCTTCCATTAGGAAATGTCTGGACTAGAAAACAGCCTTAACCTTGACGAATGCCTTTGTAACCTCTGCTCTTGACTATGGGAATGGCTTATTAGCTGGCATACCAAATACTGAAATAAAAAAACTGCAATACCTACAAAACTCTGCAGCAAGAGTTGTAGGAAAAATAAGAAAGTTTGATCACATATCTGATAAATTAAAGGAATTACATTGGCTACCAATAAATGCAAGGATTAAATTTAAAATTTTACTAACAGTATGGAAAGCACTAAATGGTAAGGCACCGTCTTACATAAATGATCTCCTATTGATAAAAACGGCAGGTACCACATACACGTCTGAAGACAATTGGGGATCGTGCATTCTCGGTTGTAGGCCCGAGACTGTGGAACAATCTCCCAAAGGATCTAAGGACCTGCATCTCATTGGACCTCTTTAAGAGCAAGCTGAAAACCCACCTATTCAAAATGCACGTTTTGAATAAAGCGCTATGAACAGTTATCTGATATCAGCGCTATACAAATTTTGTTATTATTATTATTATTATTGCAATTGTACTCAAACCTTTATCCATTCTTGTAGTTGTTCTCAAACCACCAACCATTATTGCAGCTGAAATCAATCCATCAATCATAATTGCAGTTGTACTTTTTATTATCAAGATAGAAGTTGTTCCTATTTAAGTCAATTTTGATTTTTGTATTGTCAACTTTTTCAGCACTAGTTAAGCTATATAAGGTCAGATTGTAGCCTGTCAATGGGCTGAATGCCCCACATTTTACAACGTTTTCATTACCATACAGACATGATATCACAAACTACAGTTTTTGATAACCAATCATGGAACACTAATTGGAGTGGGAAACAACTGAGAACCACATATTTTCTGCCCTCCAATGGCAAAGGCAGTCAATGGCAAAATACAGTTATTTTTTATTTCATAATTTCAACATTCTACTACTGGCTACTGAACTGGCTATTTTCATCTTTTTGAGTTATGATGTTATGAAACTAGTAAACAGCAGGTAGCCATGACGTGAAATAGGTTATCAAAAAGCAGTTACAGAAGCAAAAACAGTTAATTGATTATTCCCAACAGTAACCATAGAAAGAACACTGCCAAAGGACAGTTATTGATAGATCCAAACTGTAAAAAGGTTTTTGCTCCTTCACGCAAAATGGTGATTGAGAACCTTTGGTATAAGAGGGCAGTCTTGTCCAAATTGAACCATTAATACTCATATTGGGGCAATGTGAGGTCAAATTGGCGCAGTAGCATACATTTGCTATTTGAATGATTCGAGGTGGCTCAATTGGTAAAACATCTGTCCCGTATGCTAAAGGTCCATGGTTCAAATTGCAGTTGGGACAAGCCCTTCGATCATGCTTCACATACGAGAAAGATGGATATCTGCAACTCAGATATTTCTCATTCCAGCCAATTCTCCATGACTTGTTATGAAAGGCTTTAGTTTGTGTCATCATGTCTATGAGATAATTAAAAAGAAAGATCCCTAGTCACTCTTTGAAATGAGTAGGGCATTGAGTCCCGGTGACAGCCTTCCAACTGTCCTGACATAGATTAAACAGTGCTGAAGAGGTTGTTAATGCAAATCAAATCAAATCAAACTGAATGATTGGAACCTTACCTGACATTATTCCTGCCAATAGGAGAATCATTTTAACATATCGATTAGCCATCTCCCCCTGTCTTTAAATAATCACCAGCTTTAAATGTAAATATCTACAAAAACTAAATCTGCTATAGCAATCGCAAATACCAATTGAAAGGTGGCAATCACTTTACCAGATGTTGAGACGTTTATATGTGGAACCAACAGTTTAAAATGGTAAAATGAAATTCAGCACAATATTACATCCATACCTTGTTTGCCAACTTTGTATAAGGGAAGAAGTACTTTGAAAAAAATGAGGCCAGTGTTTACAGAATTTTATTTGGAGAGTCAATATATTTATATGGACTTGTGTGCGCTTGGAAAATATATTCATATTACTGTATGCAAGTATATGATATATAATTTTATTTATCAGACTAGTGACCTTGAAAAGAATAAGCCATACGTATACCGTATTCTCACGTTCAAATCTTATGCTATAAATGTTGGAAAAAGAGAAACACTCCTTCACAGTATTTCATATGTGTCTGGGTCTAATAGTGCTTATTGTGCTTATACATTGTTTTCAAACTGCTTATTGTGCTTATAAATTGTTTTAAAACTGTTTGATGAAATGATTAATGCAGAAAGGCGTTTACCTACTGGAAAACGTCAATGACATTTTTTTCAGAGAGACTGATATGACATTTCACACAAAAAATACAGAAAATGGTTGCGTTATTTTTCAGGAATGCCTCTGAAGGCGTACACGTAGATGAAGCTGGTTTGAGGCTATATCTAGGGACATTATACGGATGAGTAGCTTAGACATATCCACTCTATTCACGTGTAAAAAAATAAGTTTGTTACATTTGCTTCATTAATTGTCAATGAATCAACGTTTTCTAAAAGTGTCACTAGCTCGTAAGATTGCATGAAAACATGAAGAATTATAAAATGAAAATGATCATGGAAGTAAATGATCATGGAATATTTACTATGTACGCCTGCTTCCATTCTAAAAAATATTAAAAATGTAAAAAAAACCCTTAGATTAAATAATGATCGGATGTGCTAGCTTTCTACCACTTTAAAACATATTTTAAACATAATTAATGTTGAAAATAGACAAAACAACCCACTCAAATCGAAGAGAAATGTTTTTCTTTAGTGTTATATGCTTTCACAATGAACCCAGTCAAATCATGCTATTCATAAGTTAATGTCCATGTGAAGATGCAAAAGAAAGATCCACAATCATTATTTAAGAAAAGTAGGGCATTGGGTCCAGGTGACGGGCTGATATAGACTAACCCTAAAAACGCCAGTGAATTCATTCTAAGTAGACAGTACTTTTCGTTTGAACCGTTTAGTGCAGAAAATACATCTATATATTTTCATAAAATCGTGATTCTAAAAATGTGGTCGAGCTGATTAGTGAAATATGTGTCAGATTTTCCATTATTCTGCAAATAAAGAGAAAACTTTACATACTAATTCTTTTGAGAAATCACATTTATTCTTATTTATCAGTATCTCCATTCTCTGTGGGGATAATTATTCATTTCTCACTGAACGATATTCAATGATATTGACACAGATATGTCATTTTGCAACGCATATATTTTTGTTGATATGTCCACATTTAGTGTTGAAATATTGATAAAATTAATTAACACTGCAACCTTAACTATGTAAAAAAATTTCGTTTACTCTAAATGTATCAATTCCCTTGAGGTTCATATTGGTATTTTTCTATACCTGCCACCAGGGGACACTCATACAAAAACACACAAATACCCTCAACACAATTCCACTTCAGTCTTGCAAATAATTATCCACTTTCAATGAGTTATATATATATATTTTCCTGGTTTGCTTATTAGGTTTAAGTGCCTTTTTATGTGAATGTCATCTGTCAATCTAACCCTAGAACGTTGCACAATGTCCGAGAGCATAGATGATAGATTATTTTCCTCAGATCATTCTAGCCATCCACTGCTTCCTTTAGTAACGTATTAATAGATGATAGATTATTTTCCTCAGATCATTCTATCCATCCACTGTGTCCTTTAGTAACGTATTAATAGATGATAGATTATTTTCCTCAGATCATTCTATCCGTCCACTGTTTCCTTTAGTATCATATTAATAGATGATAGATTATTTTCCTCAGATCATTCTATCCGTCCACTGTTTCCTTTAGTATCGTATTAATAGATGATAGATTATTTTCCTCAGATCATTCTATCCGTCCACTGTTTCCTTTAGTATCGTATTAATAGATGATAGATTATTTTCCTCAGATCATTCTATCCGTCCACTGTTTCCTTTAGTATCGTATTAATAGATAATAGATTATTTTCCTCAGATCATTCTATCCGTCCACTGTTTCCTTTAGTATCGTATTGATAGATAATAGATTATTTTCCTCAGATCATTCTATCTGTCCACTGTTTCCTTTAGTATCGTATTAATAGATAATAGATTATTTTCCTCAGATCATTCTATCCGTCCACTGTTTCCTTTAGTATCGTATTAATAGATAATAGATTATTTTCCTCAGATCATTCTATCCGTCCACTGTTTCCTTTAGTAACGTATTAATAGATGATAGATTATTTTCCTCAGATCATTCTATCCGTCCACTGTTTCCTTTAGTATCGTACTAATAGATGATAGATTATTTTCCTCAGATCATTCTATCCGTCCACTGTTTCCTTTAGTATCGTATTAATAGATGATAGATTATTTTCCTCAGATCATTCTATCCGTCCACTGTTTCCTTTAGTATCGTATTAATAGATAATAGATTATTTTCCTCAGATCATTCTATCCGTCCACTGTTTCCTTTAGTATCGTATTAATAGATAATAGATTATTTTCCTCAGATCATTCTATCCGTCCACTGTTTCCTTTAGTAACGTATTAATAGATGATAGATTATTTTCCTCAGATCATTCTATCCGTCCACTGTTTCCTTTAGTATCGTATTAATAGATAATAGATTATTTTCCTCAGATCATTCTATCCATCCACTGCTTCCTTTAGTAACGTATTAATAGATGATAGATTATTTTCCTCAGATCATTCTAGCCGTCCACTGTTTCCTTTAGTATCGTACTAATAGATGATAGATTATTTTCCTCAGATCATTCTATCCGTCCACTGTTTCCTTTAGTATCGTACTAATAGATGATAGATTATTTTCCTCAGATCATTCTATCCATCCACTGTGTCCTTTAGTAACGTATTAATAGATGATAGATTATTGTCCTCAGATCATTCTAGCCGTCCACTGCTTCCTTTAGTAACGTATTAATAGATGATAGATTATTTTCCTCAGATCATTCTATCCATCCACTGTGTCCTTTAGTAACGTATTAATAGATGATAGATTATTTTCCTCAGATCATTCTATCCGTCCACTGTTTCCTTTAGTATCGTACTAATAGATGATAGATTATTTTCCTCAGATCATTCTATCCATCCACTGTGTCCTTTAGTAACGTATTAATAGATGATAGATTATTTTCCTCAGATCATTCTAGCCGTCCACTGCTTCCTTTAGTAACGTATTAATAGATGATAGATTATTTTCCTCAGATCATTCTATCCATCCACTGTGTCCTTTAGTAACGTATTAATAGATGATAGATTATTTTCCGCAGATCATTCTAGCCATCCACTGCTTCCTTTAGTAACGTATTAATAGATGATAGATTATTTTCCTCAGATCATTCTAGCCGTCCACTGTTTCCTTTTGTAACGTATTAATAGATGATAGATTATTTTCCTCAGATCATTCTAGCCGTCCACTGCTTCCTTTAGTAACGTATTAATAGATGATAGATTATTTTCCTCAGATCATTCTATCCATCCACTGTGTCCTTTAGTAACGTATTAATAGATGATAGATTATTTTCCTCAGATCATCCTATCCATCCACTGTGTCCTTTAGTAACGTATTAATAGATGATAGATTATTTTCCTCAGATCATCCTATCCATCCACTGTGTCCTTTAATAATGCATTTATGAATTGAAGAGACAATTTCCAAATCATTAGTGTTGTAAATATCTGGAATCAACAAAAAATACCTGTGAAAATGTCACTTAATGCTTACATTGTCAATCAGTTTTGTTTAAAGGTATATATATTTAAATTTCCAATTATTTTCACAATTGCTTGATATAAATAACACACTATGACACTACAAAATACATTCGAAGATATTTTATTGAAATCGAACGATAAAAGGAAAGGTGCCACATTTTATGTTAATGTTTTGAAATTCATCAAACAAATATATATATATATATATATATATATATATATATATATATGTATATATGTCCTGAAGTAGACTGAGTACTCTGTGTATTAGACTTAGGAATCAGTATATGTGTACTGTATTTTAAACTGATACTTACGGGTGCCACGTGTATAAATTGACCACCTTAAAAAGAAAAGAAAAAACCTAAAATTGATGATTTAATATCACAGATAATTAAGATCAAAAGGTTTCTTTGGTTCAAAATATTAAGGTCAAACTGTAGAAAAATAAAATTGGTTCTCTGCTCATCTGATGATTTGACATGTTATTTGTTACATGGAAATCAAGTCAAACTGGTTTCCAAGAATATAGTCTCACTTGATGATCTGATGTCACAGGTCATTAAGGTCATTTTGGGTTCCAGTGTTCTGAACTCACCTGACGATCTGATGTCACAGGCCATTAAGGTCACGGTGGGTTCCAATATTCTGAACTCACCTGATGATCTGATGTCACAGGCCATTAAGGTCATGTTGGGTTCCAGTGTTCTGAACTCACCTGACGATCTGATATCACAGGCCATTAAGGTCATGTTGGGTTCCAGTGTTCTGAACTCACCTGACGATCTGATATCACAGGCCATTGAGGTCATGTTGGGTTCCAATGTTCTGAACTCACCTGATGATCTGATGTCACAGGTCATTAAGGTCATGTTGGGTTCCAGTGTTCTGAACTAACCTGATGATCTGATGTCACAGGCCATTAAGGTCATGGTGGGTTCCAATGTTCTGATGTTTAATTCTTTTAAGAAATATCCGGCATCTTCGCCACAAAGCTCTGAGACCCCTTCGTGTATACAGGATATCAACTCAATTGTGGCACTGAAATATATGTAATCATCATTCATCACTTAACTCTGGTGCTTGAATTGTTTTGATAATTCTATTTAGGACAACTTCAGGGGGTGGGACATGGCTCCGGGGTTCAAATCCCAGTTTTTTATTCTTCATGTTTAAGTCAGGTTAAAGCATTCATGAAATTTTTTTTGTTTTGAAAATAGAAGCCACAGGCTGTGATGCAATTGGTGAGGGCATGAACTCAGATTTTCCTTGAATAATATAAATGTTTACACCCTAAATTTTGCGATCAATTGTTATTATTCATCATATTTCGTTGTATAAATTTCTGCGCCATTTGAAAGATCAGTCTTCTGCTAAAATCTAAACCATCCATTGACCACTTTGTCAACAAACTTTGTTATCATGTCTTTGTGATAATGCAAAATAAATATCCCTAATAACTCTTTGAAAAGAGTTGGGCATTCAGTCCCGATGACAGGCCTCTTTCTGATCTGATATAGCCTAAACAGTGCTGAATATCATATAAATCAGTACAATGAGGGATATAACTGACCTGCAAGTTTCTCTTGTATTCCCGCCTGATGCTAAAATCTTATTAGTGTACGTGACTCTACATGGTTCCACGATGGTTTTGATTGGATAATTCAGACAGGCTTGAGCCGGATAGAATACTGAAATCAAATTAAAAATCCATTTTATCAATTATTTGCCTACTTATG
This sequence comes from Amphiduros pacificus, assembly GCA_949316495.1. Classification (NCBI taxonomy): domain Eukaryota; kingdom Metazoa; phylum Annelida; class Polychaeta; order Phyllodocida; family Hesionidae; genus Amphiduros; species Amphiduros pacificus. Next base: position 36,771,325 of record OX439011.1, on the reverse strand, counting down.
ATTTTTAATCTCATTTGACCACACATATATACACTTTTATGACCTAAGTACCAAGGAAAATATTTAATAAATACCTTACATTCAAACGCTGGTCCACATGTGTAGATATATGCATTTTCAAATCCTTTAAAATTAGCAGCGGTATACACAGAGCAACCAAGAGTGTCCAGACAGCGAAAAACATCTCCATATATACTGAAAGTAGTAGGTCAATAAGGTCAGCTTAGTAAAGAATGTAATATATAAATAAAGAGGTTGATCATATATATATATATATATATTGGCAGCATACATTGCACTTACTTTACCTGCATAAGTCATTCCAGACGGTTCTATTAAAGAGAGGTCCCATTTCCGGTTTGGGAAGGGTCAATAGGCCCCCGAATGGCACCAGGGGCTGAAGGCAGAAGCTCTGTCTGTCCATAGTACAGCTACTAGCCCTCGTCCCGGTCCTACCTCCCATGTGCTCTGAGAATTACATTATTAAACATAAACAATATCTATTTCTTTTTACAATATCATATCCAATACTGATATGCTCACTACTTGTGCTATACCACAGCAGCTTTATAAAATGGAAACTTGTGCAAGATTTAAACTGACAGATAGGTCCTCAGGTCCTGTGGCTACTAATGTTCACTGTAAAATATTACCATAATAATAATAATAACAAATTTATATAGCGCTATTCCAGACAGTGTCTGCTCATGGCGCTCATATTGTATTTTGATATCCTGTCAGTATAATAAAGATATATAATACAATACATTACATACACCGTTCACATATTCCAAAATTCAATCTTTTTAATATTTGATCAGAAAATGTTTTGAATATATTACCTGCCATGTAGATGCATATAATGAGTAATATTTTTAAAATCATATTTCTGTGTATTCATATCCAGCAATCTGGTCCCAAAAACTGTCTTATTTAATAATGAGCATTATTCACATTTCCAGAATACATACAGAGATTAAGATTGATATGCTATATATCATTAGACAAGCAGATACTGGTTCTCTCGATGTACTGGGGTTAAAATTGGGCGGGATCTGTATACTGCAATATATCTACAACCAGGACATGCAAAGAAAGTCGTGTCAGTGGTGTGGTCTTTGGTAGTTTTATTTAGGACCATCATGTCAGTAGTGCTGTGTCCTCTATTTGTCCAATGAAGTGTTCTTGTTCCTGATATTTGTCTAGGAATATAAAAGCTTAAGGGGTGGAAAGACACTTCAGGGAATTCAATGCTGGGTTTCCTTTCCAAACTCAGCGGCGTGTTAACCTAAATTATTGAAATAAAACGAACACTAGATGTTGTCTCATATTATACTAGATCTACTGGTGGCCGGGGCGCCACCTATACTTGTACTCCTTCCCAACTGAAGTACCTTAAGAGAAAAAATCATAGCTACTATCTCATAATTGAGATTATTATTCTGATGAAAGATTTGGAACGTAGAAACCATTCCCTAACAATCTTTTTATGATATTCAATCATTTTCATGCATTTTGACTATCCGTTTTAACCACTTTCACCAAAAAGATGTTATTAATAACCTCTTTAATAGTGAAACTTATTAGGAGGGGGCAGTCATACGGGCACTTTCACACATACGGGGCTTTCACGCCCTGGCAACCCCAATTGGCGTTGAAAACAAATCTCTGTCAGCCATTGAAATAGTACAGTTAAAATGAACCCCAGTATGAAAATTTCATCTTTTAAGTCATTATTTTTTCTTATATATTCTTATGTACATGTATTCTGCGTATAAACGCTCTTAAGTTCAATTTTTCATGTGACTTAAAATATGATACAGTGACCGGCAATATAAATAAACCCAAATCTAACGATTTCATCTTTAAAGTCATTATCTTTTTTATATATTCTTTGTGTGCAAAAAAACAGTTCAATTCTGTATTTTCTGATGTGCATATCGCTCAAATAGAAGCTCAATATGAAGATTTCACCTTTGTTTTCTGTGAAAAGTCATTATTCTTTATACATGTACTTTCTACGTTTGAAAAAAATAATTCAATTCTATCTGTTCTGATGTGCATATCGCTCAAATAGAAGCCCAATATGAAGATTTTATCTTTGTTTTCTGTATAAAGTCATTATTCTTTATAATTTCTACGTTTGAAAAAAATAATTCTTCAAATTGGCATATTGTTATATATCATGTGCAATTACGGCAGTCATTTTCGGGGCCAAAACAAAATAAAATCTATCGAATCGATTCTGTAAGTGTATTATAAGCAGAAATATGAATGTGAAATATTTAAAACTATGATCACATCTTTAAAATATTTTACCTTATCAATAAAAAGAAATTCTTAATTCTTGATTGTTTATTTTTTAATTGTAGACCTACTATGGTTAAGATTAAAGGGCACGAAATGCCCTTTGTGTTCAGTGGTGAAGCCACCCCTAAGATACCTTGCATGTTCCAGAAGCCAACCCAAAGACAAATTGCAAACATGTGCCAGTAAAATTGTTGAAGCCACCCCAATACAGAATCTGTTGAAGCCACCCCTAAAGCCACCTTCACAGTCCTTGTGATATAAGGCCAAATCTGTGATCAAAGGTTATTCTATCATTGTTTCCACAACTCAGCCCATGCAGTCTTTGATGTCTTCCCAGTTGACAATAATATTCTGCAAAAAAAAATCTTATTGACAGATATGTTAGATATTTATCACATAAGTAAGATATGTATCACATAAGTAAGATATTTTTCACATAAGTAAGATATTTTTCACATTTATAAGTAAGATATTTTTCACATATGATTAATATTTTTCCGAAAATGACTGCCGTAATTGTGAACATTAAAACCAGTAGTTTTAGATATTTCATATTCATATCTCGGCTCATAATTTTTGTACAGAATCGATTTTTATACGTCTGAAATCGTGAGAACAAGAGGAAGACAGTTATGTTTGTATTTTGTAGATTTTACTTCGTTTTGGCCCCGAAAATGATTGCCGTAATTGTGAACGATATAAGATGTCAATGATGGTTTTAAGATTTCATATTAATATCTCGGCTAATAATACACTAACAGAAATGATTTATATATGTCTGAAGTCGTGAGAACAAGAGGAAGACAGTTATATATGTATTTTGTAGATTTTACTTCGTTTTGGCCCCGAAAATGACTGCCGTAATTGCGAATAATATAAGATGTTAATTATAGTTTTAAAGATTTCATATGCTGGTGTATGTGTGCACTGATTTGTTTTCAACGTATCCAACGTGGTCATCGTGTTGTCAACCGGAAGTGACGTCAGCTCGCCCTCTCCTTATATTTAATGTGGTTCTGTTCATTAGATTAGATTCAATGAATACACTTTAGAATCAAGATCTTTAATGGGAATATAAATTAGGTCAATAGAAAAAAGTTATAAATTTTACAATGACGGCACTTGGATAAATAAATCTCATGTTTGCTCTTGTTAATGACCCCGCCCACCTCGTGGTCGTCTGCTATCAGCTGGTTGTGTGGCCTAGTTCTGTAGATCGGTCAAGGGTCAAAGGTCGTCTATCACACTCCATAACCGTGCGCCATTTTTCACATTGAAATTTATACTGGCGTTGTCGCCGCTGTCGGTGAGTGTGTGTGTGGGTCAAGGCCGTTGTTACAAGCCGGCAACATTCAGACTGTTGGCTGACAAAAAGTTCTTTTTTCTTGACAAGAAAACACAATTTGACTTTACATAAGCCTGACGTTGTCACTCCACAGTTCCGAAATGGCGCTGGCTCGAATGATGGTCAACATTTCCTGCCGACATCGAGGGAAACATTTATGTAAGTTTCGTTGTGTGATCAGGTGTTCACAGTTCAGTCCGCAGTGAGGTCAGTCAATGCGTGGCGGGATGCCAATTGGTTTTGCCGAGTAAACTTTCAGATGTAGATGTGCTTCTGACATCATATGATGTTTCTGCCTTAATGTTTCCATGACATTTTCATCACTTGGACTCTTTTAAATGACATTTCACGTCATCAAGTGTGATGTTGTCTTGCGCTCAGTAGGAATCAGCGAAGTCGGAATTCCAACTTTGCACAAATACGTTCAGTAAGAATTGCTACTTTATGTAGTACCCTTTATGTACAGGGACCGGCAACTGTCCGAAACCAGCAGATGAAACTCGGACATTTTTAGCATTGTCAAACATCTAGCATACCTTGCTGTACTGATTGCAATTGAGCTGAATGATGTCTCTCACATGTTATCTTGTATTCCTACTGACTTTCAAAATGTGAAATGTGTTCATTTCTTTTCACGGCACGAGTGATGTTGTCGCTGTCAAATGACGTCAGAAGTGATGACGTGACCAACATCATCATAGAGCTCAATGTAGAACTCGGACAATCTGCAGGTTTGCTGAATGCGTGAATTTCCCAATATTTCTGTACATACTGAACAGGTATCATTTTTACTCCACAGGCTTATAAAGTAGAAGATCTTCTATCGATATGAACAGTTTTTACCCAGTTTTGAAAGGTTTGTGAAAATTGGGAGTGAAAAACATGAAAATGTCCAGATCTGGCTGCCGGTCACTGTATGACAATATTAATATCAAGAAAAAAAACTGAAGAAAAGATGTTACAGATAATACATGGAGACTGAATTTAGAGATATTATGACTGGAAAAGACAGTGACATAGACCGACCATACTGCCCCATTGAAAACAACACACCGCAACTGCACAAATAAAATCGGAAGTGCACAAAAAACTCACTAAAATCTAATCATTAAAAAAACCAAGATGGAAACCTGAAATCGCACTATGGGTAAAATCTGCAACAGCTAATCGCAGAAGAGTCCTAAGTGATGACGTCATGGAAACACAAAGGGAGAAACATCATATGACATCAGAAGCACCACAACGTTGTGGAGTTTCCAGATTGTTGCTGTCACTCCCGTGAATAAAACTGACCCACTTTCATGTCTTTGCGCAAACTCGTAAACAATGGCGAAACGATGCTGATATCAGGAAAAAGAAAGAAATATTTTCAAACAGGGCTGACATCTTATGTTTACTTAAAGAGAACTTAATTGTTTGATTGTTAGTTGCTGGAAGTCGAGTTCCACTGGGGTCGTGAGTTCAATTGGATGGGCAGTGCGTGATGTTTCTGGAAACAGTGGATTTCAAGTCTATTTTGACGATGTCTTTGGGTATAGAGCTAACGACCATAGGATTCGCGCAACCGTAGGATTGGCTGATAATTAGGAAATTGTCATGTATACGTAAAACAAATGGTACATAGAATTTTTTTGCATAGAAAAATCAGAGATGAATTGTTGTGAAAATTGCACTAAGTGACCTCTCTTGCATCACAATACGCACATGCTAAAGTAGCAGTTTGCAACAAAAACGTACAAATAGGCACTACATGTACACTGTGATTTCTTAGCCGATTTGCATCATTGTCACATCAAAATTTAGCTTTTGGGTTTATCTCTTCAAATAATTAAATCTGATGTATGATATATTGATTTTCATCATTCAACATAGATGAATGGCCAGTAAAGACCTTTAAAACATGACCTTCAGCAACTCTTCAAGGTTACAGGGACAATTTTGTGAAATCCAAAGAATCGCAATAACTCAAGAACAAATGATGGCAGCTTTATGAGATTTGACTCACATAAGCATCTGGTGAGGACCCCAGAAGTTTTTCTATGAAACATGACCTTCACCTACTTTTCAAGTTCACAGGGACAATTATGTCCAAACCACAACATTGCAATAACTCAAGAACAAATAATGGCAGCTTCATGAGAATTGACACACATAAGCATCTGGTGAGGACCCGAGATGGATGGTGATGGGCGGTGACCTTCACCTACTTTTCAAGGTCACAGGCCCATCATCTCAATAATTCTAGAGTAAATGATGACAGTTTCATGATACTTGACACACATAAGCTATCAAAGGAAGTAGATGTGCACTATTATGTTATTTTTACCCCTGCATCAATTTACCTTGGTGCAGTGACATTTTGTTCACAAATATTGTGTGGAGCGAATGTTGTGCAGTACATGTAAGTTTTCCAGGGCTGAGGGTTGATGCATCTCTGATGCCTATGTTTAAAACGTTATTTTTTTTAAGGCATTCAAAGTGGTGATTGTTTCGACTGTTTCCCTAAGTATCATATGAAATAAATTACCTATTTCTTGCGTTTTTTCAACATAAGTTTGGCATTGAGGGTCAATTAGCCTTCTGTGATTTTTTTTCAAATCATCCAATTATAATTTATTGATATTTGCTTTGCAGGCTGGTATAAATTATCATAAATTATCACTATCTCTAATGTTCAATGAACAAGCTTATCATTATTTGTAACTTATGATAATATTATAACCCATTTATGTTTTTTTCCTAATCTAAGTTAAATTAATTATAAACTCTGTCAATTGTTAAGGTTGCCTAATCAGGAGTTCTGGGTGGCTCCCATGCCAGCAACCTTTTGGTCCTAATAGGAGTCTCCCAGATCCTTTTGTAAAGGGGTCAAATAAATTGTTTGTGAGTTGTGAGTTCAAAAGATATTTTGTGAGTTTTGAGTTATAAGAGACTATATAGTCAGATAGGCAGGCCCGACAAATATTTGGATGTTAAAACTGTCTGACTAAAAGAACACACAAAACTAAAAAACATGAAAGCCAATCTCAGATGAATTGTGAGTTGTAAGTGATGTAAACAATATTTGTGCATTTGTAGGTGGCGCTAAGATCAGCCGAGCGTTCAGTGGCCTTTCTTCTCACCGTGCCCAGTCAGCAGCAGAGGGACGCACCACAGATCTTGTTATATTCGACAAGGATGGAACCCTCATGGACTTCTCGAAATCCTGGACGCCTTGGATTAAGGAACTCGCAACTAGGTGTGTGAATATACATACACACACACATTCGCACACACATACACATACACACACACACACACACACACACACACACACACACGGCCACAAGCCATGGCGCAGTTGGTTAGAGGGCCAGCTTATTAACATCAGTTCCTCTGTGGTGATCCAAAGGTCGTGGGTTCGAATCCCTGCTTTGCCGAGATTTAACTCATGATACAATTTCCCACATGAGCTAAGGCCCATGCCTGAAGGGTTAACCCGTCGTCCTTGTAAATCTGTGACCGGGTTGGTTGTCATGTCAAGGATCTGCGACATGGAAATTCAGTGAGGCAGCACTAAATCTGCTACAAGTAGGTCTCATCACGAAATGACTGAAATAATGTTGAAATTGATGTAAAACCCCAAACAAAACACACATACACATATACACACACATCTACACACACATATACAATTCTCACTGCTTGAGTTAGCCCTGCTTTTCACAAACTATTGGGCTTGGTCAATATTCTTTTATTAATGTCCAAAGGGGGATTGTCAGTACATTCTGCTTGCAAGCATAGCAGTCTGGAAGTTTAGCACTTGTCCATAGTCCCAGACTAGTAGAAACACTGACTGGTGGGCGAGTACACCTTCCCGTGATAGTAGCCTGACTTTCTAATAGCTAATCATGATATTTCAAGTATTGGTAAAAATTCCTTATGTTATTTGATTAATCTTACTCGATAGGGAATCACATCGTTGGATTTGTCAATATTCGATACATATCGATACATATCGATATTACTGGGCCGAAATAGAAGAGCAATTGACTTTATTGGCATGAAAAGTACTGTCCGGGAACAAGCTCCCCCAACGGCAATATATGAATTTAATATCTTCGGCTTATAATACACACAGAAATATTCTAAGACGTGTCAACAGTAGTCCGCCTCCAATTAATAAGTGTATATCATGCTCAAATCCTAGAAAATGCTAGTTTAACAATGCTTAAATATGCATGCACAACATGAGGTCGCCATTTTGAAAAATGGAAGTGACAGGGAGAAGCTCTTATTTTTGGCCCGAAAACGTTTCCAGAAAGTTTTGCAACAGTGTATTCATTCCCATTGAAATATTAATATATTGCGCAATAATGGATCCCTCTGTCTTCATATTTACATTTTAAAGATTATTGATAAGTAAATTAAAATGTGCTCAGAGAGCACAGAACAATGCCCTCCTCCTGCATACCCCTGTGGCCAGTGTGACCTAGTGGCCAGTTTGCCCCGCACCTCAAATTCACAGGATCAGCATCCATTATGTAGAATCAAACCCCAATGTCCTGCAGCATTGAAATGAGGGCCACTCTAAATACTAATGGGGATGTCGATTTTCACCTGAAAAGTAGGTCACACTGACCCAATTACATAAATTAACATTTTTGCAGCTTATACCAATTGATAATAAGTAATAATGTTTGATATATGTGTATTCTGCAAAGAATTAACAAAATCGGCATGTCGGCCATTTTGAAAAATGGCTGCTGTGGCTTCAAAATTTGGTCAGTATTATCCATCATCGAACTTAGCCTAGCCCCTCATAAAATACACCTGTACACCAACTTGTGTCAAAATTGAAACATTTCTACAGAAGATAGAGCGCTCACGGCCAAAGTTGACCCGATGGTCACTGCGACCTTGACCTTTGACCTTGGTTGGAAAAATTCCATGGAATCTTTTTTTGGGGTCTATAGTTTTACAAACATTATGTAGAATCAAACCCCAATGTCCTGCAGCATTGCAATGAGGGCCACTCTAAATACTAATGGGGATGTCGACTTTCACCTGAAAAGTAGGTCACACTGACCCAATTACATAAATTAACATATTTGCAGCTTATACCAATTGATAATAAGTAATAATGTTTGATATATGTGTATTCTGCAAAGAATTAACAAAATCGGCATGTCGGCCATTTTGAAAAATGGCTGCTGTGGCTTCAAAATTTGGTCAGTATCGCCCATCATCGAACTTAGCCTAGCCCCTCATAGAATACACCTGTACACCAACTTGTGTCAAAATTGAAACATTTTTATAGAAGTTAGAGCGCTCACGGCCAAAGTTGACCCGATGGTCACTGCGACCTTGACCACCAAACTTTCATGGAAAATATTTACTTGGACTATATTGTTGTAGGCATATGTAGTATCATCACTGTGGTCCAGCCACTTTCGAGTGTTGGCCATTCCAAATATTGTGACGGACGCACGGACACATGGACGGAAAAGTGATTACTATATGCCCTCCCTCGGAGGAGGAGGGCATAAATATTGAGGCAAAAATCAGTATGACCGGTATGACAATACCGGTTATCTTATCGATGTCTGTATACCGGTATCTCGATAATATTGCGTACTGGTGTGAGACCCTTCTATTCTTAACAATTGCACTCACAAAGTACAGTACTGGTTCAGGCTAGTAAACTTTGATTCGGGCTAGTACTCTAACAATTGCCCTAACAAAGTACAATACTGGTTCAGGCTTGTAAACTTTGATTCGGGCTAGTACTCTTAACATTTGCCCTCACAAAGTACAGTACTGGTTCAGGCTTGTAAACTTTGATTCGGGCTAGTGTAAATCTTCACATACAAGCCCAACTATCCAGTAGCCTGAAAAGCATTGGCCCAGACTTGCAGAGTACTGAACAGTGCCTCATTAACATCATAAACCAACTTTTCTAGTGTTGACTGTTCTCATCTCAGATATAGCGTTGTGCTATTGATTCTAACAGGATTGTGTGCATTCTGATCACGAGAAAATGTTGGTTGCCCAGTTGGGCCACCAGAGCATGAGAAGTGGTGGCCCGAAGTTTCTCAGGATAATAGAATGTGCGATAAAACTTGTAAGATTATAATGGCTTTCTTGCTTACAGATACTAAACCAAACAGCAGAAAAATGCAGGAAATCTATGAATCATAATTCAACTTAACCTTTAATCTGTTATCATAAGATGATTGGCAACATGTATAGCTTTACATAATGTGTACCTTACAGAGGTTAGCTGATAAGATATGTGCTGAACCAGGGTCATGCCACGGACACTTATATCTAATCACGATGTATATCGCATCCACCAGAACATACCCCTGCACATCAATTTACCTATTTTTACCTACTTTTATCATTTTTTCTTTTTTTATTAATTTTTACCGAATCGGATGTTTACAAACTTTTAACTGATTTTTACCATTTTTTTTATCATTTTTTACCAATATCTATAAACTTTTTACCTATTTTTACCAATGTTTACACATTTTTTACACATTTTTACAAAATTTTACCTATTTTTACCAATGTTTATTCAAATTTTACCTATTTTTACCAATGTTTACAATTTTTTTTACCAATTTTTACCAATTTTTACCAATTTTTTATTTTAATTTTTAAGTGGCATAATTCGACTTGATATGATGCAGATGAGAAGACAAAGTTAGAAACCTATTATGAATTATCATGATCAAAAATATCTATATTTTCATACACTAAAGACAGTTGATTTGGTCCTGGAGTGGGAATATTAACATTTAGCATGTATCTCCATGCTTCATATCTCTAAGGCAGATTTCTCCTCATGTGAATCTCTCATTTACTTGATGTGGCCTCATTTTGTTCAAGACTGGAATCGGCTAGCGGCAAAGCCATTCGCGACGAGCTGTTCAAAGTGATGGGATTCTGCGGAAGTTCTGACACTTGGGCAATAGGTGGCGCTCTGGGCACAGATGATCAGATTCGTGGATACATCCAAGATATTCTATATAAAGCCGGACATTCAGAGAAAGCAGCTGCAGAAATTGTCCGGGAGCAGTTTTTCTTTGCGGATCATGACAATCTGAGTCCCATCGATGATCCTGTTGGCGTTTTCGCCACTTTAAAGCAGAACAGGATCAAGATCGCAATCTGCACGACAGACTCCCGGCCATCTACTCTAAAAAGTCTGCATCTTCTCGGAGTGAGAAACCAAGTGGATAAGATTTTGTGTGGGGAGGATCCGGATGCTAAGCCTAAACCTGATCCGCATAATATCCGGGAGATCTGCGGACGGCTCGGAATCGGCGTCACCCGGACAGTGATGGTGGGGGACTCGGTTCACGACACGGAGATGGGGCGCGACGCCGGGGTGGGTCTCAACATCGGGGTGCTCAGTGGCCTGGGAGGAAAGAAACAGCTGCTGGAAGCCGCCCATCTGGTGGTGCCCTCTATCAGACATGTGCTGCCCCTGGTGGTGCCAGATAGAACATAATGCCCTGATCTCACGTCATCACCTGACTGGTTTACAGAAAACAAATTATTTCATCGATTTTAAACAAATAGAAAATTAGTGCAAATTATGTGATTTGGGGCACTTCAACAGTTGGAGCCAATTCTCAATTGGATGAAATGTGACCAATCGAGTCCTTGCAATGCCATCATGTGACCATAGGGGAACCGATGGAGCTTTGCATCGGCCATATTCGCTTCATTTTTATGCAAATCAAATTAAAGATTTGGCTGTAAAAGGTTAAAGCTGTAAAAAATATGGATGAGCAATTTGGAAATCATTAATATCAACAAATATAAGACATGAAAAGAAAATTTTACAAGGATATTTCAAATACAAATAAACTCTCTGATGCTGTCTAAATGGAAATGGTGAAAAGTTTGAGTGAAAAAAAGTTGTGTTTTTTTAAGGAACTGACATTTTGTCGACAATTAAGACAAACGTTTACATACATGTTAAACAACTATTTTGACAGTTTAGAATAAAATATGGAAATTGTATTGCATGTGACCAGTGAATGATACAGGACTGTGACAAGTGAATGATGCAGGAATGTAACCAGTGAATGATCCAGGAATGTGACCAATGAATGATACAGGAATGTGACAAGTGAATGATACAGGAATGTGACCAGTGAATAATCCAGGAATGTGACCAGTGAATGATACAGGAATGTGACAAGTGAATGATACAGGAATGTGACCAGTGAATGTTCTAGGAATGTGACCAGTGAATGTTCTAGGAATGTGACAAGTGAATGATCCAGAAATGTGACCAGTGAATGATACAGGAATGTGACCAGTGAATGATACAGGAATGTGACCAGTGAATGATCCAGGAATGTGACCAGTGAATGATACAGGAATGTGACTAGAGAATGATACAGGAATGTGACCAGTGAATGATACAGGAATGTGACCAGTGAATGATCCAGAAATGTGACCAGTGAATGATACAGGAATGTGACCAGTGAATGATCCAGGAATGTGACCAGTGAATGATCCAGGAATGTGACCAGTGAATGATACAGGAATGTGACCAGTGAATGATACAGGAATGTGACCAGTGAATGATCCAGGAATGTGACTAGAGAATGATACAGGAATGTGACCAGTGAATGATCCAGGAATGTGACCAGTGAATGATCCAGGAATGTGACTAGAGAATGATACAGGAATGTGACCAGTGAATGATACAAGAATGTGACCAGTGAATGATATAGGAATGTGACCAGTGAATGATATAGGAATATGACCAGTGAATGATATAGGAATGTGACCAGTGAATGATATAGGAATGTGACCAGTGAATGATATAGGAATGTGACCAGTGAATGATATAGGAATGTGACCAGTGAATGATACAGGAATGTGACCAGTGAATGATCCAGAAATGTGACCAGTGAATGATACAGGAATGTGACCAGTGAATGATCCAGGAATGTGACCAGTGAATGATCCAGGAATGTGACCAGTGAATGATACAGGAATGTGACCAGTGAATGATACAGGAATGTGACCAGTGAATGATCCAGGAATGTGACTAGAGAATGATACAGGAATGTGACCAGTGAATGATCCAGGAATGTGACCAGTGAATGATCCAGGAATGTGACTAGAGAATGATACAGGAATGTGACCAGTGAATGATACAAGAATGTGACCAGTGAATGATATAGGAATGTGACCAGTGAATGATCCAGGAATGTGACCAGTGAATGATATAGGAATATGACCAGTGAATGATATAGGAATGTGACCAGTGAATGATATAGGAATATGACCATTGAATGATATAGGAATGTGACCAGTGAATGATACAGGAATGTGACTAGAGAATGATACAGGAATGTGACCAGTGAATGATACAGGAATGTGACCAGACTCATTCCCTGTGAAGTGCGCTAAAAAACAGAATGGATCTTTGATTTTCTTTAAAGAATTAAGAGTTCATCTGTGATGAATAAATATACTATTAAGGGTAATACACTTTATCAAATTTGATAAATAGCAGGGGTAAAAATTGTACATAGTGAAATTAGGATAAGATATTGAAGGAATTCGTCAAAAAAAATATTTCCTGTAATTTCTATAACTAGTAGATTACAAAAAAGTGGAATTGCTAACTTAAGATAAACTCTTTAACTGGTAAAACTATATCAGAGATGTAGCAAGGTGTGTCCAGGTCGGACACAAGACAGGTCTATAAATGCCACATTGATTTGAAGATATAGCTTCATGAAATTAAGGTTTTTTTTATATAAATCTGCATTATTCAAGGCTCAAATTAACGGTGATTGTCATGTAATATTTATATCTAACTCGCCAAAAAGATCCACGGTCTTACAGAGCAAATAACTGCTCATACTGATTGCTTGAAGAAATGTCGGTGAATTTAGAATGTTATGGAATGTATTCTCTCTTGCACCGCAGTCCAATGTGAACCAATTGTGCCGGGATTGAACTCACGATACAATTTCGCACATGAGCTGAGGCCCGTGCCTAAAGGGTTAACCCGTTGTCCTTGTAAATCTGTGACCGGGTGGGTTGTCATGTCAAGGACCTGCGACATGACAATTCAGCGAGGCAGCACTATATCTGTTACAAGTAGGTCTCATCATGAAATGACTGAAATAATGTTGAAAGTGATGTAAAACCCCAAATTAACAAATAAACAGATTACTATAAACTTCCTGAACCACAGTTCATATGATATTATGGTAAATGTAATCAGTGCTATTTTAGCGAGGCAGATATTTTACTACAAATTTATACATGATGCCTAACAGTAGATCATTTGTTATAAAACTAACAATTTAAAAATTATTTTAAAAGGATAAATAAATATAGAAATAACCCTTCTCAATTTTTGATATGTTTAATAATGCTTTGGGAATATTTTCTGCCAAATAGACATTTTAAAGTGGAGTGGGTATTCAAACTTGCATTGATAGAATTTATTTTTGAAAAAAATCCCATCTTTGTCGTACTGTATTTTTCAAAATAAATGCTCCGAACCTTTAATGCTTATTTTGTAATTAATTTATATATCAGAGTTGCATTACCTTGAAAAGTCAGCATGGTTACCTTGTAAAGTCAGCATGGTTACCTTGTAAAGTCAGCATGGTTACCTTGTAAAGTCAGCATGGTTACCTTGTAAAGTCAGCATGGTTTCCTTGTAAAGTCAGCATGGTTACCTTGTAAAGTCAGCATGGTTACCTTGTAAAGTCAGCATGGTTACCTTGTAAAGTCAGCATGGTTACCTTGTAAAGTCAGCATGGTTACCTTGTAAAGTCAGCATGGTTACCTTGTAAAGTCAGCATGGTTACCTTGTATAGTCAGCATGGTTACCTTGTATAGTCAGCATGGTTACCTTGTAAAGTCAGCATGGTTACCTTGTAAAGTCAGCATGGTTTCCTTGTAAAGTCAGCATGGTTACCTTGTGGAGTCAGCATGGTTACCTTGTGAAGTCAGCATGGTTACCTTGTAAAGTCAGCATGGTTACCTTGTAAAGTCAGCATAGTTACCTTGTGAAGTCAGCATGGTTTCCTTGTAAAGTCAGCATGGTTACCTTGTAAAGTCAGCATGGTTACCTTGTAAAGTCAGCATGGTTACCTTGTAAAGTCAGCATGGTTACCTTGTATAGTCAGCATGGTTACCTTGTAAAGTCAGCATGGTTACCTTGTAAAGTCAGCATGGTTACCTTGTAAAGTCAGCATGGTTACCTTGTAAAGTCAGCATGGTTACCTTGTGAAGTCAGCATGGTTACCTTGTAAAGTCAGCATGGTTACCTTGTAAAGTCAGCATTTTCTGCAGTGAGGGGTGAGAAACTAATTAATAGCTGTCACATGACAAACATCAGCCAATGAGAACGGAGAATACAAATTCAATACACAATGGGCATTTTGATCAGCCGTACTTTAGCCTCTGGATAAAACTTGTGAAATAAAGCAATGTCGGGGTGATGGAGTCCGCCCCAAATATTGGTACACTGTTTTTACCCCATTGACTGTTCTCACTCAGCAAAACTGGGTAAAATTGATCTTTATGAAGCATTTTGCAAGCATTTCTTGAAATAATGGCAAACATTTTAAAATCGCAATGAACTGTGTGAACATGTAGCTCTGAGGCCATTGGCCTATGTTTACATGTGCTGTTTACTAACTCTTGGAGATATATTCAGATTTTTGAGAACTAATTGTATGTTTCTTTATGTCATTTCAGTCATGGGAAGGCTCGGTACTTTTCTACCTTGGCCAGACGTTCGCGGTTAACGCCCTCCTCGTCAGGTCCGACATCCAGACGTCACTTTGGGGAGCGCACAGTGAACGTTGCAGACAAGTCGGAGTACGACTACGTGGTGATAGGCGCAGGCTCTGCCGGGTGCGTCCTGGCGAACCGACTCTCCGCAGAAGGAGACAATAAAGTGCTGATCCTGGAAGCAGGGGTCAAGGACACGACGTGGAAGGTTCAGATGCCCGCTGCACTTATGTACACACTTTTTGACCCAAAATATAACTACTGTTATTACACGACACCTCAAAAGCATATGAACAATAGGAGTTGTTATTGGCCTCGTGCCAAAATGTGGGGTGGGTGTTCCTCCCATAATGCAATGGTGTACATCAGAGGTCACGCCTATGACTACGATCGCTGGCAGGCAGAGGGTGCTGCAGGTTGGTCCTATGCCGACTGTCTTCCGTATTTCAAGAAGTCGCAGTCTCACCAGCTTGGGGAGGACGATTACCGAGGAGGAGACGGACCTACCAAAGTATCGCGGGGAATCATGATCAAGAAAAATCCGCTCCATAATGCTTTTATAGAGGCAGGTCAGCAGGTGGGGTACCAGTTTACAGATGATATGAACGGGTTCCAGCAGGAAGGCTTCGGCTACATGGACATGACCATCTGGAAAGGCCGCCGAAGCAATTCTTCCGGTTCTTATCTTAAACCGGTTTTAAACCGGAGTAATCTGGATGCAACTACGTGTGCCACGGTCAACCGGATATTATTTGAAGGGAAAAAAGCAGTTGGTGTTGAATTCAAACAAGACGGGCAAGTTAAACAGATCAGGGCCACGAAAGAAGTGATATTGAGCGCGGGAGCTATCAACTCTCCACAGCTCCTAATGTTGTCCGGAATTGGTCCCGGAGACCACCTCAAAGATCTGGATATTCCGGTAATCCAGGATCATCCGGGAGTGGGGCAGAATCTCCAGGATCATCTGGAGGTCTACATCCAGCACAAGTGTACCAAGCCAATCACATTGTATAAGTATCAGTGGAGGTTTCCGCATCACATGATAGCCACTGGGCTGGAATGGTTCATGTTCAATACCGGAGCAGGCGCCACAACTCATTTAGAGGCCGGAGCGTTCATCCGGAGCGGGCCAGAAGTGGAACATCCAGATATCCAGTACCACTTCTTGCCATCCGTCGTGATAAACCACGGCTCCGGACTGGGAGATTGCCACGCCTTCCAGGTTCACGTGGGAACCATGAGGTCAGAGAGTCGCGGAGAGGTCACCTTGAAGTCACGCAATCCAGAAGAATATCCTCTGATTGACCCCAACTATCTCTCGGTGGAGAAGGACTTCGTAGAATTCCGGAGAAGCGTGCGACTTACGCGGGAGCTCTTCAAACAGAAGGCGTTTGACCCGTTCCGCGGACCGGAGATTCTTCCTGGCGATGACTGTCAGACGGATGCACAAATCGACGCCTTCGTACGCGCTAAAAGCGATAGCGCCTACCACCCGTCATGCACGGCCAAGATGGGCGCAGAAACAGACAAAATGGCCGTGTGCGACCCGTCCTGCCGCGTTTACGGGACGGAGAATCTGAGAGTTGTGGATGCCTCGGTGATGCCAAGTGTTGTCAGTGGAAACTTGAATGGTCCAGTTCTGATGTTAGCCGAGAAGGCGGCTGATGCGATCCTGGGAAAGCACCCCCTGCCACCGTCAACTGCTCCGGTATACAAGCCTCCCACACCAGAGTCCAATGTTCTGCAGCTGTGAACAGATTACTATAAACGTCCTGCACTGCAGTCCAATGTGAACCAACTGTTAACAGATTACTATAAACGTCCTGCACTGCAGTCCAATATTCTACAACTGTGAACAGATTACTATAAACTTCCTGCACTGCTGTCCAATGTGAACCAACTGTGAACAGATTACTATAAACTTCCTGCACTGCTGTCCAATATTCTACAAGTGTGAACAGAATACTATAAACTTCCTGCACTGCAGTCCAATGTGAACCAACTGTTAACAGATTACTATGAACATTCTACTTTGCAGTCCAATGTTCTACAACAAAAATCAATTACTTTAAACTTCCTGCACTGCTGTCCAATGTGAAACAACTGTTAACAGATTACTATGAACGTCCTGCACTGCAGTCCAATATTCTACAAGTGTGAATAGATTACTATAAACTTCCTGCACTGCGGTCCAATGTTCTGCAGCTGTGAACAGATTACTATAAACGTCCTGCACTGCAGTCCAATATTCTACAAGTGTGAACTGATAACCTCAGGAGCATTGTTTAAAACTTTCATGGGACCAGACCTAAGTTGTACTGAAATACTACTATATTAATTATATTTTCCTTTATATTAAAGCCTTTAATGAAAGCTCTTAATGAATCAGACAAAAACAATAAACAGCCTTGCTTGAATAGATGTAACAATTACTCCTGATGCTCAAAAGATATCAACTCAAATTATTTTATCATTCTTCATGTTGTTGTAAGATTCAAGTATGACCCGAAGTGTTAGGTTTAAGCATGAACGTATATTGTTAAGCATGACCTCATGTTGTAAAGTTTAAGCATGACCTCATGTTGTAAAGTTCAGGCATGACCTCATTTTGTAAAGCTTAAGTGTGACCTCATGTAAGGTTTAATTAAGTATGACCTCATATTTCTGGGTTTAAGCGTGACCTCATGTTGTAAAGTTTAAGCATGACCTCATTGTAAGATTCAAGTGTGACTTCATGCTGTAAGGCTTGAACCTTATTGCAAGGTTTTAAGTATGAGTAATAGATGTTTAACTTTAAAAATGGAGTCGTAAACTTAAATTGGTTCTGATAAAGCACAGTATTGCAATAAATGATCTAGTCCATTCATTGTTATTAGCAGGAAATGTCAACATATGAAACATTGTCCAACTGATGAAGTGATATCTAGATAAATATATCTAATATATTTTTTTGTGATGTACATTATTCAGATTTGGATAAACTGATTAAATCAGTGCATATTTTTTAAACTGTCTTAAAAAAAATTGACACCAACACTTGAATAATTATGTGTTCAATATACTGATTGGTTTTGATTTTTATACAGTATGATTAGTTTACTACTAAATATGAATGTAGTGTTATTCAAATGACTATATAACATGCATTGAGCTTGTATGTGATAAAGTTATATAGATTTGTCCCACAAATGTTGCATAGATATGTATGCCCCACAAAAGTTGCATTGTTATATGCCCCACAAAAGTTGAACAGATAATTGCCCCACAAAAGTTGCATTAATATATACACCCCATAAAAGTTGCATTAATATTTACGCCCCACAAAAGTTGTTACAGTATAGTTATATGAGCCACAAAAGTTGCATTGATATATGCCTCACAAAGGCTGAAGAGATATATGCCCCACAAAAATTGCATTAATATATACTCCACAAAGGTTGTTTGGATATGTCCTACAAAAGTTGCATAGATGTGTATGCCCCCCCCCCCCCCCCCCCCAAAAGTTTCATTGATATATGCCCCACAAAAGTTGAACAGATATTTGCCCCACAAAAGTTGGATTAATATATATGCCCCATAAATATTACATTGATATATCCCCTACAAATATTGCATTCATATATGCCTCACAAAAGTTGCATGGTTGCAAGGATATATATCCCACAAATGCATAGATACAAATGTTGAAGATATATGCCCTACAGAAGTCGTATAGATATATGCCCCCAAAATATGCCCCAGAAAAGTTGCATTCATATATGCCCCACAAAAGTTGCATGGATATATGCCCCACAAACGTTGTATAGATATATGGCCCACAAATGTTGCATCGATATGTATGCCCCACAAAAGTTGGCAAAATAATGTATATTTTTAATGCAACATGGCCCAACAATATTGATGTAATAACAGATAAAGATGACTGATTAGTTCTAATGAGCTGGTTTTGGAGGATTGAGTGTATATTCAATATTATAATAATTGAAACTGTTAATGCAATGTCACTATAATAAATAAAATTCAATACTACATAGAGTAGATATTATTAATAATGATCTTTAATATTTTGTTGTGTATATATTCAACCAATAGAATGTAGAGCATTTATCGCAACATCCATATAACATTTGTGGGCATATATCCATGTAACTTTTCAGGGGGCATATACTTTTCAGGGGGCATAAATAAAATTCAATACTACATAGAGTAGATATTATTAATAATGATCTTTAATATTTTGTTGTGTATATATTCAACCAATAGAATGTAGAGCATTTATCGCAACATCCATATAACATTTGTGGGCATATATCCATGTAACTTTTCATATATATATATATATATATATATATATATATATATATATATATATATATATATATATATATATATATATATATATATATATATATATATATATATATATATATATATATATATATATATATATATATATATATATATATATATATATAAATAAATATATATATATATATATATATATATATACAGTAGAGCCCGAAGTGTACGCTCCATTTTAAGGCGATGTCGTCAACGCGATGTATCGCGATGAATCTCACATGGATCGTTTATCATTCCTGGTGGTGTTAATGTGAATGTCCCACATGGGACTTCACAACGCGATGAACCCCTCATTAAACTGTCAAGCCAGGTCTGCAATACCTCTACACCCTTCATTTTAGAAGCCCCTTTAAGAAACCAGGATATTCAATTTAGACACATGTAGATTGGATCACAGTAGAATGCAGGGTGAAAGGGCAGGATTAAAACTTTATTGGCTCTAAAATTGATATGCTCATTTTATCAAATACTCCAAATTGTGCAATATAACATTGAGGTTCATGGTGAGATTTCCAATAAGAAATGACCATTTAAATGTTAAAGTATGATTAAAGTGAAGGCAAGGGGTTAATCCAACCCATGGAGGGCATGCTGTGGGAGATTGCTATCTGGGCATGTGTTGGGGGTCATAATGTTTATCTTGATAATGGCTACTGTACTTGTTGAGGTGCATTTAAGTTTTATTTAACTGACACTTGTTTTTCCCTTATAAGTATCATAACAAGACAGAGTATTAATACATCCCACTTTAAGTAATCTTGATAATGTGGTTGTTGCATACTTAGCAGATATAAGCTATATAAGCTAGATGTAATGTGTACCGTATTACTGATGAGATAGATTTAGCATGACTGCCATATTGATAATTTAAATGCAACATGACTATGGTATTGATGAGGAACATGACTACATGACATTTGTAGTGATATAGGTGAAGCATGACTGCAACATTGAGTAGAGCTATGAACAGACCTGTCTGGTATCAGCACTATACAAATTTTATTATTATTATTATTATTATTATTATTATTATTATTATTATTATTATTATTATTATTATTATAATTATTACGTGAAGTATGACTGCATTATTATTATTACGTGAAGTATGACTGCAGTTTTGGTAACAGGTGAAGCAAACTTTTGTATTGAGTCGATAAATGAAGGATGAGTTTTGTATTAGGAACATAAATGAATAGCATGACTACATTATTGAAGCCAGATAAAGCATGACTACGGTATTGAGATGAAATAAGACTACAATATTGAGTAAATGACACATGGCTTTTGTATTGATGATAAAGATGAAGCATGCCTATAATTGATGGATGAAGCATGACTTTTGAATTGATGACAAAGAAAAAGCATAAAATGCATGACAAAAATGAAGCATACAAGACTACAGTATTGATGACACCGATAAAGCATAAATGTTTGACATAAAGGAAACATGACTACAGTATTGAGTAGATATGTGAAGCAAGAATTTCATATTGATGACAGAGATGAAGCATGACTTGATATTGATGACATAGAGGAAGCATGACTTTAGTAGACAGATGAAGCATGACTTTTGTATTGATGACATACATGAACCATGACTGCAGTATTGAGAAGACAGATGAAGCATGACTGCAGTATTGATGGATGGATGAAGCATGACTGCAGTATTGATGACATAGAGTAAGCATGATTACTGTATTGAGTAGATAGATGAAGCACAAATTTTGATGATAAAGACGAAACATGACTGCAGTATTGGTGACATAGATTAAACATGACTGCAGTATTAATGACGACAAATGGACATGACTGCTGGATTAATGAGATAAATGTCGGATGACTGCAGCATTAAGATAAAGCATGATTTTTGTATTGATGACACAGATGAAGAGTGGCCTTTGTATTGATATTATAGATGTGGCATGACCGCAGTACTGAGAAGACCAGAAAACTGATGTATTAGAATATGATACAACTTTGAAGCTTTTGTGGCATAAATGAATGTGATTATGAGCAGTAATGAGGGAAGTGTGCCATGGTCAACCCTTAATGTGTGCTGGGGCGGTGGTGTGTTACTAATGACCCTCAAGTCTTGAGAACATATTCGCACCATACAAGAAGTACTTTTATCTTTTAGTTTGACCACTTATATATCCTGAAATAAAAAATGTAATATATCTCTATAAACCAAAAACATCCATTTAGCGCATCATTAACTCAATAGCAAAAGGATATATTTCTAAAATATTACTCCAAAGAGTTTTAAATGCAAGGCAGAGTGAATGGTGACAATGTTATCACACAAATGTATCAATGTCAGAAGCAACCCATAGTATAGCCCTGTGTAAGAGGTTTATTGTTATACCCTCTGGCTCCCGCCATGACTGATATATAAAGATCGAATATCAACAGACATTCTTGTGATCAGAGAAGCAAGACAACACTTTTCCTGGACAGGGGTAAATCAGTGCAATTCTGCCCTTGTCCAAAGTTCAGATATTACTTCATTTGATAGTCAACATTCATGACAATGACAATTCAGTGATAAAATAATATCCATCCTGCAAATCAGAGTGACTAATTAGTAAAGTGATCAGAAAGAAATTTTCAATATCGTGAGAAGGGTAAATTTCTGTTTGAGTGTTTCAGACAATTTATCAAGATTAGACATAGTTGATCACAATCAAACCTTACAAATGTGAGCTTTGTCCAAACAGAAAAAAAATCAAAATCTTCACATAAAGGCACAGTGAATATTTACAAATTATATTTTACATTCAATATCTAATCTATATTCCATACAATGTTGCATATAAAGCTGATATTTCAGTTTGATAGCATGATCAGACATCAACTTTAACATCTCTCAGATTCATATCACAATAAATCTGTTCTGTACGCACAATGAAATATGAACAGCCATGTTCTATCAAAATTTCAAAAGACTTCATTGTATCATAGCATAAGTTGGTGTGCAACTATTGAATGGCATCTATGACCTAACTCAAAATCATCAAATAACTGTACAATGAATATTTAGTATTAACACTGCACATCAAACAACAGACATGTAACTATTTAGAGGTAAAGATCCTATCTATATATCTCATAATGTGTCATATAGAGCTGATATTCCAGTTTGATAGTTTGACCAGGCATCAATTTTCACATATCAAAGACTCATATCATGATTAAACTATTTTGAAGTAATGCATTTTGGAGATTTCATCATCAGGCATGTGGACATAATTAAATCTAAACAATTTTAGCCATATTTTATCAAGACTTTAACAATGATTAATGTGTCAGACCATAAAATTGTGTGCGGCCACTGAGAATGACATCAGGTATCAATTTTTAGACCTTACAGATTCAAATCACAATAAAACAGTTTTGCAGGCAGTGATTATATCCTCAGGTATGTCGACAAAAGAAAATAATAACAGTTTCAGCTATGTTCTTTCAAAACCTTTAAAAAATCCATTGTATCACAGCATGTCCTATAATGTCTCATATAGAGCTGATATTTCAGTATGAAAGCATGACCAGACATCAATTTTAACGTCGCTTGGGCTGATATCACAATAAATCTGTTCTGTAGGCAATATATTGATAGGATTTTATCTTCAGGTATGTAGACACAATGAAATATGAATAATTTCAGCCATGTTTTATCAAATAAAAAAAAAATCCATTGTATCGCAGCATAAAATGGTGTGTGACTACTGAAAATGACATCTATGAGCTCTGTTTTAATAGAAAAATAATTCAAAATCCTCAAATAACTGTGCAATTAGTATATAGTATTAACATTGCACACCAAAATATTATCATTTAAATATTTAGAGGTCAATATCTTATCCATATTCCTCATAATGTCTCATATAGAGCTGATATTTCAGTTTGATAGCATGACCAGGCATCAGTTTTAACATCTCTCGGGCTCATATCACAATAAAACTGTTCTGTAGGCAATATATTTTGGGGATTATATCCTCAGGTATGTGGACACAATGAAATATGAACAATTTCAGCCATATTTTATCAAAATTTCAAAAATATTCATTGCTTCACGGCATAAAATGATGTGCGACGACTGAAAAACGGTATCTATGAGCTATGTCTGAATAAAGAAATAATTCAAAATCTTCAAATAACTGTGCAATGACGATCTAATATTATTATTGTACATCAAAACAAAGATATTTCACTATTCAGAGTTCAATATCCTATCCACATGTCCTATAATGTCTCATATAGAGCTGATATTTCAATTCTAAAGCATGACCAGACATCAATTTTAACGTCGCTTGGGCTGATATCACAGTAAATCTCTGCTGTAGCCAATATATTGATAGGATTTTATCCTCAGGTATGTAGACACAATGAAATATAAATATTTTCAGCCATATTTTATCAAAATTTCAAAAATATTCATTGCTTCACAGCATAAAATGATGTGCGACGACTGAAAAATGGTATCTATGAGCTCTGTCTGAATAAAGAAATAATTCAAAATCCTCAAATAACTGTGCAATGACGATTTAATATTATTATTGTACATCAAAACAAAGACATTTCACTATTCAGAGTTCAATATCCTATCCACATGTCCTATGATGACTCATATAGAGCTGATATTTCAGTTCTAAAGCATGACCAGACATCAATTTTAACATCACTTGGGCTGATATCACAATAAATCTGTTCTGTAGGCAATATATTGATAGGATTTTATCCTCAGGTATGTAGACACAATGAAATATGAATAATTTCAGCCATGTTTTATCAAATATAAAAAAATTCCATTGTATCACAGTTTAAAATGATGTTCGACTACTGAAAGTGGCATCTATGGGCTCTGTCGTAATTGAGAAATCATTCAAAGTCTTCAAATAACTGCAATAAATGTCAAGTATTAACATTGCACATCAACATATAGACATGTAACTATTTAGAGGTCAAGATCCTATCAATATATCTCATAATGTCTCATTTAGAGCTGATATTCCAGATTGATAATGTGAACAGGCATCAATTTTATCATCTCTCAGACTCGTATCACGATAAGTCTGTTTTGCAGGTAATGCATTTTAGTGATCAGGTATGTAGACACAATGAAAATCTAAACAATTTTAGCCATATTTTATCCAAAAATTAGTTTAAATCATTGCATCAAACCATAAAATTGTGTGCGGCCACTGAGAATGACATCGGGTATCAATTTTAAGATCTTTTAGATTCCAGTCACAATAAGACAGTTTTGCAGGCAGTGTATTTTGGTGAATTTATCCTCAGGTATGTAGACAAAAGAAAATAATAACAGTTTCAGCTTTGTTTTATCAAAATTTAAAATAAAATCCATTGTCTCACAGCTTAAATGGTGTGTGACTACTGAAAATGGCATCTATGAGCTCTGTCTTAATAGAGAAATAATTCAAAATCCTCAAATAACTGTGCAATGAGTATATAGTATTAACATTGCACATCAAAATATAATTGTTTGAATATTTAGAGGTCAATATCTTATCCATATTCCTCATAATGTCTCGTATAGAAATGATATTTCAATTTTAACATCTTTCAGACTCTTATCACAATAAAACTGTCCTGTAGGCAAAGTATATTGGTGATTTTATCCTCAGGTATGTAGACACAATGAAATATGAACAATTTCAGCCATATTTTATCAAAATATTCAAAAATATTCATTGTTTCACTGCATAAAATGATGTGCGACTACTGAAAAATGGTATCTATGAGCTCTGTCTTAATAAAGAAATAATTCAAAATCTTCAAATAACTGTGCAATGACGATCTAATATTATTATTGTACATCAAAACAAAGACATTTCACTATTCAGAGTACAATATCCTATCCACATGTCCTATAATGTCTCATATAGAGCTGATATTTTAGTTCTAAAGCATGACCAGACATCAATTTTAACGTCGCTTGGGCTGATATCATGGTAAATCTGTGCTGTAGGCAATATATTGATAGGATTTTATCCTCAGGTATGTAGACACAATGAAATATAAATATTTTCAGCCATATTTTATCAAAATTTCTAAACTATTCATTGCTTCACAGCATAAAATGATGTGCGACGACTGAAAAATGGTATCTATGAAATCCTCAAATAACTGTGCAATGAATATTTAGTATTAACACTGCACATCAAACTACAGACATGTAACTATTTAGAGGTAAAGATCCTGTCTATATAACTCATAATGTGCCATATAGTGCTGATATTTCAATGTAATTGTGTGACCAGGCAACAATATCTCTCAGATTCATATCATGATAAAATGTTTTACAGTAGTGTAAAAAGTGATTTCACAATCAGACATGAAGACATAATGAAATGTTAACTGTTTCAGACATCTTTTAACAAAATTGGTAGACAAAATGATCACATGAATGCTGAAATTAAATTTATTGAATTGTAAGAATCTGCAAAAAGACCTTCATATGCTGTGTGATGATGAAATATGTGCTGCCCAACTCCACTACGAAAATGGGTCAGGTTCACAAATTTCACTCAGTGGGTTTAATCCGCTGCCACCTGTGATATCTAAATTTACCAGTGGCCTGCCTGAATGCCACTTCTGCACCCCTCCCATATCCTCTTTGACCACCCATCTGTGGTCAGTGTACTATATCCACAACCTGCAACCTAACACCGCATCAAGATGTGACTTAATTGTTTCCACAGTGTAGCATTCTAACCATAATCACTTGATACAAAGACTAATCCTGTAATCTGCAGGACACTTTTACATGATTCCTTTATAAATTTAACATCTTCTGTGAACATCTTCTGTGCAAATACCCATCCCTAATTAATGTTCTGTCAAAGCAACAAGACTAGAAGAGAAGAGGTCCAGCTCTGGATTTATGGCATTATGTAACATAATTTTAATTTATCCCCTGCCATCACTGGGTCAAGATGCCTCAGATGAAGGCGGAGCAAGCAGCCAACTTCTGAAACTGATTATCTAACTCACTGTTGATAAGAATCTGACTCCTGTTTACTTTATTTTCCATGATTTCCCATCAGTCCCTCAGTAAACTTAACAAATTTCTGACTGGATAAATATCAAACCTGCGCAACACTTATATCTTTGTCCCTGAAGGTCTCATACATGCACACTCTAGATAACTGCATTCAGCACATGTGCTTTAACATAATATGTCAGTTACTTCAATCTGCAAGTGATATTCTTCCTTCTGGACTATTCTAAAGTGAGAATAAGGTCATTAGCAAATACTTTTAGCAATAAATAACATAAATTTTGACTGTGCTATGATCACTTGACCCCTAAACCATTCAGCAGATGGGCAGATTATTTACTGGCATGCATGTTTGTTTTAGGTGTCAACTGACTGGATCACTTCATAAAACTGGCTTCTATGTTACTTTGGACTATATATATATATATATATATATATATATATATATATATATATATATATATATATATATATATATATATATATATATATATATATTCATTCATTTGAAATTTTATATTTGTTAAAATTTTATTTGTTAAATATATATATATATATATATTCATTCAATTGAAATATTATTTGTTAACACACTTATTTTAGCCAAAGATCATTTCAATATTTTTGTGGTGATAACCATCTGCTGAACACCTCCGTTGACATACTATATGAGTGCTGCACATGTGCACCACATAAACAGTGTTCACATTGCTATGGTGCAGTATCTAAGCATGAAGGGTAATGCCATGTCTTGAGGGGTTGCATACACCATTACCCAAATCAGTGTGAAATGATAATGACTTTAATCTTTCACTGCTTAACCCTAATGCTGATATACTTTATGACTTTCATGACTTTATGTAACAGAGCTTTTGTGGAATATTCTTTTGGGAATCAGGATATATTAAGTAATTTCTTGAAAATAAACCAATATTGATTTTAACTGAGACCTTAGACTGAAAACAAGCATGTTCAACATTCATATAAGAAATATGAGTACTTTAGGTGTTTAAGTAACAGGAAGCATGTTATGATTATATCTTGTATATCATGACCACTCACACATGCATATTCATTTAAACAAAATAACATGGTTTTTATAGTAACCTTACAAATAAGCAATTTCGTGTGAATTTTTTTTAATTGCAAATTTCCCTCATAATATGTTGAAAGGAAAATAATAATAAAACGAAAAATATGACATGTTCACAGGAAAATTATTAAATAAAGAAGAATGATATTAATTTCAAAGTAAATGTTGGAATACCAGGCAAGGAAGCTGTAAATGCAATTCACACCACAGTCAAAGGTGGGTGCTTGCCCACTGAGATTTATGTTTGATGAAGAAACAGGATCCCCGTTGTAACGCGTTAAACCCCCAATTAAGAGAAGGCAGAAAAGTCTTGACAGTTTTATGGGATTTTTATTGCCGATGTATTGCCACCAATCTCGCGATATAACGTGGCGTACTCTTTGGGCTCTACTGTATATATATATATATATATATATATATATATATATATATATATATATATATATATATATATATATTACCATACAACTTTTTAAGTAGCATATATCTTGATACAACTTTCTATTCATGCCACTTTTTGTGGGGCATGTACCTGTACGATAATTTTGGCTATATGCCCCACCAAACGTGATAGGAGGCCACAGGCCGTGGCCCAGTTGGTTAGAGTGCTCTGGTTGGAACTTTGAGATCAGCTTTCCTTTGATCTGCTGCTTCATCAACACTTTATCTCCCACCTGAATGTCTGAGTCTTTGATATTTCTAGTCTTTTCTGCATACTTCTTCATCTTTTCCTTTGAGATACTGTCTTTCTCACGGAGACCCTCAGGCTCTGTGTACTCAAAGACTTGTGGCAGCTTTGTTTTCAGGGGGTAGCCATTGAGTACTGTTGCCGGGGGCATCCCAGTGCTACTATGGGGTGTAGCTCTGTAGTTCCTTAGGAACTTGTTCAGTTCTTTTCTCCATGGTTTTCTCTCTAGCTGGGCTGCTTTGCATGTCTTTCCCATGGTTTTCATGAATCTTTCAGCACCTCCATTAGCCTCAGGCCAGTATGGAGTGACTTTGCGGTGCTGAAATCCAAGGTTTTGTGAGAACATCTCAAATTCTTCACTTTGGAACGGGGTTCCGTTATCGCTCTTCAGGACATCTGGAACACCTCTGGAGGAGAATAGGTCGTCCAGCTCATGTATGGTTCCCTTTGCAGCTGTTGATTTCATTGTCCGGACCTCAGGGAAACGACTGTAGTCATCCATCACTGCCATAAGGTAGTCTCCGGACGGCAATGGACCATAGAAATCAACACTGCACTCAGACCAGGGGCGGCTCGGAAGCTCCGTCATCTGGAGGGGCTCCCTCTGCTGGGGGTTGTAGTTTGCTTTGCAGGGCACACAGCTACCAACGCGGTCGCCTACCATCACATCTATGCCCGGAAACCACACCTTCTCCCTGAGCAATGCCTTGGTCTTGTTGACTCCTTGGTGTCCCTCATGAGCCAGCTCCACGGCTCGCTTCTGCAGAGACGCAGGGACACAGATTCTGGAACCACGCAGCAGAATACCATTCTGCATCACACACAGTTCATTTCGCACCTGGTAGTATGACATCACTGCTTGTCTGTCTATATTCTCATCTTGAATGTCACACTCCTTGACTTTATACCACTGATTTGCCTTGGTGAGGTGCTTCACAAGCTTCAAAGTTTCATCTTTTTGTGTTTCAGCAATCACCTCTTCCTGGGTCATGGCTTTGGGAATGGCATGACCACCAATGAAATTCACATATTCTTCGGCCACTAGCTCCTCTCGGCTTGACCGCTCTGTTGTTTTGGGAGGATGCCTAGACAAGTAATCTGCTGGGTTGTCCGCGCCCTTCTTGTAGGTGATTTTGGGCTGGTAGGGGAGCAACCTGAGCGACCAGCGCTCAAGCCGCATGGACAACTTGGCTCCTGGGTTCCCGAACATGTGAATCAGTTGGCTTGTGGTCGGTGATGACCTCAACTGGGCTTCCGAAGATGTAGACATGAAAGTACTCACAGCTCCAGACGATCGCCAGTGCCTCACGCTCGATCTGGGCGTACCGCTGCTCTGTCGGGGTCAATGCTCGGCTGCCAAATGCCACGACTCTGCGCTTGCCAGACTTATCTTTCTGCACAAGGATTGCTGCAAGACCTACAGGGCTAGCGTCCACATGGATTTCAGACTCACAGTTAACATCAAAATATGCTAGAACTGGTTTTTGTTGCAGACTCTGTACCAACTCATCAAATGCACCGTGTTGTTCTTGCCCCCACACAAACTTTGCATCCTGATGAGTAAGCGCCCTCAGTGGAGCTGTCACTGTAGAGAAGTTGGGGATGAATTTTGCACTGTAATTCACCATACCAAGCAAACTGAGCACCTCATCAGAGTTTGTGGGAGTCGGCATGTTCACTAGCGCCTCGACTCGCTTCGGATCGGGCTCCATACCGTTCGCAGAGAACATCATACCGTAGAATTTGACTCTCGGAATGTTGACCAAACATTTGGGCAGATTCACGGTCAGACCATTTTTGATCAAGCTCAACAGCACCTTGACCAGCGCCTCGTCATGGTCTGCCTGCTCAGTACCGAACACGAACACGTCGTCGGAAATATTCAGCAAATTTGTGATTCCGTCGATCGCATGTTCGATCACGCTCTGGAATATCTCACTCGCACTGGAGATTCCGAAACTGAGCCTCTTGAATCACCTCAAGCCGAGATGGGTCGAGAATGTCGTAATTGACCGAGATTCCGGCGCCAGGACGATCTGGTGGTAACCCGCTCGCAAGTCCAGTTTACTGAACACTTTCGCACCGTTCAGCCTACACTGCAAATCGTCAAGTGTTGGGGCCGGGTGGCGAACTCGCTTGATCACTTTGTTTGCTCGCCTCATATCAACGCACATTCTCACCTCATCCAGGTTGTTCGGTTTTGGTACCACCACAATCGGAGAGACCCATGGGGTCGGACCGTCTACCTTTTCAATGATATCCGACTCCTCAAGCTCTTTGATCTTTGCTTCTACCTTTTTTCTCAGGTGAAATGGGATTCTCCTGTGTTTTTGGGCCACTGGGGGTACAGACTCATCAATATGCAGCTTTGCCTCATAATTTTTTATCTTGCCTATCCCTGTGTACAATTCAGGATGCTCTGATATGATTTTGTCTGCTACTGAACATACAACATTGTCTGCTATCTGGACTAACCCTAGCTTTTGGCTAGCACCTACACTGAGCAATGATCCTGTACACTTGCCTTGTACAACAAATATATTTTCATTCACACTCTGACCATTGCATTGTATGGTAGCCTCAAATTGACCTATGGGTTTTATTTCCCCACCGCCATAAGGGCTTATAGAGCTATGTGTTGGTTTGAGGACCACCTGCTGTTTGACCTTTTCAAATGTGATTTCATCAATAACTGTGCATGTTGCCCCAGTATCAGCTGTGAACTCTATTTTGACATTTTGTACATTGCACATGAACTTGGGTACTTTATTGATTGCATTAACACAGTTTTCATCATTATCACATGTCATACTGAACAAATAGTTTTCATCATCACTACTACCAGCAGCTATCTCATTGATAGCATGACCACGGCCTCTTCCACGACCGCGACCTCTTCCTCTTCCACGACGACTCTGACCTTGTCCACGTCCTTGACCTTGAGGTGCCTTACTGCGGCCTCGCCCTTGACCTTGACTAGTACCTTTGCAACAATCTGCAAAGTGATTGAACTTGTTGCACTTCCGGCACTGCTGTCCAAAAGCAGGGCAGGACACCTTTCCTTTGTGGTGTGGGTATGGCCCACCACAGTAAAAGCACTTTCTGGTCTCCTTTGTCGCTACTGCATGAGTTGTTTTTGGCTCTAACTGTTCCATCTGAACTTTGCACAACTCATTTGCTCTGCCTTCAGCTAGAACTTGTTCCAGGGTTTCTAAAGACCCTTTGAGGCCTTTCTGCCTCAGCTTACTGTCCGTAGTAGTTGTTACTATGTGTCGCTTTATTTCCAGGTCACTGTTGGTGAATGAGCATCGGTCTGCCTGTTGTTGAAGACGCACCTTGTACTGATCGATGCTTTCCCCAGGGTTTTGCTTCAACCCTCTGAAGATTGCTACTTCATAATCTGTGATAACTTTGGGGACATAGTAAGCAGCAATCAGTTCTTTAGCAGTCTTATAATCGTCGCTTGTATCCGAAAAACTCAAGAATTTCTCGAAGGTTTGGGGGCCTACGAAATGTAATAGCATTTTCCGCTTCCTATTATCGTCTGTTAGATTTAGGGCTCCCATATAATTTTCAAAGCGTACTATCCACTGCTCCCACAGGACACCCACGTTGTCACCAGACCCGCATACAGAGTCAAACGTATCAATGGGAGGGATATTCATGTTGCCGGATCACTTTGGAAAATTAGTATGTTGCTTGTTTTCCAGTTTGGGGAAACACAGTTTATCTTCAGTTGAGTGATGTGGCTTGACATCTACACATACACTGTTTCTGTCTCTTTGCATTTAACTTTGGGAATGTTTTCTGGGCTTAGTTCTACCAGATTATGCTGTTCTAGGGCTGGGAGATTGTCACAGAGCACTGTTGTGGCTTCTTTTACAACACGTGCTTTTTGCTTTTGCAGTCTTCACCTGACACTTTGGTCCACTTCCCACAGCTTGCTTTTATCTGTTTTCACACTTGGACTGCTCCTCCAAGTGGACAAATGTCTGTTCTTCACTGTTACACAACTCCGGCACACTTCTGACAGCTTAGTTTGCCATAAATTCACTTTTTCCTCGTTGCCAATGTAAAATAGAAGGCAACTCCACGATGGCGGTTCCTGATCTGTCTTTATTAATAGTAACTGCTCACTTCGTTTATATATAATAGTGCGATAGCGGACTGACGCTATAGTTTAGTTGGATACTCCATTACAGCGATCCCCTTCTCCATCTCAAGGATGGCCTTGTCTTTCACCAATTGCTTAACCTGCTCGGTCAACCTGGTGTTAGCAGCATCGGTGGCATTATTTAGAGCTACCAACCAATCGTAAGTGGCACGAAGGGTGGCAACATCATCAATAGGTGGTTTCAGGGCTGCCGGAGTGGCAGGGGTCCTTGGGTCCGTGTCCGGCCTGGACGAACTACGAGTAGACGGACCAGCGGGAAGATTCACAGCCATTATTGCACAAAACTGAGACAACGTAGTAGAAATGTTCAGTTACGTGTCACGGAGAGGAATGGAAGTGAAGAGGTAGGAACAATTATGCTATATGTCCGGGATTAAACACTACATGTTATGCTGGTGAGCTGAGATGCTTAATGCAGGTGTCAAAAATGCACAGGGCACGTCGCCAAAGGCAAGATTATGCAATGTATATTGGTCAGAAAATAAAATATTTGTGTTAGAAAAGAACATAAACAGAAAAATTCTTCTTATGCTATTCTATGGTAGCTTGGCCACATACAAATATAATATTATGATATGCACGATTAATCTATTGAAAACTAAGTCCCAATAAGGAATATTAAGATCGTGGTAGTAAACGGTCAGAGCAAATTAATCAGACAAGATTAATAACGTCAAGGTAATATTCTTTCTAAGCAGAATGTATTGAAAATTCCACAAAACGAAAGACTGAGATGCTTCAATAGGAAGGGTCGGTTTATTGTTGAGGCAAAGTCAATAAAATAGGATCAGGGTATAGTTGCTGGAGATCTGTAAAACCAGGGTCAAACTGGGAGTATAGTGGTCAATATTCGACACACCAGGGTCTATGGTGGTCTAGGTCAGTGGTCAGAGGTCTATGGGTCACATAGACCAAGGGTAGATCAGTATAGATAGGTAGACTAGGAATATAGCCCCTGGGCTGAGAGCACTCGACACAGGCAGCACAGAATTGACATCTTGTGAACGCCTTGCCTTCAAAAAGACAACAACCCGAACCCAGCCTTTGCAAGCGAAAAACAAGGTTCTCACCAAGGATGATTCTTCCACATTCATCCACACATTTAAAAATGCTGAAATGACCTTGACGCTAAAAATTATCATGAAAATCTATCTGAATTTATAGACAGCAGACGATCATTAACTATGAATTAGTGTATATAAACTGGGATGTGTGCACCCTCCAAAAAAAATGGTGGCCCAAGCGACAGAGAAAAAAAATATGGAGATATGTTTTGAGTCTGGAAAAACATGAGAATGGCTGAGCGCCGAAGAAAAAAAATCGGCAAAATTATTTTCCTACACCAACCCCTGAATGAATAATGATCTGTCCCTAATGCTTTTTTTATATTTTGCCATTTCATTCTTCCAGGATTTTTATCATTTTTATCATTTTATTCTGTAAAAAAAAAACGTTTTTCTTTGTAAAATCTACTGTATGAGTGCGTCCATAAGTTGGTTAGTCCACAGTATGGTATTATATTTTTATTTCTGAGAAATCTATCTTGTTATGGCATTTATAGGTGTCATTCATTTCTATCCTCTATTGCACATGACAGAAGGTCAAGTTAAGACTGTAGTCCTTTCCTGGACTGTTCTGCTTCACAAATAAGAACAAGTTGTTTGTGCGGTCGTGCTCTGAATATCACAAAATAAGATCCAACTGCTTCGGTTAGCAAAAATATATTCAAAATATCATTAATGTACAGAAATGAAACATTCCCACACAAGACATGATCATATGTGACATATTATTATATGTAATACATCATATCAAACACATCAAAGCATGTAGCACATAATAAAACGATAATACGACATGTCATATATGATACATCATTATATAGGACACACCATATACAACATATCATATTTGACACATCATCATATATAACACACATCACTATAAAAAACATCAAATAGGGCATATCATCTGCCAATACCTCATTATATATGACATCATATATAGGATATGGTCTTTCATACATCGCATCGTCATATAAAACACATTGTATATAACGCATCACTATATAAAACACATCATCAAATATGGCACATCATATGCCAATACATCATTATATATGATTCATCATCATATTCAACATATCATATGCAATACATCATTATATATGACACATCATCATGTATGACACATATACAAAACATCATATGCGGCACATCATACAAAATATAGGCAATATCTTCGATCTGTCCCCCATATGAGAGGATTGTACATGTGTAAGACATAGTAAAACAGGCAAAGGGGGACAGCTTGCACCAGGCATTAGTGGCGGTCAAGGCAATCATATTAAGTTGAGGTATTTGGGGGAGCTGCAGCGATGGCAGCATTGACAGCGATGGCAGCAGTGGAGATATTCGGGAGAGTTGCAGCATTGGCAGCAATGGCAGCAGTGGAAGCGTTCGGGAGAGCTGCAGCGATGGCAGCATTGACAGCGATGGCTTCAGTGGAGGTATTCGGGAGAGCTGCAGCAATCGCAGCAATGGCAGCAGTGGGGGCATTCAGAATATATGCAGCATTGACAGCGATGGAGGCATTGGGGAGAGCTGCAGCAATCGCAGCGATGGCAGCAGTGGAGGCATTCGGGGAGCTGCAGCGATGGCAGCATTGACAGCAGTGGGGGCATTCAGAATATATGCAGCATTGATAGTGATGGAAGCATTAGAAGTTTAAATATATGTAATATATAAATTTTTATATTATACTATATACATACTAAATAATTTATATATATGTAATTATATATTTATTATTATATATATATTATATATATATATTTATATATATATATATATATATATATATGTAATTATATATTTATTATTATATATATATATTATATATATATATTATATATATATATATATAAATATATATATATATATATATAAATTTATATATTATATATATATTTATATTTATATATGTATATATATATTTATATATGATTTTGAAAATACTGATAAATATTTTCATCTATTTATATCATGTCTACTTATAACATCAAGTTAAAATTTTCAATATGGTACTAATTTTACAATCCATCTCAGTTCTTCCAAGCCTCAATTCTAATAATCATGGATTCTAATTTATGATGTATCCAACTCCTTTAAAGCTGTGTTCAAAATTTTAATGATTTTTACATTTAATTGGTAACCTTCATATTAATATTTCAAAATTAATAAGTAATGATGGTGAAATGTCAGAAATGTTCATAATAATGGCATTAGATTTGTCCCTTCTTGACATCAGTATGAAAGGGACATAATGGTCTAGAAGTTAGCATGCTGGACATATTTGTTAGAAAACCTGAGTTCAAATCCCTGAGCAATTTTATTTTATGACAAACCTTTTAGATTACTTTTTTCATGTGGACTTTTAAACTGTAAAAAAATCAAAATTTACGGAAAGGGTTTAGAAGTAAAACATGATATTTTTGGATGGAAATCTGTTGACCACTCTTTCCACTCACACCAGAATGGACTACAAAAGAACATCATTTGAGTGGCTAGGAAATGTTCGGAATATCTTTTAAATGTAAGCATTATTTAAAAAACTTTAGGTTGCATTAACATAAAATGAAACAAATTTGAGTTTGACTCCTACTACTTGCAGTATATGTATATATATATATATGTATATATATATATATATATATATATATATATATATATATGTATATATATATATATATATATATATATATACCGTATTTACTCGTGTATAAGACGACTCCTGTATAAGACGACCCCCCCCCCAAATTGAGGTTATTTTGCTTTAATTTGTGATAATATTATGTAAATACCTCAGTTTATTTATCATTTAAAACGCAATTAAAATCGATCCGCGTGTGAAAGCATTTCTGTCAAAAAGGGAAGACACGACTCAAAGCAGTAGAAACAATGACGAGATGCAAAACTGTGAATGCTGATAATTGTAATCAGTGAGAACAAAGCCAAAATAAAGTGTTTCGAAATAATAGATATCAGACGTAGCGGATCTATTTTAATTGCATTTTAAATGATAAATAGAGGTATTTACCCAATATTATCACAAATTATGCTTCGCAGGTTGAGAATTTCTCCACGAAGTAATACATAATATGATGTAGGTGACGTCCTTGATATTAGCGTCTGGGTGCCCACGAGACAAAAATGGAGCAGCCAACATGTCAAAATGAACTTTCATATCCGTAGCGGATCGATTTTAATTGCGTTTTAAATGATAAATAAAGGTATTTACCCAATATTATAAACGATAATAATTAAAAACGATATAATCAATATATATATATATATTTGCCCACCAATGAAGTCACTTGTCCACCAATGAAGTCAAAAATCCTTACAATACTATGGTCCTCTGTTAACACCATTCTATAAAAGCAAATCTCAATATTTCTGATATTAATAATTATTGCAAAACTATTCAAATCAATCACTTTCTATTATCTGATAGAATGTCTAATCTTGGAACCCCATATTCTAACTCTTAAAGTATATATATACCTATCTACTCTCTCAACCTCTGAAAAATATTGGGCCTGAGTTCAAAACGATCACTACCAGATGGCTCTGGCTGGTATGCATTGTCTAATGCAACTAATGAGGTGATCCATGTAGAGAAAGGCCTGAGAAACCTTTCTGAAAATTTTCAGTACATCTTGCATGTATGGTTTAAAAATACAAACAGGGTAAACATGTAAACCAATGTAAACAATGTAAACACTGATTCAATAGAGGGCACTGCCTACAACAATAGGCATTCATTACAATACAAACCTAACAACCAGATCTTAATTGGTTCATATAATGTCCAGAGCATCCATGGCAAGGTTCTGAATGTGAAAGGCTACTTCTCTGAGCATAACCTGGATGCTCTATTCATGACTGAAACATGGCTTCATGAAACCTGTGATGAGAGAGTCATTAATGAACTTGAGGAGGGCTCCCTCAAATTTAACTCATTCCCTCAGATTGGACGCAGGCCACGGGCCGTGGCGCAGTTGGTTAGAGCGCCAGCTTATTAGCACCAGTTCCTCTGTGGTGATCTAAAGGTCGTGGGTTCGAATCCCGGCCATGCTGAGATTGAACTCATGATACAATTTCCCACATGAGCTGAGGCCTGTGCCAAAAGGGTTAACCCGTTGTCCTTGTAAATCTGTGACCGGGTGGGTTGTCATGTCAAGGACCTGCGACATGACAATTCAGTGAGGCAGCACTATATCTGCTACAAGTAGGTCTCATCACGAAATGACTGAAATAATGTTGAAAGTGATGTAAAGCCCCAAACAAACAAACAAACAAACAGATTGGACGCTCAGGGGGTGGCCTCGGCCTGTAACACCGTGTTGAACTGCCCTTTGAAACCAACAGGTTGAACCCACCCATTGTACAGACAATGGAGCTTCTTGAGGCTTCCCTGCTAATCAAGGGTAAAAAGTTCACCTTTATCACCATCTACAGACCTAAACTATCTGAGTTCTATGATGAGTTCACTCAATTGGTGACACACTATGGGTCACTTGGTCATAAGGTCATCTTTCTTGGTGACTATAATTTTCATTTCAATAAGCTTACCAAGCCTGATGTCATAAAGTTCAATGACATCCTATCTACCTTTGACATGAACCCTTGATCTAATAATCACCTTCAAAGGGAATAGATATCTTAAGGGCCATTTGGTATCTCAAGAGGAGACTTGAGAGAAAAATGAACAGGAAAACAAACATGGAGGAAAACAAACATGACCTTATAAAGCTTCTTAGGGTCATTGATACAGTTATGCACAAGAATAAGGACACACCAATGCCCCAATCTGACTGTGATGTCACTCAAGCTGAGAAGTTCAATACATTCGCCTGGACATGGACAATGCTCCTTCTTGCACAAATCCATCACCAGATGACACTACGGACAATAGAAACGCACCCAGTTTCCTGCCCCTAACTGTGAATGATGTGCGCAAACTTGTAAAAATTCGGCTAAAAAGACCCTATACCGACCTGGCTTCTACTTGACCTCCTGGATGACTTCCTACCAATAATTACTTTCATGATTAATAAATCTCTGATGGATTCAGCAGGATCTGAAAACATGAAAATTGATTGCCATCATCTCGCCCTTGCTGAAAAAACTGGGTTTAGAACTGGTCGAGAAGAACTACAGACCTGTTTTCAACCAGACCTATATTTTTAAACTAACAGAGAGGGCAGTGGCCGAGCAACTGACCTCTCATCTAGTAAGGAATGGCCTTACTAACAAGTTTCAATCAGCAGCACAGAGACTGCCTTACTAAGGGTTCAAAACGATATCCTGCATGATCTAGATAATAAGTAGTCAATAATCCTACTGTTACATGACCTCTCTGCAGCCTTTGACACCACTGACCACCAAATCCTATTTGATAGACTGGAGGTAAGATGCAATGTTAAAGGTGACGCTCTTTCTTGGATACGGTCATATCTCTGTAACAGGAAACAGTGTGTGAAAGTGAGGACTTACAGGTCCTCTCTCAAGCCCATAAAATATGGGGTCCCTCAGGGCTCAGTCCTAGGCCCCATACTCTTCACCATATATATGACAATTCTGGCTGATATCCTTGCCAAATATGGTCTCAGCTATCATATCTATGCGGATGATACCCAGATCTACATCCCTATGGTCCACACTTCCATCCAATAAGTTGACATAAGCAGAGACAAACTAGAAGAGTGTGTCAGTGAGGTCAGGAACTTCCTTTTATCACACAAGATGAAAATAAATGATGGAAGGACTGAAATGTTGATGTGTAATGACAGCACAATACTGCCACCACCACAGGGGATTCCGATATCACTACTAGTGAGTCAGTAGTTGACCTTGGCATCACCTTCGACTCCAAGATTGACATGAAGGCACAGATTAAGAAAATGTGCAAGAAGGGCTATTACCACATCAGGAATCTAGCGGCAATCAGAAAATGTCTAGACAAGAAGACGGCTGTAACATTAACCCATGCTTTTGTTACATCCACTCTAGATTATGGCAATGGCCTTCTTGTGGGTCTTCCTGGATCTGATATCAAGAAGTTACAATACCTTCAAAACTCTACAGCCTGTGCTGTAGGAAAAATCAGGAAATTTGATCACATATCAGGAAAACTGAGGGAACTACATAGGCTGCCTGTCCACGCAAGGATCGATTTCAAAATCCTTATCATGACCTGGAAGGCCCTGAATGGTAAGGTTCTGCCTTACTTGCATGATCTACTCCAAGTGAAACAAGGCGAAAGATGCCTGAGATCCAATGATGGAACTCACTAGTTCTGAAGACTAGGCTGAAGACAGTGAGCGACAGAGCCTTTTCATCTGTCAGACCCTGACTGTGGAACTCTCTCCCTAGTAATATAAGGACTAGCACATCACTCACCTCCTTTAAGGGCTGACTGAAAACTCATCTCTTCAGGAAGCACGTCCTGAATACAGCACTGAACAGACTTGTCTGGTATCAGCGCTATATAAATCTTATTATTATTATTATTATTATTATTATTGTTATTGTTATTGTTATTATTATTATTATTATTATTATTATTATTATTACTATTATTATTATTATTATTATTATCATTAATTTTATATATATTCTGAATGCCCCCAGTGCTGCCATCGCTGCCATCGCTGCAGCTCTCCCGAATGCCTCCACTGCTGCCATCGCTGCGATTGCTGCAGCTCTCCCAAATCCCTCCATCGCTGTCAATGCTGCCATTGCTGTCAATGCTGCACATATTCTGAATGCCCCCACTGCTGCCATCGCTGCGATTGCTGCAGCTCTCCCGAATGCCTCCATCGCTGTCAATGCTGCCATTGCTGTCAATGCTGCACATATTCTGAATGCGCCCACTGCTGTCAATGCTGCCATCGCTGCAGCTCTCCTGAATGCCTCCACTGCTGCCATCGTTGCGATTGCTGCACCTCTCCCGAATGCTTCCATCGCTGTCAATGCTGCCATCGCTGCAGCTCTCCCGAATGCCTCCACTGCTGCCATCACTGAGATTACTGCACCTCTCCCGAATGCTTCCATCGCTGTCAATGCTGCCATCGCTGCCATCGCTGCAGCTCTCCCGAATGCCTCCACTGCTGCCATTGCTGCGATTGCTGTCAGTGCTGCATATTTTCTGAATGCCCCCATTGCTGTCAATGCTGCCATCGCTGCGATTGCTGCAGCTCTCCCGAATGCTTCCATCGCTGTCAATGCTGTCAATGCTGCCATCGCTGCAGCTCTCCTGAATGCCTCCACTGCTGTCCTTGATTCCATTCCTAAAACTTTTGAAGACTGTCCAAATAGGGGGACAGATTGAAGATAATGCCAAAATATATCATCATTTATGACACATTATACACAATATATGATTAAGAATGACACATCATATACAAAACCTCATCAAATACAACACATTATTATATGTGAGACATCATATTTGACACATCACATATGACACATCACATATGACACATCACATATGACGCATCATATATGACACATCATCATATGCAACAGAGTATATTTGCAACAGAGTAAATCTAATATTGTAAATATTTAACAATGGTTGGTATTTATTTCTCCACACAAAAATTGGTGTTAACCATTATATATATTTAACTATTACCTGATGAACCCTTTCGAGCACTGGGGTTGGTAATATACTAGGACTTAAATAGTGTTCAAGATGGTACCATTTTTTTCATAAACTTATTTCCCAGCTTTTATTCAAATGTCACCTACTGGGGCAGTCAAGCAACTGCCTATTTATTCAACAAAAGGTGTGACAATGTGTCTACTATCTCATCCCATTTCTCATAATTAGCTACATATCTTTAGCAGTCACATGCCTTTAGCATGGCTCTTGTCATTCATCTATGAATATTTATGAGGAGCAGGACTTGCTCTTAAAACTTCTCAATCCCCTTCTTTGAGGAAGGAGGGTAGAGCTCGGTCAATATTAATCATGACATTAAAATCATGTTAATCATATACTATCTATCAAATCCATATTTTGTTATTTTGTCACAGTAAATGTTATGATTATATAACACTCAACATGAAAAGATGACCATTCAAACTGAAAAACAATCTTTAAAACCTTGGCACAGCCTTAGGAGAAAATATAGGCGCTCTTCTGAAGTGTCCTCCAATGACCTTGAAGTCAAAGTCATTAGCAGCGTCACCAGGAGGAAAGGAGAAGTTGAACTTTTGGAGTAGGGTGGTTGCTACAAGAAACATCTCCACCTTTGCTAATTGCTCTCCCATGCAATTGCGACGACCTGAAATATTAAAGGATATAATTAAGAGATTCTCAACAAATAAATAAATAAAACTTTATTTGAAATATGCAGTTTTGAGATCGAAAGGGCTTTAAAATTACTATTTTGAGACTAACTATCCTACAGAAAAAATACTGTTGAGCCCCAAACTCTGTTGAATTTTATATTATAAACAAATAAGGGAGGTTACCAAAACTAAATGGATTGCTTTTGTCTGCATTAACGATCTCTCCTTTTTCATTGAGAAAATGATCCAGTGTGAAGATGTCAGGGTTTGGAAAAAACTTTGGGTTGTAGTGCATGCTGTAGACATTTGCAAAGATATTGGCGCCTCTTGGAATGTCATATCCCTCCAGGGCCAGTCCATCCCTTAAGGCACAGTGTGGGAGAGAGGTCACTGTCAAGCTGGAAAACCTGCAATAAGATAGGTCCAAATTTGAACACTTTAATATTGATATAAAGTGTAAGCCAGATTACCTTATAATATTTCAAAAGAATGATTTTCAATAGCACAGTTGGTAGAGTGTAGGATCTGTGCCTTGAATGGTTATATAAGTGGAGGACGGGAGGTAGTGGGTTTGACTCCCACTGTCGGCAGTGCTACTTTCACACTGGTTAAAAGGCTCGAAAGTCGACCTGATATGGCCATAGTTGCTGAAAGCATCTTTTTGTGCTCCAAACAATCTTGATTTTATTGTAATCCTTGATAGATATTTAACTCATATGACAACCAATGGACTTGTAAATTTGTTTTGGGACAAGTAACTCCTACTAAGACACTACTCACTTTACAGCCTTATATATATATAATGTTCTTTATTGTAACATTCATACTATTATCCTCAGAAATCTCTCCACCAATATTTTCCTCTTTATGTCAAGGCCTGTATCTTGATAAAGAGCGCCATGCATTTATTTAACCTGAGTGTGAGTGAGTACCTGTATGTTTCAAGCAGAAATGCTGTCATCTTGATGAGTGCTCCTCTATCAGCCAATGTGATTGGTCGGTTACCGCACACTTCCTGTAGTTCATCCTGCAGTTCTTTCTGCAGCTCAGGCCTCTGACTCAGAATCAGGATCATCCAGCAGATCTGGTGTGCCATAGAGTCTATGGCATCAGGAATAAACATCATGATGGTTCCAACAAGGTAGTCAAAACTGAACTTGGACTTTTCCTTCTTCTGGGCATTCAGGTATACTTCAGCTAGGTTTGTTGGGTTGTCTGCATCGCAATTCTTCTGGAAGTTTCTAACCTTTTCCTTCATGTACTTGATCATGTCATGGGTGTATGTATCCACCTTTTTGAACCGCTGTCGATATACTATTTTTCCAAGCCATGATGGTAACATATTTGCAAAGAAGAACATAAACACTCCATCTGCGAAGAACAGGTTCACCCAGTTGGATGTGACTGTTATCATTCTTTGCAGCTGAGGATCATCAAGTTTACAGTGTTCTCCAAAGACAATGTCATTGATGATGCAAGCACACATCTGACTGACAGGCTTATTTATATTTGCAGGGTTCCCTTTTTGGCTATAGAGGACCTGTACCAGTTGATCAATATATCCCTGTAACAGGAATAAAATCAAAATTGTTAACCACTTGATTTGATAGATTTCAATATCTCAGGGAGTTGCGGTGACCCTGTGGTGACCTTGCGGTATTCATTATAGCAAGGTCATCTCAACTTAATTTAAGGCAACTTATAATGTCTCAAACGTCTTTGATAAAAATGGAAAATTGATACTATATGTATTTATTTGCTTGGATGTCTATGAAATTCTAAAATACATGTAGGAAATGAAATCACAAGAAATCACAAAAAACTCCTGGATACTGCCTGAAACAAGACACTAATGTATGATTTCTATCATTCTAGTTTATGCAGATGAGACCTACTTGTAGCAGATAGAGTGCTGCCTCACTGAATTGTCATGTTGCAGGTCCTTGACATGATAACCCACCCGATCACATGTTTACAATGACAACGGGTTAACCCTT
This sequence comes from Amphiduros pacificus, assembly GCA_949316495.1. Taxonomy (NCBI): domain Eukaryota; kingdom Metazoa; phylum Annelida; class Polychaeta; order Phyllodocida; family Hesionidae; genus Amphiduros; species Amphiduros pacificus. The sequence goes on along the minus strand of OX439011.1, from coordinate 36,727,186 downwards.
TAGGCACAGGCCTCAGCTCATAAGAATCTATGACCTTTGGATCACCACAGAGGAACCTATGCTAATAAGCTGGAACCAACTGCACCACCACCCTTGGCCTATGGCAAGCAATGTCTCAGCAGTATTTTTGGCAGTCTTGGCAGTATTTTTGCAAGTTATGACATGTTGCTGTTTACTCAATGGATGAGAATAAAACATACCAGTTGAATTTCTCTACTCTGATGGCCCCCACTGATGGCTTTGATACTTATGTGATTTAACATGAACATTATACAACTGCGTAAGTATATGTCACACATGAATGAACACTCAAGAAAATAATCAATGTGGTTCATCCACCACCTTTATATTTGAGCAGTACCATGATGATCATAGTCTGAATGTATGATTTGACATTGCATCCTGAAGAAAATTAAACCATATTTTCAGTCATAGAGAAGCATCAAAACAAGTTAAAAATTTAAATTTCTTAACTGTGGTTAGTGCTGTAATGTCTATGTGATAATGCAATGAACGATCCCTGACCAGTTACTCTTTGAAAAGAGTAGGGCATTCAGTCCCTTTGGCAGGCTTCTATCTGACTTTATATAAACCAAACAGTGGTGAACATGGTGAAAAGGTCGTTAACAGAAACACATCACCCAGACTGCCTTGTGCCCTGGTAAAGTGTCCAGTGATATATAGATATATATATATATATATATATATATATATATATATATATATATATATATATATATATATATATATATATATATATATATATATATATATATATATATATATATATTTAGAAGCTGGTACAGATATGAGGTACTGGAGGTATCTTAGTCAGACCTCATTATGGGATACCATCTCATACCTTAATGTGTGTAACAGGAGAGTGCCATCTGGTGTTAATAATGAATTTATTTTACATACCCCACAAATCTAACGTTCATATCAATGGCGCTAATGCCATTATCCACCACCAGGGCACTTATTACTAACTGTGACACTAGATGGCAGTGATTTATATAGTTATGGCCTGGTTGTATAAATATGCTTCTCAGACATGTTTGTTCAAAAAGGCCTTGTACAGGTTACTTATGTAACTGTGACTAAGCAGCTGCACTATGAAGAGTGGGGTATTTTATATGCCTCACAGTACGTCAATGCCCCACAAGACAGGTCTGAGATTGGTAAAAACCCCATATCTGATACAATCTCTTTCTATATATATATATTCTTTGTAGATCTTGTATATATATATATATATAAATATATATATATATATATATATATATATATATATATATATATATATATATATATATATATATATATATATATATATATATATATATATATATATATATAAATATATATATACAAGATCTACAAAGAATATCTGAAGGTGCAGAACACTATGAAGCACAATATTCAAGTCAAATACTCACAACTATCTTCTGCTCAGATTCAAACGATCCGAAGCCCAGCGATCTGAGGGCTGACACTCCTATCTTCTTGTGAACTATGAACTTCTCATCATAAGGTATATTGTATGGATCTGAAACCACATTAATTGCTGTGAATGAATGTCTGAGTACACTCAGAAAGACAGGAAACTGTTCATATAAATCAGTATTTCAAATGACATGTAATAAAAAGAATTAAATCAAAACAACCATTAAGGATTACAAAGGTATTTAAATCCTTGGTAAATTCAATCTCGTTATAGTTTGCAACTTTTAACCGTAATGTTCTGTTCACTTCAGTCGTTTCAGCAATTAGAACCAATTTATAAGCAAATCTTTGTGGAATGTGTTTTTTATTTGTTTGTATGGGGTTTTATGTCACTTTCAATATTATTTCAGTTTTTTTGTGACGAGACCAATATAGTTCTGCTTCTCTGCATTGACATGAGACCGGTCCTTGACATTTTTGTTTTGTTATTTAAGATGTAAATTAAGATTGCATGTGGGTAAAGAGAGGGAAATGTGTGACTATTGAGGTATTATATTTCCTACAAGAATGACGTGTTCTAGCTTTCGTATCTGTAAATGGCTACATGAGGTCAGACAGCTGTGAATTCATGATACAATTTCCCATATGAGCTGAGGCCCGTGCCTAAAGGGTTAACCCGCTGTCCTTGTAAATCTGTTACCGGGTGGGTTGTCATGTCAAGGACCTGGGACATGACAATTCAGTGAGGCAGCACTATATCTGCTACAAGTAGGTCTCATCACGAAATGACTGAAATAATGTTGAAAGTGATGTAAAACCCCAAACAAACAAACAAACAAATCAGAAACATTATTTCCTGGAAGATTCCAAAATACGCAAGTGTAAAAAACAAGCAGCACATAAACAATTTAAGACTGCAGTTTGGAAGGTTCCAAAGATATTGATTTGATGTCCACATTTATATAGCGCTGATAACAGACTCGGTCTGTTCATAGCGCTTCATTCAGAAAGCTCTTTTTGAAAAGACGTGTCTTCAGTCTACTTTTAAAAGTACTGACTGAAGGACTACTTCTGATGTCAGTAGGGAGGGCATTCCATAGTCTGGGAGCGATTGCAGGAAAAGCCCTATCATCTATTGTTTTAGGCGCCCCCTGGGGACAGAAAGGTGTCTCCCTCAATATGTCTAACTAGGAGAAGATCACGTATTTACCCCTGGTGGAAGATCCTTTTTCATGCTCCACCACAAAAGGCGAGAATGTTTTCACCTCAAAGCCCCATACATATTTACATTCCCCACGTCTGGTCCTTTCACCTGTTTGTCACCTCCAAGTTCAGGTCTGTTCTATTATGGGGGAAAATCATGGAAATGTACTGTTAGGATGGATCTGGGCATGACTAGTTACCATCAAATTCAGACGACATGAAAACTTTATGAAATCTGTATAAAAGTTGTATGATAGAGGTTTGAAAGCTGTATGAATTTTGTATGAAAGCGAATTTTGTATGAAAGCAGTTTGAACTTTGTATGAAAGCTGTTTGAAAGCTCTATGAAATCTGTATAAAAGTTGTATAGAGGTATAAAAGCCGTTTAAATGCTGTTTGAAAGCTGTATAAAAAGTTGTATGTACGAGAGATGCTAGTTGTTTGCACCGAATAACCGTAATGTTCCCATGTGCTGCTGATAATCGATGCATTAATTCTGCAAACTGACATATTTCTTGGGGTTGCACACAAGCAGGCTATCTCCTGTTCCAGTTAGCGCGTGGTATGCATGGGGACAGCTCTGATGGGCAAAGACATTTATACATATAAATATGCCATAGAAGGACCTGGTGAAATGAAAACTCTATATAGGCATGGTTGGTACTGATGTGGTGCAAGTTGCACATTTCTATGCTGCGCCACAGTGCCTACAACTTCTGTGGATATGAACTACCAGTAAAGCGCTATACCAGACTATGTCCGCTCATGGCGCTTGTACGGGTTATGCCTTGTTGCAGGCTCAGTTATAATTATTGAAAATAAATATAAATATCATTGATGTTTATATTCTGTGCTTGTTACTAAAATAGAATAGTCAGTTTATATTATTCTATTAGTCATCATGTTTTTGTGAACAGTGATTGCAGTGGTCGGTCTGTTAGCTTTGGATTGACTCAGAAGAACTCGCTGCACTTGCAAAGTGGGTAGAGTGTAGGATCTGTGTCTTTTTAAATGGTTATATAAGTGGAGGACGGGAGGTGGTGAGTTTGACTCCCACTGCTGGCAGTGTTACTTTCACACTGGTTAAAAGGCCCGAAAGCTGACATGATATGGCCATATGAAAGGATTGTAAACACCATTTAAATCAGAAATTATAAAAATTATAAAAGCAACGATATTTCATGTGTACATTGTGTCAGAGCCCAAACCCTACTTTTGAAAGAGCCAGATCTAGAATTTTGAATTTGAGTGTATAAACAAGAAAATCTTTTTTTTAAAGAAAGAATTTGTTTACAGTTTCCTTTGGAAAATGAATGATATTTGTATTTTCTCATCGTTTTGAAGTTGCGGTAAATCATGGACCTCATTGACTAGCTCGTACAAACCTGCTCAGAAACTAAGGTCACGAGAGTACGAATCGAATGCATCTACACAAATAACTGACTTGTACACATTAGCACTCGTCGTCTCTAAGCAATATAGAATACAGTATGTTATATCATAGTTTATATTATAACATATATTTATTACTGCTTTAAGAGCATAATAAATTATTCTCCAAATCATGAACATATTGTACAGGATACATATACCTACAAATATTTTCATAATATCATGGTCTAAGCTTCTCTGATTTGTAAAGGATTAGATTCACAATATTTTGGAAGTTGTGACCTATAGGGCTTTTAGTAGGTCACTGTGACCTAGTTACATAAATTTCTCTGAAAATTATGAATAAAGATATTGTGCAAGAAATATGTAGTGAGAATACATGTGGGACACGGATTACGTACATATGAGGAAGGTGAACATATATAATATTTGATAGACATTCATAGACATTATCAGAGACACTAGCATATCCCCATACGAGAGATGACACAGAGCATATTGGTATGCATGCTCATCAGGCCGAAACAGATAATCACTGGCGTGAGGATCTAACACCAACCAGAGATGAGGACCGCGGGTCAAACTCATTAAGGACTTAGGGTGCCTATATAACATGCCTTGGCCACTGCCCGGCGCTCAGTGTCGACTTGCTTAGATGATCCACGACACTCAGCCACATGATCAACACTGTTGCCACTTATGTTGATATTGAGGTGCGGCTTCAAGCCCAAGAACTTCATCACGGTTATCAGTATTTGGGTATTTCATATCACACTCATGCCATGCCATACCTAGCCTGACTCATGTGTTTACCTATACCCCGAATAAAGACTACAATTGTATAAGGTCTATGCTGAGTCTGCAGTCATTCTTATCCCATATAGATAGGTATGTTAGGCAGCTAGGTATCAGGCCTCAACTCATTTAGCCAGCGAGTATAGAGTATATATATCTTACTAGGTCCCCAAATCCTCTGTAACATACATACTATCTGTCGTGTTTTGCAAATTGCCTCCTGTGACCTTGAAAATTGCCCAAGGGGACCCAAAATCGAACTTATCCAAGCCCCTCATAGGTAAATCACATCTACCAAGTTATATAAATTTGACAGAAAATAAAGCATTCACAAGTGAAGTGGCTCTTGTGCTGATCATGACCTTGACCTTGATAAAAAGTGCATCAAATCAAATTACCATGGATATTTATATATATTTACTTAATATCAAGATCTAATCTTCTCTGATTTGTAAAGGATTATATTCAGAATATTTTGGAAGTTGTGACCTATAGGGCATTTAAGTAGGTCATTGTGACCTAGTTACATATTTTTTTTCTAAAATAAAGCAAATCCAACATATGGTCAAATTTTTCAGACATTTTATTCCAATTTTATATAGGTTTTACGGTGTAGGCTTTTGAAATTAATATTATTTTTTTATAGTAACACCTGTATTTTGTCATAAAACATGAGAGTAACAGGATAATTGATATCTGAGGATAACTGTTGCCATGGTAACCTATTAAAATATCATAAAATGAGAAAAATGTTTTAGTTATGAGAATCAGTTAAGAATGGTTTGGCTTAAAACTATCCTTTATTATATCTATTAAACCAAATACAACAGGAAGATCATTTCTAGGCATTTTTGTATCAGATTTGTCTGTTACTGTGGTAACAATATCATTGTGATGGCTATCCTCAGGGGACATATTCACCAATTTGAATATAGCTTCATACTCACTTCATAACCTTTCCAAAACTCAGAAATAGAAATATATATCTTAATTTTAAAATCGAAAATATGACAAGGGATCCTTTGAGATCATGGTTGCCATGCTAAGAAGTCATATTGATAAATAGATATTTAGCAATCAGCCATAATTATTGGGGGAGCCAGATCCAGAATTTAGGAATTGAGTGGTGCCTGAAGTATAACAACTAGCATTTGATATCATTTTGTAGGTCAGACATGGAGCTTTGAGAATCCAGGCAGTGTATAAAAAATTGCATGATTTAAACAAGGTATCAAGAGAAATATGATTGCCATGACAACAAACCAACTTGAGGAAATATTGCCTGACATATTCACCAACTTGAATGCAGCTTTATATCAACCGCATGATCTTTTCAAACTGATCAACTTCATTAAGTAGAAGTTTATTTTTCCAAAATGTATGAGAATAGGAAAATAGATCCTTTGATTGCTATGGTAATATGTTAAAATTAGTATTTATTTACTATAAAATATATTACTGTAGCAACTGTAATCTACAGCGCTATGAGGCCAGGGGCTGTGGCACAGTTGATTAGAGCGCCAGCTTATTAGCACCAGTTTTAGTTAAATGTTTTAGTTATGAGAATCAGTTAAGAATGGTTTGGCTTAAAACTATCCTTTATTATATCTGTTAAACCAAATACAACAGGAAGATCATTTCTAGGCATTTTTGTATCAGATTTGTCTGTTACTGTGGTAACAATATCATTGTGATGGCTATCCTCAGGGGACATATTCACCAATTTGAATATAGCTTCATACTCACTTCATAACCTTTCCAAAAAAAAGAGCCTGCCAGTTTAGTACCCTATGTGTGTAACTGTGAATGCTGTCTCAATACATCAAACTCCATTGAAAAAAACAGTCACTCCAGCAGCTTAGAAACAGACAGAACATATTTTGCAACTTCACCTACAAACCTTGACATCTTCAACCTGCTATAACATGTGTACAAGTATATAACTTGTGAAAGTCAGCTGAAGGGAAGTGAATCTAGTCTCAGTGCTTCATAGTGTAGGCTGCAAATCCTAGGCCATAATAATACCTACCATGCTATGAGTGCACACCAAAACACAGCCTCTAGTGTTGCAGTGTTACCATATTGAATTTCTTTTTTGTTTGGTGTTTTACATTACTTTCATCATTACTTCAGTCACTTCATTCTAAATTGTGAATGGTATAAAATAGAGGGCAGGGGTTGTAATTGAATACTACCTATGTAATTCATGAGTAGTACTGGCAATTCAGAAGTCTTCAAAAATTGGTTTTGGGTTTATTTAATTTCTTTAATGTGTAACTAAATCAAACAAGAAATACTCTAAGACTTATGAATCAAGCAGTCATGATATTTCTGTTGCAAAATATAGTGCAACAGTCTTTCATTCAATATTATCAGAGATTTACAGTTTAGATAATGCTTGTGACGATTTTGTTATCCAACCAGTAAATGATTGTCAAAATTAAAATTATTTATTTATTATCCAAAGTATGATATAAAGTGAATATCTGTGTCTGTTCACTATTTAGAAGGATGATTTTGAAATTTAGAGAAATTGAGATTGATTACACAATATGGCCTGAGGCATCATGTCTATGCTGACGACACCCAGCTCTATATTACTTTGGACCCTAAATCAAATGAGGTAGTGGAGAAATCTACAAAAGAAATCGAAGAGTACATATGTCAAATAAGGAAATTCTCACTGGAAAAAAAAATCTGAAATCTCCAGATCGTCAAATGTTAAAGATCTGGGCGTAATTTTTGATCAAGAATTATCTATGAAGCAGCAAATTAAGAAAATATGTAAAAATGGCTATTTCCATGTTAGAAATCTATGTAAAATAAGGGGTTGTCTTGATGTGAAAACTACAAACACGCTGGCACATTCCTTTATAACTTCTACACTGGACTATGGTAATTCTCTACTGGCAGGAATGCCAAAATGTGAACTGGCAAAACTACAATGACCATATCACCCCTAAACTAATGGATCTTCATTGGCTGCCGGTCCGTGCCAGAATTGATTTTAAAATATCTCTGTTAACATGGAAGATTCAGAATGGCTTTTGCCCCAAGTTATCTATCAGACCTATTGAGGCCAAAAAATGGTGAAAAGAACCTACGGTCTAATGATAATAATGAGTACATAGTTCCAAAAACAAACTCTAAATCCTATGGGGATAGGGCGTTTGCTGTATATGCCCCGAAAACCTGGAATGCCCTGCCCCTTGCAGTGAAAAATTGTAAATCTATTGAATCATTTAAAAAGCATCTGAAAACCCACTTATATCGAGAACACTATCTTCTCAAGCGCCATGAGCAGACCTAGTGTAAAATAGCGCTATAGAAATTTATTATTATTATTATTATTATGATAGGAATGGAATATGCATCCATGCACTGATATCAATTTGCAGTTCATGTATTCAAATCAGTCCATATTTTAAAACAGACAAGGTCGGTGAAAGGCGAAGCTGCATTAGACGATTTAAACAACGATCATAGTCTCAATCAATACCAACACTGGTTTCAATCTCTTTAGATCTCATCAGTTGGATGACTGCATTCTCTTGGGTCCTGCTTATATAGGAATGTGTGGAGGTGCTGGCAACTCCAGAGGTACCTAGCTAGGGCACTAGGGTTCCTCCAGTCTGGAGTTGCCAATAATAATAATAATGATAATAACTTATAATAGCGCTATTTTAGACTATGTCTGCTCATGGCGCTTATCTAGGTAATATTTCTTATAAAGAAATTTTTTAATTTTTTGAAATTTTCTATTTTCTTACAATTTTTCACATGGAAAGGTAGAGCGTTCCAGTTTTTTGGTGCATACGCAGCAAATGCACTCTCACCGTATGTCCTTGAATTTGTTCTTGGTACTACATATTCATTATTTTCATGCGATCTGAGGGTTTTATCACCATGTTTCCATGTCAGGAGCTCAGCTAGGTATTTAGGGGCTTGCTCATTTTGAATTTTCCAAGTCATTAGTGCTATTTTAAAATCAATTCTTGCCTCAACCAATGTAGATCCATTAGTTTTTGGGTGATATGATCTCTCTTTTTCAGTCTTCCCACAACTCTGGCTGCCGCATTTTGTAATTTCTGCAGTTTTGCCAATGCACATTTAGGCAGTCCTGCCAGTAACGAGTTTCCATAGTCCAGTGTTGAGGTAACTAGTGCATGAGCAAGGGTATTTGAAGTTTTCTCCTTCAAACATTTGCTGATCTGTGCAAGATTCCATAGTTTAAAATAGCCTGACTTACATATTTTTTTGACCTGTTGTTTCATACTAAGTTCTTCATCTAGTATTATGGGATCTAGGGATTTGAGCTTCTCCCACTCTTATTTTTTCCGGTATTTGTTTGTTTTTAAAATTACTGTTTTCCACAGATGAGCATTTCAGTTTTTCCGTCATTGATCTTCATTTTATTTTTTTGCAGGAAAGTTCTTATTTCTTTTATGCATGTTTCCATTTCCTTCACTGAGTTTATGGTTTCTCGAGGGCATTTTGAGTCCATAGTGATGTATATCTGGGTGTCATCCGCAAAGATATGATGTCTCAGCCTAAATTTACCTATAATGTCACTGATCCCTGCGGAACCCCATGTCCTCTAGGTTTGACCTCTTTCCTTCAATGGTTACAGTCTGTTTTCTATTTGATAGGTATGATTTGAACCACCAAAGGGCCAACCCTCTCACCCCACATCTCACTTTAAGCCTATTTAGAAGTATTTCATGGTCTATGGTATTGAAGGCCGCAGACGGATCAAGGAGAACCAGCATGACCGTTTTATTGTTATCAATGTCAGTCAGTATGTCATTCTGAACTTTCAGTAATGCGGTTTCAGTGCTGTGAAATTCTTTGTAAGCCGACTGAAATATGCTTTGAATATTGTTTTTCACCAGGTGGCCCACAAATTGTTTAGCCACCGCCCTTTCAATTAATTTCGACAAAAAGGCCAGATTTGATACAGGTCTATAGTTTTTCTTTAATAATTCTAGGCCCAGTTTCTTGATCAATGTGTTATCAGTTTGACTGTGTATTCCCCGATTTATTAATAAAGCTATCTCCCACAAATTATACATGCCTGCGTTGTGTCATCTAAACAGATGTATTCAATTCCAATTAGGTCGTGTATTTATGATCTAACGAACATGAATACAATATATATGAGATAATGCATTGTCCCCTGAATGAATGTCTGGGAGTGTTAAATAGAAAGTTAGACTCCTCCACGCCATCTCAGATGCATGTCCATTTCATCTGGTCATTGCACTTGAATGCCCACCTTTTGGCAAATTATGTGGTTTTAATGTAGCCACATCAATTCAATGCTTCAAACATTTTCAAACCTTGTGAGGGAAATGAGCTATTAAACTCAAGGTCCTTTCATAATTGGGAGCATGCCTTTTAGACATACCTTTACAATAGGTCTGCTAGGGCAATGCCCTTGTGTGTCGCATGTTTGTATCTCAATGAATGAATGGCTGGTGAGTTGTGTTTTAAATTCTTTCTCTGTGGATCAAGTCTGTACTCTGAAAATATTTTTTTTATTTAAGGATGACCTTGAAAGTCGTGGGGGGCAAGGATCCCAAGGTAAAAAAAATCCCCAAAAAATTCTGTGAGCTATTTGCGCCAAGGATCAACTATGGTTCACTTTGATAGTTTGTACTCCAATACGGTGTTATTATGGAACACCCTAGGGTGCACATTACATTATTCCAGACCAGAGAGTGTGGATTGGTTTGTTTGTTTGGGGTATTACATAACTTTCAACATTATATCAGTCATTTCATGATGAGACCTTCTTGTAGCAGATATAGTGTTGCCTCACTGAATTGTCATGTCTCAGGTCCTTGACATGACAACCCACCCAGTCACAGATTTACAAGGACAATGGATTGACCCTTTAGGCACGGGCCTCAGCTCATATGGGAAATTGTATCATGAGTTCATTCTCGGCTCTGCGAGGGATCAAACCCACGACCTTTGGATCATCACAGAGGAACTGGTGCTAATAAGCTGGTGCTCTTACCAACTGCGCCACGGCCCATGGCCTTAGAGAGTGTGGAGGTCGAGACAATTCCTACACTAGGGAGTAAAGGAGAAAGAACTAAAAAGACTGTCTAACAGAGTCAAGATAAAAATCAATCTCATGCCAAGTGGCTGGTCTCCGCAAATACTGACCCAAACGCAGACAAAGAAACCAAGATAAAGTGAGTCAGTGAAGCAAGTGATATGACATACTTGGTGTGTAAGTATACATATATATATAACCGAAACTGGGCCATAAGAATGCTACTACTACTACTACTACTACTACTACTACTACTACTACTGCTACTGCTACTGCTACTGCTTATGCTACTACTACTACTACTACTACTACTACTACTACTACTACTACTTCTACTGCTACTGCTACTGTTTATGCTACTACTACTACTACTACTACTACTGCTACTACTACTGCTTATGCTACTACTACTACTACTACTACTACTGCTACTACTACTACTACTACTACTACTACTACTGCTACTGCTACTACTACTACTACTGCTACTGCTTCTGCTACTACTACTACTACTACTGCTACTGCTACTGCTACTGCTTCTGCTACTACTACTACTACTACTGCTACTGCTTCTGCTACTACTACTACTACTACTACTACTACTGCTACTGCTTCTGCTACTACTACTACTACTACTACTACTGCTACTGCTACTGCTTCTGCTACTACTACTACTACTACTACTGCTACTGCTTCTGCTACTACTACTACTACTACTACTACTACTACTACTACTACTGCTACTGCTACTGCTTCTGCTACTACTACTACTACTACTACTACTACTGCTACTACTACTACTACTGCTACTGCTACTGCTTATGCTACTACTACTACTACTACTACTACTACTTCTAATAATAATAATGATAATAAATGATTTATATAGCGCTATTCCAGACTACGTCTGCTCATGGCGCTTAGGTACTAAGAAAATAGTCAGCTAAATATGCAATGAAACGTGTACAAAATTGTATAATGTATCATGAACACAAACCTGAAGGGCTAAGGGGCAGATCATAATTCATACAGGGGGGACGGGGAGGTGGAGGAAAGTTGAAATAAAAAATATCAGTGAGACCACTTGAAGGGAACAATATTGGGAATGCCAATCTTGAGATAATGAATTATGACTGTCTGTCACATCAGGAGCAGAATAAATATGTAAAGTGATAAACATTTTTTTTTTTAAATATTTGATGGAAATATGTAAAAGTCAAAAACGGCGAACAGACAACTGTGAAAAAATGGCCTAGCTTCGCTTGGCACTACAACCAAAGCATGCTTAAGGGAATTGTCATGTCGCAGGTCCTTGACATGACAACCCACCCAATCACAGATTTACAAGGACAACGCATTCTTGTTGCAACTGTTAATGAACCTTCTGAATTTTGGCAAATATTTGCGTGTGAAGGAAAGTACTTAGAGTGAAACAGCATCATCCAATTAAAAAAGTAGTGTAAAATATAAAATAATTAAGATATGCCATCATAAATGTCACAAACAAGAAGAGAATTGTGAAACATGTGCGCATTCTCAACATGACAAGTACTCAATAACGCACGGAACATCACTCAGAACAATTTACAATTCTCACGGAGGGTGGATACTTGTTTGTTTGTTTGTTTGTTTGTTTGTTTGGGGTTTTACATCACATCTCTAACCAACTGCGCCATAGCCAATTCTCACTTGCTGTCCCAAAGTGGTTGCTTTTCATACTATAAAGAAACCATATAAATACACTTAACGTTTAGGTATAAGACGCTTCATATTTCTGTTCGGAGGGGACATTTGACTCACTGCTATCTTCTTAAAGGCGAAGATCAGCCTCAGTGTATTGGATGTCAAAGGGCTTTGACTATCTAACATGTTTTAATTGAATGAATATTAGTAGGACTCAATATTTTAATGTGCAAGATATACATACGTTATTTGATGCTGTAGATACTTCTGTGAGAGTATCGTTTTAAACCAAATAGGAATTTATAACCTTTATATCTTAAGTGTGGAGCTCTTGTTTATTTAGGTCATTGACCTATTTATCAAGAACCACAAAACATCAAATGGTATTTTAATGTCTTTTAAACAATTTATACAATTCACATGTATTATATACATAACTGATTTTGGTAAAATTCTGTGATGTAAGGATTGTTTATATCTTATCTTGTTATACATTATTATCTCGTAAACCTTTATGTTTTTACCATTTTAAATGACCTAAGCGGTTAATGTGCCTCCAAGCAACCATTCATTCATTCATTCCGAGGGAATGAATATTAATAAATGCACATGGAAACATCATTTAGTGATCTTAAAATATGATTAATACATTGGCCAGTAGCTGCTGCATAAGACCAAATTACTGTCGGTGTTTTTCTCATAAACACACTTTTGATAAAAAATGATAAAAAAGTCTCAAAATTGTAAAAAAAAAAATGTTGAGCAAATTAAAAACCAAAGCAAAAGAAAAACCCCTCGGTTAGTAGTTGACACATTAACAGCTGGATTGTTTTTTGTAGTATTTTATATACAAAGCATCTTGTGCTATGTTTTTTGCTCTTTTTTGCTGGATTCTTTTCTTGTTTTTTGTTGTTGTTTTTTTACTTTTATTAATATGGCAGGAAAAAGCTTTGGAATGCTCCTTACGTTAAAATGACACGATATTGTAATGGTTGTTGACTTACCATCAGACTCTGCAGGCCTGTTAGCAAAATCACTGCCTCTCAGACACGATATTGTAATGGTTGTTGACTTACCATCAGACTCAGCAGGCCTGTCAGCAAAATCACTGCCTCTCAAACACGATATTGTAATGGTTGTTGACTTACCATCAGACTCTGCAGGCCTGTTAGCAAAATCACTGCCTCTCAGGCACGATATTGTAATGGTTGTTGACTTACCATCAGACTCTGCAGGCCTGTCAGCAAAATCACTGCCTCTCAGGCACGATATTGTAATGGTTGTTGACTTACCATCAGACTCTGCAGGCCTGTTAGCAAAATCACTGCCTCTCAGGCACGATATTGTAATGGTTGTTGACTTACCATCAGACTCTGCAGGCCTGTCAGCAAAATCACTGCCTCTCAAACACGATATTGTAATGGTTGTTGACTTACCATCAGACTCAGCAGGCCTGTCAGCAAAATCACTGCCTCTCAAACACGATATTGTAATGGTTGTTGACTTACCATCAGACTCAGCAGGCCTGTCAGCAAAATCACTGCCTCTCAAACACGATATTGTAATGGTTGTTGACTTACCATCAGACTCAGCAGGCCTGTCAGCAAAATCACTGCCTCGCTGCAGAAACGCCTCCCGGATCACCCTGGGACTGTTCAGAATTATTGTCAACCTAGAAAAAAAAAAAAGTTTTGATAAAAAACTGCTTCAGTGATTGTGCTTAGTGTAGTTTTCATTTATGGATTTTTCATTGGACATTTCCACTTTATGTGTTGTGTTTATTGTTGATTGATCTGTAGATATATGCTTTAACACGCAAATCTATGAACTAACTCTCACAAATGGCACCTTAATAGTTCAATAATCTTTACAACAACATCACTTGATGTTCTGTGGACAACATTAACAAGATAGGATAAACTAAGTTGTTTCTACGGTTGAGAAGGCCGGACAATATGTTGTCTCTTCCGATGTGGACTAAATGTGATAAAATATTAGTGAGTTTTCTTTCAATATGATAATTTTGTGATAATCAATGCATTATTTCGCATGCGAAAAGTGGGTGCATCTTGGCCCTAATATATTTTGCCATCATAAGCATACCCTCCCCAGCAGGACTTCTCTATCATATCAGTCCCTGCCTAACCCTCCATAGCAGGACTTCTCTATCATATCAGTCCCTGCCTACCCTCCACAGCAGGAATTCTCTATCATATCAGTCCCCTCCACTGCAGGACTTCTCTATCATATCAGTCCCTGCCTACCCTCCACAGCAGGACTTCTCTATCATATCAGTCCCTGCCTACCCTCCACAGCAGGATTCTCTATCATATCAGTCCCTGCCTATCCTCCATAGCAGGACTTCTCTATCATCATATCAGTCCCTGCCTACCCTCCATAGCAACACTTCTCTATCATATCAGTCCCTGCCTACCCTCCACAACAGGACTTCTCTATCATATCAGTCCCTGCCTACCCTCCACAACAGGACTTTTCTATCATATCAGTCCCTGCCACCAAAGGTATAAAGGTGCGCACAGAATCGACTGCAAGTCATCAATAGTCACAATGTGAACCGATTGGTGAAAGAATGTAAATAGATTTGTTTTGTACTAGCAGTTGTTCTGATTGGTTACCTGATTACGATTAATGACATGATGTTGTTCAATTCAGATTTGATGATCTTTTTGTGAGCAAGGCAAGTATTTAGAACGTGGGGAATTCCAAATTTTGAATGGTGTCAAATAAAGGGGCATGACTGCAGAGGTAGTAATTGAAAACTAACTATGTAGTGCATTCAGAATTTAGAATAATTCTTTATAATGTTCACATTTGCCTCTTGAGACTATGATAAATATTGACTACAACATCTTATTAAATACTGTATACATTCGCGAAATTAAATGGACGCGAAATTGAAAATGCATTACGCAATACGAGGTCGTCATGTTAAAAAGCGGGAGTGACGGGGACAAGCTCTTATTTTTGGCGCGAAAACAATTGGAGTCTATGAACACGCATTGAAATA
This sequence comes from Amphiduros pacificus, assembly GCA_949316495.1. Taxonomy (NCBI): domain Eukaryota; kingdom Metazoa; phylum Annelida; class Polychaeta; order Phyllodocida; family Hesionidae; genus Amphiduros; species Amphiduros pacificus. The sequence continues at coordinate 36,711,575 of OX439011.1, read as the reverse complement.
TTAATAAATTGCGCAATGATGGATCCCTGGCTTCTCCTCGTGTTGCGGACGTGAATTACCGCAACATCACGTACATGATATTTACGTTTTACTTCATGGATAAATTATCGACCTGCGAAGCATAATGTGTGATAATATTGGGTAAATACCTTTATTTATCATTTAAAACGCAATTAAAATGGATCCACGTGTGAAGGCATTTCTGTCAACAAGGAAGACACGACTCAACGCAACACGTGGTCGCAATTTTGAAAGGCGGAAGTGACGGGAAGAGGCTCTTGTTTTTAGCGCGAAAACGATTGTTAATATATTGCGCAATAATGGATGGTTTTGTTCTGTTCTCGACCTGCAAAGCGCAATTTGTGATAATATTATGTATATACCTTTATTTATCATTTAAAACGCAATTAAGATCGATCCACGTGTGAAAGCATTTCAGCCAAAAAGGGAAGACACGATGTACATGACGTCCTTAATCTTAGCGTCACAACTAACACGTGGGAGAATATTTCTTTGTGTATTATAAAGCCAATGATATTCATTATATCGCTTTTAATTATTATTGTTTATATCGATCTTAGCATCAAAACAAAGCGTGTTAATACACAAAGAAATATTCAACCACGTGTCCGATATTTGCTTTCACGCTAGTATTGCGTAATGCATGTTAAATGAATGGATGGTTTTGTTCTGTTCTTGACCTGCAAAGCGAATTTGTGATAATATTGGGTAAATACCTTTATATATCATTTAAAACATATTATTTCGAAATGCTTTGTTTTGACTTTGTTCTCACTGATTTCAATTATCAGCGTTCACAGTTTTGCATCTCGTCATTGTTTCCACTGCTTTGAGTCGTGTCTTCCCTTGTTGACAGAAATGCTTTCACACGTGGATCAGTTTTAATTGCGTTTTAAATGGATTGATGGTTTTGTTCTGTTCTCGAACAATTTGTGATAATATTGGGTAAATACCTTTATTTATCATTTAAAACACAAACAAAGTGTTTCGAAATTTTTTGTTTTGTTCTGTTCTCGACCTGCAAAGCGTAATTTGTGATAATATTATGTACTAGAAATCCAAAATTCGCGAAAATAAAACGGCGCGAACCTGGCGAAAACGGCGATGGCGCGAAAATAACTAGGCGCGAATTTTTCTCGGTATACAGTAGACGAGAAAAAAGATGTGGTGTTAGGGGAAATGCTCTAGAGTAGTATAGATCATATTTATCAGGTAGAAAACAATGCGTCACAAATGAAAATATCTACTCTAGGTTATGACCTCATAACAGAAGAAATAATGGGGCTGCACTGGCTGCGTGTTGAGACCAGAATAGATTTTAAGATAGCATTACTTATGTGGAAGGTACATAATGGCAAAACACCTGAATACATAACACGACTTTTAATACCTGAATTAGGTGTAAGACCTCTCAGATCAACTGAAAACAATGAATATATTGAATTTAAAATATATATATATATATAATCCATACTGTCTCCCAGTGGATATTGAAAATATCTCTCCATATTTGTTGCCGAGACGGAGCAGGTCCAGGTGAATGGTGTCCTCTGAAACCTGGAGCATTGACCCCACTATGGGCAGCCCCCATGGACCGGGGGGAAGACGGCGGCCTCTCCGCATGAGCTTGTAGCATAAATAGCCAACGACGCCGGATCCCAAGATCCACCATTTGTAGTGCTTGACCACTGGAAATCCAGCATCTGCAGCAAAATAACCCTGGCTTAATGTTGCAAACGGTTTCTTTAAACTATCCATATTTCCTCTCTCTTGGCACTCTGTATTCTTGTTTGTATGAAAGGGGGGAGGACTTCTTTTTGTTCCCTCCAATTTATGACAGTACACCACCTCGCAGGTGCCCGTATACCGTGCCCGGAATTCCGGTCATGCGTCACTGGAAATGTGGGTTGTTGTTTAGGGTTTCCCTGTTCTATATTTATGTCAATGGCTGTACACGATTGTCAAACTCCACCAGAGGGCGACGTGGTGAACCTATCACCTCTGTACAAGGTGCCTTTTTGTGCTGGTTCAGCACATCCACCAATTTTTATGTAATTGTCCATCTTACTTATTTTTTTTCTTAAATTGTACTCAGATTGGTATATTATGATATATTTCACCCTTAATACAAAATTTTGTGCATGTAGAAACAACTATTACGAGAAATAAAACTTGGAACTACTTTCTCAACCGGAGGAGCCATTTCCTGGGGTAGTGATAAGGCGGAACCACAACAAAAATGGCCGCTTTGTTTACAATTTGAATTCTCATAATCTTTTATACTTTTGGTCAATATAACCAACAAAAAATGTTCAAATGTTAACAAATGAACTCAAATACATCTCAAGGCAACTTCATATTTGATATTAAGAGATGTTAATACGTCAATCACATTTACAACACACTGACAGTTCTTGAGCACATGGCCAGTAAAAGTAGTACCGGAGGAATATTAATCTGGGTTGGCCAGAGGTAATAGTTTGCGTGTGCCTCTGGTGGACAGTGTGCACGATTGTATGAAAGGCCATCCCTGTCATTGAACAACCAATAAGAACACAGGGATTTTTGCTAACGCGCTCCCAAATCTTACTTACGCGCTACTTCTCAGCCAATCAGATTGCAGTATTAATTTCGAGCGCGCTCGAAATAATTTCGGTCGCGCTGGCCAAAATTTCGGTCGCGCTGGGCAGAGCCAATCAGAATACAGTTTACAAGCATACAACTAAGTAATAAATGTAAATAAACATCAGCACGTGGCTGCTACGAGGTATGTAATGATTGTATTTTCCAAATGCTAACCAAATTGAAGAATGAATCTTAACACTGTTACAATATTTGATACATTTGCCTTTGAACTTATTACATGCACACTTCACGTCATGATGTCTGCTTCTTTACCTGAGCAGAGCGTCAAATGAAATAAATTGTTTCAATTTTTGATACATTTGTAGATCTACTTGTTCGAGATTGCATTTGATTGATAACTGAGTGGCACCAGCAAATAAACATCTCCACGTGTACAGTGAGTATATGACGTGATTGGACATGTGAAAATTTTTCCAACAGTCATGGAAACAATAAAAATGGTACGTATTTGACATGTATAATGTGTTTGGGATTTGACATGTACCTGAGGGTGGGATGTGTATTTTGGTTGGTTGGGTTGTGTATTGTGATGGGCTGGGATGTGTATTGTGGTTAGTCATCTTTTTAAGTTCTAATCCTTTTTACTGTAACCTGTTTCTTATCTATTCTGATCATCATTATAGTTTGAAACCATAATCAGTATTGGGGTAGACTCAAATGAATATTAGGTTACATGATACAATTGCCGATGAACTTGTTGCACGCTTCAAGTCATGATGTTTGCTTCAATGTTGCTTTACTTGAGCAGAGCGTCAAATGCGTCAAATGAAATATATTGTTTCAATTTATGATAGGTCCAGACCATATATGACTGGTAGGCCATGTGTAATGAGTCTGGTGTTTGACGTATGACTGGTAAACCAAATAGTAGGGTGGGATGTGTATTGTGGTAGGCTGGGATGTGTATGTGGTAGGCTGGGATGTATATTGTAGTAGGGTGGGATGTGCATTGTGGTAGGCTGGGATGTGTATTGTAGTAGGGTGGTATGTGGGATGTGTATTGTAGTAGGGTGTTATGTGGTATGTGTATTGTAGTAGGGTGGGATGTGCATTGTGGTAGGCTGGGATGTGTATTGTAGTAGGGTGGTATGTGGGATGTGTATTGTAGTAGGGTGTTATGTGGTATGTGTATTGTAGTAGGGTGGGATGTGCATTGTGGTAGGCTGGGATGTGGTATATATGTGTATTGTGGTAGGGTGGTATGTGGTATGTGTATTGTAGTAGGGTGGTATGTGGTATGTGTATTGTAGTAGGGTGGGATGTGGTATGTGTATTGTGGTAGGGTGGTATGTGGTATGTGTATTGTGGCAGGCTGGGATGTGTATTGTGATAGGGTGGGATGTGTATTGTGGTAGGATGATGGCAAAATAACACATAACACAAGGTAATTCAAAGTTACAGTTAATTTAATGGACAAGACGTAGTGTTCTAAATGAATAAAATTAAATAAAAAACTAAAGGATCATGTCTTTTGTTGCGATACAAGTTTATTGTTCTTATCAACCTCAATATATATGTGTATATATATATATATATATATATATATATATATATATATATATATATATATATATATATATATATATATATATATATATATATATGATTTCAGACAATGTCAGCAAATCAGCATGCCAGTTGATATGCTAGAAGAGGTTGCTAACTGAGTAACTAGATTAGGCAAAAGAATCTGTTGATAGCTGAATGTTTATGTACCACATGCTTGCAACATGTTGAGCACATACTTACAATGTTTTATCACAACATGTTCTGGTGTTTGATATATGACTGGTAGGCCATACTTAATGCTCATGATCAGGAATCTGATGATCTGGTATCATTCCATTTAGGTAACATGAAGATTTGACCAGGGAACATGATATTTTGATCATGCAATCAATTCATTTGATCTGAAACCATGACAATTTGGTTAGAAGATTTGCATTATTTTTTTTCCATTTTATTTATCTGCAATTTTCTTCCAAATTTTCAATTTTCTTCCAAATTTTCAATTTTCTTCCAAATTTTCAATTTTCTTCCAAATTTTCAAATAATCACATTTATTACTTACAAGTCTGATGATGAGATTTAACCCCATTTTTACCCATGACCATAACTAATGGCCAAGGGTAAGGTCTAGGGCATCACTTTTATATTTTAGTTTTTGCATGTTGAAGTTAAAATATACTTCAGCTTTACTATGTTGATTTTTTATATATATTATACCACTTTTTGTCACACGAAATGAGGAACAGAATAAAAAGGACACAAATCATTTTATGCTTTACCTGTTTTTATTGCACATCATGGAATAAACACTAGAGCAGAACTAGCAATACATAATTGCATTTCTTGTCTGGCTTAGCTTGTGATGAGTGCTTTCTTTGCAAAATATGCTTAAATTATATTTTTCGTTTAAAGTATCATTCTCATGTCAAACACCAGACTCATCATACATGATCTACCAGTCTCATAGAAAAAAACATTGGCACGAAACCTAATTAAATTTTCAACTTGTACTCTGAACATTTTTGTTCCATATCAAATATTTGTTAAAAGTTCTGTTGAACTGTTCATGCAGCATGTTGGTCCATGTATGTAAAACGTATAAATTTATAATATTTACATGATATGTTTTGACTTCTTCAATTCCTACAAATTTTGCAGAGCAATATTTTTATCTCATAACTGTGGCATAATTTCATTAAATATAACAACAACAAAAATCAACTTTCTATATGGGACATGCATGTTACTCTTTACAGGGGCTCTTATGAGTTTTTCTAATGTCCCTTTAAAGATACCTCCTGATAAAGAAATATATAAAACCTGAATAACTTTATGATCATAGATGGGAAAATACATTGATCTACCATAGTCTACATCCATAGGAATTGCAAGAAGGTTTTCTTTCACACAAACATTTCTAACATCTAAATAAATAATATTTGGATACAAATATTCACATGATATGAAGATCTAATCTTCTCTGTGACCAAGTTCTATAAATGCTATTTGTAGTCTTGCAAAATATTACAAATAGCCAATTTAAAAAATGAAAATAGCCTATTTAAAAAATGAAAATAGCCAAAGTTCACTCAAATATCAAACTTATCCAAGCCCCTCATAGGTAGATCATACCTACCTCTTTTTCTTGCAAAGAGATGGAAAATTGTATTATAGAGGTTAAAAAATTCCTAATAGAGAATAAGATGAAGATAAATGATGTAAAAACAGAAATGCTTTTATGTGGTAAAAGCTGTGAATTCAGAAGAAAAAATGTACCTAATGAAATTATAGTAGGAGAAACTAAAATTCCTAGATCAAATACTGTTAAGGATCTAGGGGTTATTCTAGATCAAGAACTATCTATGAAATCACAAATCAAAAATATGTGTAAAAATGGTTTCTTTCATGTAAAAAAATTATCAAGAATAAGAAATTGTTTGGATGAAAAAACTGCCAACACTCTTGCTCATGCATTTGTTACCTCTACCCTTGACTATGGAAATTCACTTCTAGCTGGTTTACCTGAGTGTGAATTAGTTTAAAGGCAAGATGTCATTCCTGTATATGATGACAAGATGTCACGTCCCGTATATGATGGTAAGATGTCACATCCCGTATATGATGGCAAGATGTCACGTCCTGTATATGATGACAAGATGTCACATCCCGTATATGATGGCAAGATGTCACGTCCCGTATATGATGGCAAGATGTCACGTCCCGTATATGATGGCAAGATGTCACGTCCCGTATATGATGGCAAGATGTCACGTCCCGTATATGATGGCAAGATGTCACGTCCCGTATATGATGGCAAGATGTCACGTCCCCTATATGATGGCAAGATGTCACGTCCCGTATATGATGGCAAGATGTCACGTCCCGTATATGATGGCAAGATGTCACGTCCCGTATATGATGGCAAGATGTCACGTCCCGTATATGATGGCAAGATGTCACGTCCCCTATATGATGGCAAGATGTCACGTCCCGTATATGATGGCAAGATGTCACGTCCCCTATATGATGGCAAGATGTCACGTCCCGTATATGATGGCAAGATGTCACGTCCCCTATATGATGGCAAGATGTCACGTCCCGCATATGATGGCAAGATGTCACGTCCCGTATATGATGGCAAGATGTCACGTCCCCTATATTATGGCAAGATGTCACGTCCCGTATATGATGGCAAGATGTCACATCCTGTATATGATGGCAAGATGTCACGTCCTGTATATGATGGCAAGATGTCACGTCCCCTATATGATGGCAAGATGTCACGTCCCGTATATGATGGCAAGATGTCACATCCTGTATATGATGGCAAGATGTCACGTCCCCTATATGATGGCAAGATGTCATGTCCTGTTGTGTAGAGATAATAATGTGCTTTAGGATGTGCCATGGAAAAATATTCTTGTGGTGGATTGTTCTCAAGTTCATTATACCCAAGATGTGCCAACCTGACTTATCCCAAGTTGTAAATGCTGAAAGAAACAAATGCACGATTGGCACCTAGTTGTGGAACCCCGACTTGTGCGAGCAGAGCTCTGGAGGCTACGTCGGGTTGTGAGGTGTCCCCTATCTCTCGTGAAGAGACAGGTCGCGACCCCGGGGGGGTTACTCTTATAGTCAGCATTACCGGGGAAGCTGGGCTAAATAGGGTCCTTTTCGCTGATATTTTTCCTAAAACAGGTTAAGATATTTCATCATTTCCCCTAAAACAGGGTACTTTTTTTCAAATTTCTCCCTAAAACAGGGATCACAATCGCCCTTTCCAAATCTCTCCCTTCTGCATCATCCCTAAATGAGGGTATAAAAAATTCAGCTAGTCCTAAATCAGGGTACAAATAATGATAGAATATTTCCCTAAATCAGGCTCTGGGGTTTTCAGTTCCATCCGGGTTAAGATATTTTATCATTTTCCCTAAAACAGGATACTGTTTTTCAAATTTCTCCCTAAAACAGGGCTCACAATCCCCTTTTCCAAATCTCCTCCTTCTGCATCATCCCTAAATGAGTGTATCAAAAATTCAGCTAGTCCTAAATCAGGGTACCAAATTTCAGCTAGTCCTAAATCAGGGTACCAATAATGATAGAATATTTCCCTAATTCAGGCTCTGGGGTTTTCAGTTCCATCCCAGCCTCCGCGGGTTAAAATCATGAGAGTACCCCCCCCGGGGTCGCGACACAGTGTCGCGACCTCAGTGTGAACACCACACACACTCTACACTTATTATTAAGATATCCCAAATATCTTACACAACTAATCTTGCTTTCTGGCGAGTTTCATGTCTGAATTAAATAATTTGAAGAAGTTATTTAGGATTACACTTCAGAGGCAGTGAATTCCCCCCATTGATGAGCCATCGTCGGTGTATGGAGTGTGCGTCAAGATAGGCTGTTTCTAAAATACGTCATAGAGAGGTCCCAAGTGGGTTGCACGTGTGAAACTGTATTCTGACACACTCGCTAACCAATGTGAGACAAATGCTCACTTTTGGGCCAGATAACCTTTGAACAAAGAATACTTCCTCTTAACATTTTTGGTGGGAGAATTCAAGCCGATATGAATATCAATTTGATTTATGAACGTTTGCTGAACCCCCGTTTGCACCTCCAGTAACTTGATCACATGACACAAGATGGCACCCACATCAACAAGTCTGGTCTTCTGCTCTTAGATATGTTTCATTTTCGGCTAATATCAAGCTTCCATAATCTTATAGCAAGACACAAATAAATCAGGTGACTAGTTTTAAGTACCAGAAAATCAACTTTTTAATTTGTCACCTCATATCTGTCACGGCCACGGGCCGTGGCGCAGTTGGTTAGAGTGCCAGCTTATTAGCACCAGTTCCTCTGTGGTGATCCGAAGGTCGTGGGTTCGATCCCCGGCCATGCCGAGATTGAACTCGTGATACAATTTCCCACATGAGCTGAGGCCCGTGCCAAAAGGATTAACCCGTTGTCCTTGTAAATCTGTGACCGGGTGAGTTGTCATGTCAAGGACCTGCGACATGACAATTCAGTGAGGCAGCACTATATCTGCTACAAGTAGGTCTCATCGCGAAATGACTGAAATAATGTTGAAAGTGATGTAAAACCCCAAACAAACAAACAAACAAACATATCTGTCACGAGAATGTCACACTAGGTGTGTGGTTTGGAATCTCTTCATGGGTGAATGGGATGACACTGAAACGGTCATATAGCTCCGACCAGAAGAGAACAAGGAGGACCAAATGCCGTTTCTCTTAAACTAATTGGCACCCGCCGTCTAGCCGGTGGCGAGAGTGGCAGATCGCCGGATCCTCCATTTTGTCCCGCTGAATTCGCCGAGGGTATTCAGAGGGCGGAGGTCGGCGTCCGCCGCCTTCCGCCGTCAGAACCCACCGGTTCAATCGCAGAGAAATGGGATAACCCGGGCTAACTTGCCGGACCCAATCGTGTACAGCTAATCAATCAGAGCAATCCCCTCCAAAAGAGTGACAATATTCGCCCGCTGCACAACCAGATGTCCTTGAAAGTCCTAATATAGGTTTGGACTGCATAGTCTATCGATTTTCATTTTCTCAGGTTTAAACACAAGACTTGTGTGGGTTGTGTAATGTCTGTAATGTGAACACACTCGTGGTAAATAGGACAGAACTCCAAGGACGCTGAGAGGCGGGTTATTTATAGCTTTATGCTCAAGTTATGCCCAAGTGTCCAGGGTATAAGCAAATACATTTTAATATGCCTAATTGTCACTTGACACATCTGACCAATCAAAGCACAGTATCCCGATTAATATTCATGACAAGTAGCTACTGATTTAAGGGGGTGGCGAATGGTAGCCCAATTGACTTAGAAGGTGGTGTAAGGTATTTTATGAAGATATGTTTAGGTTCTGAAAAAAATTGAAAATTTCTGAGCACGGGAAAAAAGGGAAAAAATAGCAAATTTATTTTCCTCCACCGCCCTAAATGTTTAATGGTCCGTCCCTAATAATTCACCTTGTGACGGCTGCTGACCACAATGCTGACCACTTGATACGGGGCAGTGTTGTTTGTGTTCTACTTTCCACCTATCCCCACTAGTTTAACCAGTATAAATGATGGCCAAACTGCTGAATGGTGACACCGCCGTGTACCACAAGGATTTCTCTCTTCCGTCGTTATGACAATATTAATCTCTCACACTATCATAATGTTGATTTTGACTGGATCATTTTGTCAAAGTGGAGACAAACTTGACAAACGTAGAATATATTTGTTCATAATTCATACTGCATTGTAGGGCCCCCATAGGGGGGGTATGAAAAACCCAATAATCCCCCTTTTTTTACCTAAAAATCCAAAAATCCTTATCTTTTGTAGCCAAAAATCCTTAAATATTTTTCCCCTCAAATCTAAAAATCCAAAAGTATAAAACAAAAAATCCTAAAATATGTTTACATTTAGTACAAATATCATGAAACTCATATCTAAATCATTAATTGTTTGAATTAATAATCCTTTATTACTGAAAAATCCTAAAATCCAATTATCTTATTAAAAATCCATTAATCCTAAACACTTTCCTCAAAATCCAAAAATCCCAGATATTTCACCCCAAAAATCCAATAATCCCTCTTTTTTAGGCCAAAAATCCAATAATCCTAAAACCCTATGGGGGCCCCCATTGTCGACACCAAGATCTAGGGGTACTGAAAGGATGTATGTATAGTAATTACGTGCGGGAAGATATTTCCTAGTTCACAGTTCACAGTTCACATTTCATTTTTCAAATTTTTTTCCGAAAATTTGACTTTGCGTTACATTTTAATTTCAAAACATAGGACGCAATAATTCAATTCTTGTGAAATTTTCAGGGATTACTACCAGGTGATATATATCTATATATGGCCACAAAAAAATATTGCCGCAATGCAAAGGTGAAAAATAAATTGTTGAAATTGGAATTTCAAAAAAAAAATACAATAATATATATTCTGGAATTAAAAATAATTATATATCCCACCAAAATCAGTTTAAAATGGGTTACTTTTTCAAATATTTCATGTTTGACCTCTTTGTTCAACCAACCCCTTATACTAATTGCTCAATTAGCGGAAATTTTAGGCAGATACTATGTACCCTATAGACGAATCCCTAGAAAGGAAAACATCATTGAAACATCTCTCATATGGGAAAAATAATGTACAAACAAAAATTATAATTTACAGATTTTTAATTTCTTTCTCATGTTTGACCTCTTAATTCAACCCCTTCTGATAATTGCTTAATTAGTCAAAAATTCTGGAAGATACTAGAGACCCTACAGGTGAATCCCTATAAAGGACAACACCATTGCAACATCTCTCATAATTATTTTTCATTGCAGAATATATATTATTGGGTTTTTTTTCAAAGTCCGATATGTCGCATTTGTATTTGCATATTTGAAGCAAGCGGAAAGGTACAAAGCATTCAATTTTAGCTATAAATAGCGTTTTTTTAACAGCTGGTAATGAGCCAATTTCTTTGATAAATAATTAAATGTTAAAAACTTATAATTACAGTAGAAATATCATTAGGCTTGAACAATCTTTGTCAAATAGTGTTCATACAATATCATTTATTTTTTATTTTGCAGTTTTCAATGGCGAAATTGCCAGTTGATGTCAAAATCTCAATACTTTACCAGCCAGCCAATTAAATTCATCAGTCTGTCAGCTAGGCCATTTTGAAATGTCAAATGTATTTTGAGCCAGCTGATTCACACAAAAAAAGTTCCCAGCTGGTAAACATACCAGCTGGAAATGAAATGCATTAGTTACAAGCTGCCAGCCAGAAAAGTGTGCATATTGGCTCTTTTTGCATATCATATAGTGGTTGGCCCCTGACATTATTTCAGTCATTTCATGATGAGACCTATTTGTAGCAGCTATAGTGCTGCCTCACTGAATTTTACTGTCGCAGGTCTTTGACACGTGCCTCAGGTCATGTGTTCAATCTTGGTTGGCCGGGATCGAACCCACGACCTTTGGATCACCACAGAGGAACTGCTGCTAATAAGCTGGCGCTCTAACCAACGTGGCCTGTTCAAATTGAACTATTGACAGCCTTAATACTCGTCTGTACTGGGAGGCATTTATAATACCCCACTTTTCATAATGCAGCTGCTTAGTCACAGGTAACACACACACACAAACTTCAAAATATGATATCAAAATCAGGGCAATGACTGGAGAGGCAGTGAAGCTCTGCGATATATATATATATATATAATGGCGCAACTAAGGATCCGTGACGTGGCTTTGTCTGATATAAAGCATTGATACACATGGGCAGCCACTGACAAATGGGTCATTTGATGTTCTGTTGTGTAAAATCACTGGGACTAAGTCAGTGATCTGTTTCTTATAAAATAATAATTATTAATAATTATCAATAATATGAATAGGAATGATAAAGTCATTAAATTCATTCATACGCGCCATCTGCTGCACCAATAAACGTGATCTTAGGCTCATTGGAAAGGAAAAGATGAAAGAAATATTAAGAAAGGTGGAGCGGACACAGCATAATTTCCTTTTATTATTAGTCAAAATAGCCAAAATCTGGTATTTGAAGCAGAACGGAGGGAGGAGTTTTATCAAAGGTAATAGCAGTATTCTACATGATCATATTAAGGGGTCATAGCGGGTTTAAAGCGCCTCTCTGATTCATAATGATTGGGTCATCTTTTTGGATTTAAGACATATGTGGTTTAAAATGCTCTTAGAAATCTTTAGAATGTTTTTTTCTGTGTCATAAGCGACTTGTGTAAGTAACAAATGGCATTAAGTGGCATTATATCTGAAAACTAAAATTCAAGGACCTGCGACATGATAATTCAGTGAGGCAGCACTATATCTGCTACAAGTAGGTCTCATCACGATATGACTGAAATAATGTTGAAAGTGATGTAAAACCCCAAACAAACAAACGAACAAACAAACACATAGCCTCATACAACTCTGATCACCTTGCTCATAACGTGAAAACCATTTCATTGGGAGTAAATTTACCTTTCTACTCCGATTTTTGACAAAACTATGCTCTTTTGAAAGAATCTCGTAGAATAATAACACAACTGTGTTTACTTTGCTCGAAACATCAAGACATTTTCATTGCAAGTTAATTTGTCTTTCTACTCCAATTATTGACGAAATGTGGTTTTTAGATTTATTTGACTTATTTGAAGTCGCAGAGCTTCAGGAATGGGGAAAATGTTTGTCTGGCCTTCTGTCCATCTGTTCTACTCCAATTATTGTGGAAACCATAACTTTTTGTCCATCAGTTTGCCTGTCCATCTGTTCTACTCCAATTATTGTCGAAAATATGATCTTTTGTATATAATAATAATGATGATGATGATGATGATGATGATGATGATGATGATGATGATAATAATAATAATAATAATAATAATAATAATAATAATAATAATAATAATAATAATAATAATAATAATAATCAATAATATGAATAGGAATGATAGAGTCATTAATTAACTCATACGCAGCATCCGCTGCACCAAACAGCTTGATCTTGGGCTCATTTGAAAGAAAAAGTTGAGATATTAAGAAAGGCGGAAGGGACATAGCATACATTCCTTTTATTATTAGTCAAAATAGCCAAAAACTGGTATTTCAGGCAGTACAGAGGGAGGAACTTACATAAAGGTAACAGCAGTGTTTTACATGATCACATCAACATAATTTATGATGTTACCATGACGTCACTATGTTAACACTTGTCTGATGTCACTATGACAACATTTGCCTGTCTGACGTCACTATGATGACACATTTCTGTATGACGTCATCATGTTTATCTTACTTGCAATGTCAAGAAGACTTCACTCCAGATTAAATCATCTTTCTCCTCCAATTATCATGAATTATTGACGAAACTGCGGCCATTTGTACAGTGACCGGCAGCCAAATCTGGACACTTTCATGTTTTTCACTCCTGATTTTCACAAAACCTTTAAAAACTGTGTAAAAACTGCTCACATCGAAAGAAGATCTTCGACTTTAACGGTCTGTGGAGTTTTAATGATACCCGTTCAATATTAACAGAAATAGCGTGATTTTCACGCATTCAACAAACCTGCAGATTGTCCGAGTTCACATTGAGTTATATGGTGATGTTGGTTACGTCACCACTTCTGACGTCATTTGACAGTGACACAAACATTCGTGCCGTGAAAACAAATAAACACTTTTAACGTTTTGAAAGGTACAGGAATTGCAAAGTGACGTGTGAGACCTGACATTCAGCTCAATTGCAATTAGTACAGCAAGGTATGCTAGATGTTTGACCAATTTAAAAATGTCCGAATTTAATCTGCCGGTTTTGGACAGTTGCCGGTCACTGTATATACGATATTCAGTGGAAAGAAATGTGCATCACGTAGCCTCACGCACCTGTGTTTACCATGCTCGCAATGTCAAGAGGACTTCACTCCAGGTTAAATCATCTTTCTACTCCAATTGACGAAACTGTGGTCATTTGTACATACGATGTGCAGTGGAAAGAAATTATTTCACTTTGTCAATATATGGTCACTGTTTCACTTTGTCAATATATGGTCACTATTTCACTTTGTCAATATATGGTCACTATTTCACTTTGTCAATATATGGTCACTATTTCACTTTGTCAATATATGGTCACTATTTCATTATGATGTTTCTTTTCATATTATTGTCGGTTCACTTGTAATAATGATAATAATGATAATAATAATAATAATAATAATAATAATAATAATAATAATAATAATAATAATGATAATAATGATAATGATAATAATAATAATAATAATAATAATAATAATAATGATAATGATAATGATAATGATAATGATGATGATGATGATGATGATGATTATAATAATAATAATAATAATAATAATAATAATAATAATAATAATAATAATAATAATAATAATAATAATAATAATAATAATAATAATAATAATAATAATAATAATAATAATAATAATAATAAACAATGAGTAGTTTTCATCATGGCCCAGCTATCTAATAAAAACATGCACTAAATAAAGTGACCAATTTAAAACATCATAAAAGATCATTTGCTAAAATAACTGACAAGATATCTTGCATGTTTTTATTCCACTTTCATGTCAGGTCATGCAGATCATCAGTTTCATGTGTTGCATTAGGGAAAGGTATTGAACGTGTGGTGATTGCATCATTTACTGTTTATGACTCATCATTTACTGTTTATGACTCATCATTTACTGTTTATGACTCATCATTTACTGTTTATGACTCATCATTTACTGTTTATGACTCATCATTTACTGTTTATGTTTATAAGCTGTTAATTGGTGAGAAATCCAGGTAAACCTTCAGCACATTGATTTGAAGCAATGAGAATCAAGGAAAACATCCATTTCAAGATGAAAAGAAATTACGATGTCATGGTTGAAGTCAAATGTGAACTGTGAGTTCCCTGGCTGACTTGAGCTAAAATATTGGTGTCTAGTGGTATGTGACTCACAACAAGGTGGACGGAGTACAGTTTAAAGACTGTTTAAGGGTATTTATGGGTGTATTTGATTGCCAAACGTCCTTTTTATTTCCAAATTATACAAATCAAAATAAGAAAATCTGTTTCACTAGGATCACAGTGACTTTTCTTCCCAACAAAATGAAATAAACACAGCTAAAAACAAGCCTACTCCTGTTGTGTAATCTGCAGAACTTATTTGCTTGTCTTCTTCATTTCTCATCAAAACTATCATCAGGGAAAATTTTGACAAAATACTATTTTGAATATATATTTGAAGAAATATACTTGTAATCATACCTTATAGTTCAAATATTGTTGTGTTTAAATATTGATTCATGTCATGAATGCTTTTAATTTAATAGGGAATGTATTTTTACACTGTAAATGTACCAATTCCCATCAAGTACAGTATTTTGGTAATTTCACTCCTCTGTCACTAGGGGGCACTCACTACCAGCACCCATAAATACCCTTAAGGAAATTGTTGTGGCCAGGCAATAATCTTGTTGTGAGTCTCACCATACAGCCCTGGCCAAATATTTCTTTGCCGGGCCAGGCAGGAAATCAAAAGGTTGAAAGAAGTAGATGATCTCTGGATGCTGAAGGCAAAACACCTGGTTTCTAAAGGTAAGTTTTAATTAGTGTTAAGCTGAGTGTGGACTTAAATATATAAAGTTCACAAGTTGGAAGCAGAGGAAGCACCCTATGAAAAACTCTGGTTCCACCCTACCAGCACCCATAATTACCCTTAAGGAAACCCTATGAAAAACCCTGTGAAAAACCCTGGTTCCACCCATAGAGTCCGAGGACAAATATCTAGTAATTCTAGTTCTTCAAAGGACTCTGACAGTGACAGTGAATCAGAGACCCCTGGAAGTGACCATTCCCAAAATCGACATAGAAAAATGCCCATCTTTAATGGGAAATATTCTGAATGGAATGGTTATCTATTCTATTTTTAAAAAACTTACTAAGAATACAGGTGGGGAAAAGAAAAAAAGGTTAAAGAGACTGAAAGAGTGCAAAGCTTCTCCATTTCTACAACCTCCTATTTTCTTCTGTTCTTCCAACAACTTCTTTCCAACAACCTTGTGAATGGTACATCTACCCCTCCACCTCCCAGTAAAGAGGGTTTTGCTGCATTCACAATGGAGAAGGGAGAATGGGAATAGGGGCCAAGAGGAGACTGTGCTGTGAGTTTTAGCAGTAGGGGAAGGGCTCTGCATTCTCCCCTAAAGTGTCCATTCTTTCCACATTTATAGCACACCACATCCAACTTTGAAGGAGACATAAGAAAATAGGAGGCTGTAGAACCGGAGAAACTAAAATGACCAGAGGGTATGTCATTCTTAAATCTGGTCAGCCATATCGACAGATATTGATAAAATAAAGCTTCAAAATTGCTATGAGTCTTGCCTGTCCCCTGGATGGTGCAATAAACTTCAGTCCATTGTCTTATTATTATTTATGGCTTCCCTGCCAAAGAAGCCTTCAATTAGCCCTCACCACAGTCAGTCAACATGGAGTCAATGTCACCCAATCCGAATTTGAGAGTGTTCTCAAGTGGATAAAATAACAAAAGATGTTGAGGCATTTTGGGGTTTTGACAACTATCATCTCAAATTCATTCAAGGCCTTGACAAAAAAGCAGTCCCATTATTTAAATTGACAGGAAAACAAAAGTTCAATGGGGGAAAAAGTGAACAAAAAGATTTTGAAGCTCTTAAAGTAGCCATGACCTCAACCCCTGATTTGGCCTATCAAACCCCAAAGGTACCCTCATATTGGACACTGATGCCTCCAATACCCAAATAGGAGCTCAACTTAGCCAAATCCAAAATGGAATTGAACGGCCCATCAGCTTTGGTAGTCTGAAACTGATCCCTGTCCAACAAAAATATTGTACGACCTGACAAGAATTACTAGCTGTGGTTATTGAAATGTTCAATAAATCAGTGGCTAGCACTGAAGAAGGACAAGACTGCCATGTGCTTTCTGTATCATGTGACTTCCTTTATTGGATGCTTACAACAGGTGGCACTGCTGCATTGGAGTTTGCCACCAGAGTACAGCACTATACATTACAGTTATGTTTACCAGGCAGTATCAACACTATTTACTCGGTCATAAATTTATAGTCAGAACTGATTACAGTAGCTTAACTTGGCTGACCAGATTTAAGAAACCTGCAGGGCAGCTCTGTTGCTAGTTGGCCGAGTTAGCCCAATATGATATGGAAATACTCTATCGGCATGCCAATGGTGACATGCCAATGGTGACATGCCAATGGTGACATGCCAATGGCGACATGCCAATGCTGACATGCCAATGCTGACATGCCAATGCTGACATGCCAATGCTGACATGCCAATGCTGACATACCAATGCTGACATGCCAATGCTGACATGCCAATGCCAATGCTGACATGCCAATGCTGACATGCCAATGCTGACATGCCAATGCTGACATGCCAATGCTGACATGCCAATGCTGACATGTCAATGCTGACATGTAAATGCTGATTCCCTCTCTATAATCCCAAATTCCCTTGAACCTTCCAACTGCTGCGAAGAAGGCAAGGAATTATCCATGCTTCCACGTAAAGGATGTCCTTACTGTACCTGAGCTCAAACCCAATGGGAAATGTTTGAAAACGGCATTGATGATATGTATCCCATTATGGTTTGAAGGTAGGAAAAAAAACAGTCCAAGTCCAAATGTTTAAAATGACTCAGACGAAGTATCTGGCTGGAAATTCCAGATTCTTAACAGTTGCCACAACAAAAGTTGAACGACTCCGTTATCTCTCATATAATAAACTGGTTAGAAACCGACACCTACCCGAATGACCAAATGTTATTTCTAGACAGTGTAGCCACTAAACGTTGCTGGTTATGAAAAAACCAACTTTAAATTGAAACTGGTGTCCTCTATTACAGATGGATTGATATCCCTAATACCATTTTGAAATTAGTAGTACCTGATAAATTAAAACCTGTTTTGTTGACATTTGTACATGATGTAAAATCTGCCAATCACCCAGGCCAACACCTCACCAAGGAAAGAGTCCAAAATTGCTATTTTTGGCATTCCCTTTCAAAAGATGTAAAGGCATTTGTCACAACTTGTGAAATTTGTAATGTTAACAAGAAAGCTAACTTAAAGGTAAGACCCTATGAATGTGATCTTGGCATGGCCGGGAATCGAACCCATGACACGTGGATCATCACATATTAACTGGACAATAAACTTGAGCTCTAACCACCCACCTTTGAGTCGGAGAGAGACATCTGCGTAATTCTTCACAATTTACCCATGTGACAATTATATCCTCAACATCTCCATGATCTCATGCTAAATGAAACCATTATATCATTAAATCTACGTAATAACATCTCACCAATATTCCAGATATCTAGGTTTGTATCTCATATTTAACTTCAGGTTTCCCTAAATTTTCCGCTAATTTTCACAACAGTGACCCACATGCACAACCTGTTAAGAAATGAAAATGATTTCTGAATGTTTTTTGGGGCATGAAGGAGTAATTACTTTTTCAAGGACCATATGTTAAATGTGGCTCCCACAATTAATAGTTTATATATAACAAAGATAAACATTTATCATTGTGATTAGAGAAGGAAGGACATCTGGTACTTGTAGAATGAGCAATAAACTGTCATGCAAATGAGTTGTGTCTTCTGTGCCACTTGAGTTCTCTTACCCAGCATGCACTTTTTAAATGATTTAATTTAATGAATAATTGAATACTTTACTTTTAGTGATTTCTATGATGGATTATTATGAAAACACAAGTATCCAATGCATTGACGTCTGTAACAAACAAAGAACGTATATGAGTCAATGCTCAATACACGTGCTTTGTAATAAATCCAGGAACATATTCAATGAGTGTTGACCACCAGCATATATAAAAGTGGCTGCTTTTCTTTGACGCCACGCCCGTCGTCGCCGGGACTTCAAATGAAAGGTGGGACAAGTCGCGGCGCCCTCTCATCCTTAATATATAATCATGGCGACCTGTAATGGGCTGTATCCAACTTTTGACGTGTCGTCTTCTCTCAATTGTCGTGGCGACATGAATTTAGTGATGTCGTCCCAAACAACATTTAATACATTGTCGTGGCGACATGATTTAAGTTTTCTCGTCCCATATAAGATTTCATGTGATACATGTCAGGATATAAGACCGAAAAAATTGCATACTCACTTTCACACATCCCCAATTTTACAAAGCCGTTTTTCCTTCATACATATTTTTAAAATGAAAATTTAAAAAAAATTTGAAATTTAAAAAAAATTTGAAATTTAAAAAAAATTTGAAATTAAAAAAAAATTTGAAATTTAAAAAAAAATTTGAAATTTAAAAAAAAATTGAAATTAAAAAAAAAAATTGAAATTTAAAAAAAATTGAAATTTAAAAAAAAATTGAAATTAAAAAAAAAAATTGATAATATTGTAGAATATTGACAATTTTGAAAATATTGACAATTTTGAAAAAGATTTGATAATTTAAAAAAATATTTGGTAATTTTCAAGAAATTTGGTACTTGTCAAGAACTTTTGTAATTGTCAAGAAATTTAGTAATTGTCAAGAAATTTGATAATTGTCAAGAACTTTGGTAATTGTCAAGAACTCTGGTAATTGTCAAGAACTTTGGTAATTGTCAAGAACTTTGGTTATTGTCAAGAAATTTAGTAATTGTCAAGAAATTTAGTAATTGTCAAGAAATTTGATCATTTTGAAGAAATTTGATCATTTTGAAGAAATTTGACAAATTTGAAGAAATTTGACAAATTTGAAGAAATTTGACAAATTTGAAGAAATTTGACAAATTTGAAGAAATTTGACAAATTTGAAGAAATTTGACAAATTTGAAGAAATTTGACAAATTTGAAGAAATTTGACAAATTTGAAGAAATTTGACAAATTTGAAGAAATTTGACAAATATGAAAAAATTGAGGAAATTTGAAAAAAATTGAGAAAATTTGAAGAAGTTTGACAAATTTGAAAAAGTTTGACAAATTTGAAAAAGTTTGACAAATTTGAAAAAAAATTGAGGAAATTTGACAAATTTGAAGAAATTTTTGAACAATTTTGAAGAAATTTTTGAACAATTTTGAAGAAATTTTTGAACAATTTTGAAGAAATTTTTGAACAATTTTGAAGAAATTTTTGAACAATTTTGAAGAAATTTTTGAACAATTTTGAAGAAATTTTTGAACAATTTTGAAGAAATTTTTGAACAATTTTGAAGAAATTTTTGAACAATTTTGAAGAAATTTTTGAACAATTTTGGTGAAGTTTGACAAATTTGAAGAAATTTGACAAATATGAAAAAAATTGAGGAAATTTGACAAATTTGAAGAAATTTTTGAACAATTTTGAAGAAATTTTTGAACAATTTTGAAGAAATTTTTGAACAATTTTGAAGAAATTTTTGAACAATTTTGAAAAAAATTGAGAATTTTGTAAAAAAAGAATGAGAATTTTGTAAAAAAAAAATGAGAATTTTGTCAAAAATGAGAAGTTTGCAAAAAAATTTCTTCAAAATTGTTCACAAATTTCTTCAAATTTGCCAAATTTCCTCAATTTTTTTCATATTTGTCAAATTTCTTCAAATTTGTCAAACTTCTTCAAAATTGTTCAAAAATTTCTTCAAAATTGTTCAAAAATTTCTTCAAAATTGTTCAAAAATTTCTTCAAAATTGTTCAAAAATTTCTTCAAATTTGTCAAATTTCCTCAATTTTTTTCATATTTGTCAAATTTCTTCAAATTTGTCAAACTTCTTCAAATTTGTCAAACTTCTTCAAATTTGTCATCTTAATTTTTTTAAATTTCAATTTTTTTTTAAAGTGAGTATGCAAATCTTGTTATGAAAAAAGATGAATTTGAGAATGAATAATTAAAATATAGTTCTCTGAAAGTCTGTATGAAAGAGAAGAATGGCTTTGAAAAAATCAGAATGCAAATATGAAGACATTTGAAGTATTCATGTGGAAGACTGCTGTGAAAAAAAACACTCGTTTTTGTCGGTCTTATATCCTGACTCAAATGACTGAGGAGGTGACACGTGAAATTCAACTGTCGTCAACTGACAATATTGGTGTGTGAAACCCGGCGACGCCGAGTAGTTTTTATGTTGGCGTCGCCGGGAGTCAGGGGAGTTTTCTTCTCGCCACGCGGCGACATTGTCGTGGCGTCAGTAAATATCCATCAATTTTTATACTACCACCAGATGTCGCACCAATGGCACAATGGAATCACTGCTGTCCACCAGATGTCGCACCAATGGCACAATGGAATGACTGCTGTCCACCAGATGTGACATCAAAAGTTGGAGTTGCAGGGTGTAAGAAATATGATAATTGAGGTTTAGAAGGGAAATGTTGATACCAGACACAAGTTCTAAGCGTGAGGAAGCGTTGCCCTCTGGTGGACTTTATTGACACTAGGTCAGTCTCCACTTCAGTTTTGTTTTGCAAGTTTATGTAATGGGTTGCGCTTCTGGCATATTATGAATGGTACAATTCACACTAATTTGTTGTCATAATTACATTAGATATGAAATATTACCTCCAATATGCATACATTTCTGTATTTGGGCTTTGTTTTTAATCATCGGGAATTTGAACTATTTTTTTTTACTTAATTATTGAGCCAGTGGAGGTCCGGCTAGGTTTTGCACAAAGGGGCCTTTTCATTCAGCTATACGAGTGTGAGACCGCTGCATAAATGAAAGATAGTTACAGCAGTTACCTGCACAAGTGAGAGATGCACAAGTGAGAGATGGCAGCATAAGTGAGAGATAGCTGAATAAGTGAAAGACAGCTGCATAAATGAGAGACAGCTGCACAGGTAAGAAATAGTTACAAACAGTATGAGACCGTTACAACAATGAGAGATAAATAGCTGCATCATTGGGAGATAGTTACATCAGTGAGAGATAAATAGCTGCATCATTTGGAAATAGTTACATCAGTGAGAGACAGTTACAACAGAGAGATAGCTGCATCATTGGGAGATAGTTACATCAGTGAGAGACAGTTACAACAGAGAGATAGCTGCATCACTGGGAGATAGTTACATCAGTGAGAGACAGTTACAACAGAGAGATAGCTGCACAAGGGAGAGACAGCTGCATAAGTGGGATAGCTAGGCAAGGGAGAGACAGCTGCATAAGTGGGATAACTGCACAAGAGAGAGACAGCTGCATAAGTGGGATAGCTGTACAAGGGAGAGACAGCTACATAAGTGGGATAGCTGCACAAGGGAGAGACAGCTGCATAAGTGGGATAGCTGCACAAGGGAGAGACAGCTGCATAAGTGGGATAGCTGTACAAGGGAGAGACAGCTGCATAAGTGGGATAGCTGCACAAGGGCGAGACAGCTGCATAAGTGGGATAGCTGTACAAGGGAGAGACAGCTGCATAAGTGGGATAGCTGCACAAGGGAGAGACAGCTGCATAAGTGGGATAGCTGTACAAGGGAGAGACAGTTGCATAGATGAGAGACAGTTGCACATGTAAGAGATAATTACAAACAGAGAAAATTACAATAGATAGAGATAGTTGCACAAGTGAGAGACAGCTGCATCGGTGAGATAGCTGTACAAGAGAGAGACAGCTGCATTAGTGAGAAATAATTACAAATTGTGAGACAGTTATAGCAGTGAGATAATGCTGTACAAGTGAGGGACAAAAAGACATTTGCATAAATGAGAGGTAGTTACAGGGTAGTTACAGTAGAGATATATATTTGCACAAGTGAGAGACAGCTGCATCAGTGAGAGATAGCTGTACAAGGGAGACAGCTACATAAATGAGAGATGATTACATCAGCAAGATACAGTTATAGCAGTGAGAGAGAGCTGCACGAGTGAGAGACAGCTACATAAATGAGAGATAGCTACAACAATGAGAGATAGGTACAACAATGAGAGATAGCTACAACAATGAGAGATAGCTACAACAATGAGAGATAGCTACAACAATGAGAGATAGCTACAACAATGAGAGATAGCTACAACAATGAGAGACATGATCCCTTCCCAGCTGGAGGCACTTGTTAATAATAAAAGGAATTTATGCCGTGTCCCCTCCACCTTTCACCTTTCTTAATATTTCATCTTTTTCTTTCCATTGAGCCCAAAATCATTCCTATTCATATTACTGATATTTATTATATAGTTAGATATATATATATATATATATATATATATATATATATATATATATATATATATATATATATATATATATATATATATATATATATATATATATAGTTAGTTAGATAAAATATACAGTACAGTGATTGTGCACATACCTCGCCATAAATCCATCCAATTCCTCACAACCCTTCCCAGTGACAGACTATGCATCCAGAAGTCTCTCATGTTGTAATCGTACATGTTTATATCATAAACTGGTGACCATTGTCCATTGAATAGATTTATATATGAGATGATATTGACCGCATGATTGTTATCTATTTAAGATAATCCTAAATGGGATCCCACCTGTTAAGCTTTGGTTATCTTTTATATCTGCTGCCTTTGAGTTATTTAAACAAGGATTGTCTAAGTTCGGTCATGGGGTTTAGTTAAAGGGATTAAGCACCGATTTTGAAAAAAACGTTTAAAATTCACATATTGGTGATAAATGTATTTGTCTTTCATGTCTATAAACTTTTTGATTGATGCATCGCCATAAGTGTCTGTGAAATATGTTTGAACATGACCTTAACATATAGGCCCCTAATGAAAGCACACTCCTTTCTTGGCATCATTTTTATGTGGAGTGTCATCATAGAGGCACTGAAAGGTAAAATGACGTCATAAGAGTATGGCCATATGCTTATGACGTCATGAAATGTATTGTCCTTTGAATAGTGCCAGAATGACATCAAACAGTGCTACCCCACTTTGAGCCTCAATTGAGGTCAAATAAAGTTCACGCTACCCGTGTTTACCCGTCACGTGGAGCTTATGGCTGAGACAGATCTTTCCTGGGAGTGCAACTTTTATGGCTTATAGAAACTTATCTTTTTAATCTATCATGATTTCAATTTGTCATGATGTTCATATGTGGCTAAGCTTTGAAATACACCAAATTGTAGAATTGATGCTTAATACCTTAAAAAAAATAACCACAAAACCATAGGGGCACTGCAGTCTCAAATGATTCCAATGAACATTGCGTTGCTGAAAAATTAAATATATTAAAATCCATAAAAGAAATAATATACTCTTTGAGAACCTGAAAATTACCTCTTCAAGAGTCCAAAGTGAAACAATATTGAATTTATAAATCATTATCTGTAAGAGAATGAAATTGATTTTTTTTATTACTGAAACATGGCTAACTAAAAGTGAAGACAAAATAATTATTTCAGAATTCAGCTGAGAATTGGAAAGAAATAGATATAAAGTAAAACTTATACCACGGGAGGCACTAGCCCCTCCTAAAAAATGATTAAAAGGGCCATTTTTTGTTGATAATAAAATAAAAGCGGTATCAATTGTGTTGAATAATTCTTTCAGACTTTCAACCTCAAAAAGAGTTGATTCTTTTAGACGTTTAACCTCGAAAAGAGTTAAAGGTATAAAGCATCAATTCTACAATTTGGTGTATTGAAAGCTTGGCCACATATGAACATCATGACAAATTGAAATTATGATAGATTAAAAAGATAAGTTAAGCCATAAAAGTTACACTCCCAGGAAAGATCTGTTTCAGCCATAAGCTGAACGTGACGGGTAAACACTGGTAGCGTGAACTTTGTTTGACCTCAATTGAGGCTCAAAGTGGGGTAGCACTGTTTGACGTCTTTCTGGCACTATCTAAAGGACAATACATTTTATGACGTCATAAGCATAATGCCATACTTTATGACGTCATTTTACCTTTCAGTATATCTGATCACACTCCACATAAAAATGACGCCAAGAAAGAAGTGTGCTTTCAAAAGGGGGCTATTAATTAGGTTCCTGTTCAAATAGGTTTTACAGACATTTACTGGAGTGCATCAACCAAAACAATATTTAGATATGAAAGGCAAATATCTTTATCGTTAATTTATGATACTTATACAGTGACCGGCAACTGTCCGAAACCGGCAGATCTAACTCGGACATTTTTAATTCGGTCAAATATCAAGTAAAACTGTGCTGTACTAATTGCAATTGAGCTGAATATTGTGTCTTACACGTCACCTTTTAATTCCTGTGCCTTTCAAAACGTTATAAGTGTTTATTTGTTTTCACGGGACGAGTGATGTTGTCACTGTCAAATGACGTCAGAAGTGGTGACGCAACCAACATCACCGTATAACTCAATGGAAACTCGGACAATCTGCAGGTTTACTGAATGCGTGAAAATCACGCTCTTTCTGTTAATATTGAACTGGTATCATTAAAACTCCACAGACCGTTAAAGTCGAAGATCTTCTTTCGATGTGAGCAGTTTTTACACAGTTTTGAAAGGTATTGTGAAAATCGGGAGTGAAAAACATGAAAATGTCCGGATTTGACTGCCGGTCACTGTACATATTTTTCAAATCACTGCTCAATCCCTTTAAACATGATGTGTGTCCCTGTCAAAGGAGTTTGATCAAAAACACAAAGTAAATTATATATATCCTGAAACATTCAGGTAAGCAAAGATATAAAAATGTGCACCCGGGGTGAGTTTCTGATCCAATAGACCAGGGACAAATTAAAATATGGATGAGTCCAATTCAAGTTGACACATTGAGATTGGCAAGTACAAGGTAAAATCTAACCTTTCACAGGTTCAATATGCTCAAAATTAAAACGCTGTTGACATATGTGACATGTAACATGGGAGGCAAAAAAATAAAAATAAATATAAAAAACAGAAGACAGAAACGAATTTGAATATTAAAAAATATAATAAAATTAGATAAAAAAAAATAAACTTCACTTTTTGATTGGTGATGATATTATCACGTTAAACTTTCTATTTTGTCACTGATGAATCCAATGTACTCTCCTTTGCATCGGGTCTAGTATATAACACCCTCTCCGCTTATGCGATGAGATATGTTCAAATAGGTCTGTTCCATTAGCCCCGCCCCTTGAATGTATCCAACTGCACGTGCACGGTGCGATGATGTAATTTCAGCCTTTCAGTAGGACAGCATGTGCACGATACGATGACGTAACTCGAACCTCTTGCTAATTAATATTCATGAGCGCCCAAATAGTACAACATTTGGTCGCGTCGGCGCTAGGCCTATATTGAAGAGGCCTAGTAAAGCTGGGTAAATCCAATCGTCTAGTGCATGGTCTCAGAAAGATGTTATTTCTCCTTACATCCAATATAATTTTTGCCCAAAGTGCAATCCAATGAGTCTTGCTATAGTTGTTTGAAATTTGGAATGATTTTGATTGTATATAATACATAACTACATGTGTTAAATGTTTATATGTTTAGCAAAAGTATATATAATTTGTGCATTTGTTTGTTTTTTGGGGGGTTTTACATCATTTTCAACATTATTTCAGTCATTTCGTGATGAGACCTTTGTGTAGCAGATATAGCGCTGCCTCACTGAACTCAAGTCGCAGGTCCTTGATATGACAACCTACCCAATCACAGACTTACAAGGACAACAGGTTAACCTTTCAGGAACGGGCCTCAGCTCATGTGTGAAATTGTATCATGATTTCAATCTCGGCACCACCAGGAATCGAACGCACGCTGAGTTGTGTAATCATAGAAAAAGTTAGCTCGAGGATCTGTAGCAGTGAATTTGCCTTTTGTTTATTTTTGGGACCGGTGCATCACTAGAAATGGCAGACATAGGGATGTAACTTTTTTACTACTCAGAATACATTTTCAAATGATATGTGATCGAATGTCAACCTTCTTAGGCTATTTTGATCAAATATTGCCAGTGACCTTGATGTGACCTTTCAATGACCTTGAAAATAGAAAACCTATTTCCACGAAATCATCTACATGTTTTATTATCATGAATAGAAATGATTAAAAAAAAATATAATAAAAAATATATTGAATGAAGAGTCAATTGGGTTATAACATTTAGTAGCTGATGTATTTCTAAAAAATCTCATGTATTTGATTTTTCTGAACAATATGAGGAAGTTAGTGAAATCCTTTTATGAATATGTCTGTGAAAAACATCACTAAAAGTGGCCAATCATTAAAATGGCCTATGACCCCTTTTACTATTTGGATAATTCTATTAGTAATACATGACAGAACTTGGGTCCATTTTATTGTTTCCACCTCAGCCATTAAAATGTCCCAGGGTATTGGATTTGCCTAAAAATGCTGAATCTCTGTCAATCCATCCAAGATGAAATGGAAGTCGAACACGGCCAATATTACATGTCACTGAAAGTGCTCTGCAGGGTGCTTTCTGGACGTCCGCTCCTCCCACTGCTATAAACCTGTTACATGCGCTATATGCCACTCATTCTCGCTGATGGGCCATTTCACTTCTAGAGAGAGATCGTCAAATTTCACATGCCCTAGCGCATCCCACTGGGCTGCGCGTGGTACACACGCACTGCAGGTATCATGATTATGTACTCACAGTCTGCATGGCCTGGTTGTGCACAAAGACTAATCTGTTTTCTTCAATATCTAGTTGTAAAACAATTGTTTTTTTCATATTTTAAGTATATTATCCCAATTTTAAATGGACAAGAATTTCTGCTTCCCCAGATTCATAATGGTCGCCATGTTATAATTGGTTTAATACCACATGACAACATTTAATCCTCCACCTTTTGTGTATTGTGGGGAGTGATTTTTCACTGTCTTATGAGTGTTTTATCAGAACTTGTTTCCTGTCATTTTTACTATTATAAACATTTGAAGGATTATTGTGATCAAATTAAACTTTTTGTCCTTAATTTACTAGGAATGTACAACTTAAAAAGTTGAACTGCCCATGCAGTCATATTCAAAAATAGGTAAGAAATGTCTATATATATTGAGGTTTCAATAAATGTTCCTTCAAATATTATATACAAACAGTGAATTTCCACGAAGAAGGCAAGAGAATTTAAAAACCAGATTTTTTTACTGAAGTACTCCATGACTTAAAAACTGCCTCTAAGCTGCTCAAAAATGTTTAAAATGCAAATAAAATATAGCAGAAAATATCCTAAGGAAATGGCTAGTTATTTAGGGAGTGGTTACCATGACTGAGAGAAAGTATATTTTTTATCTTTGGTGTAATACATGCTGAACACGAAATTGTAAATGTTTCCATTCAATCTAAGGGGGCATCGCACTGGAGTGTGGCTGATGCTGAACACAATAATAATGGATGCATCTTAATAAAAATAATATGAATTTGTAAATCAGTGAAAGACAACAACGACATTTAAATAATTGTGCCCACACTTCAGCACCCGCATATTCATTTCTGCCTTATGCTTTCCGGACATCTGCAAACGAAGCAAACTTCCGGATGTAGAATGAGGTCACAGATCCGCCATATTTGTTTCACATGGAGAAGTAGGAAGTGACATTCCGGGTTGTATTCTGTTTGATTTGAGGCATATTTTGTCAAGATGGCAGGCCGATTGCCGGCTGTGGTTATTGATAATGGAACGGGGTAAGTGTTTGTCAAAATGTGAGGGAAGAAAGTTGACGAATCTCAGTGAATCTGGGGCTGGAATTGAGCCGGCTTTGCAGGGGAAATACAGCGAGAGGGAGGGACCCAAACAGATCCGGAAGTTCAGTGTTCATGTTCCCTTTTTGTTGAAAAATAGAAGAAAAATGAGCACAGTTGAAATAGAATTCTTGCTAATGCGTTTTCTTAGCTGTAAACACTTTATTATTAATTAAATTTACACAGTAGCGTGAAAACTGTATTGAAAAAGGTTGGCATGATATGCATGAAAATTGAAATGCATGAAATGGTCATGTCACATTCTCGGACTCCAGCAACAAAGATCTATAAGTTTGGTTTTGCCGAGTGGCGAGTCTCTATATTATCTTTAAAAAGATAGAATGGACCAATTAGAGTACTGGATGATATGAACTGAGGACGTTATTATGAGAGTGGGACAACATAGCAAGGGTTGATCAATAAGCCAATCTCTCCAATCAATGATTAAATATAAATTTATATGTGTTTCAGTATTAAATCAACTTGCGAGAGACACAGCTGTCACTCTTTTTTATGACATTGAAAATAAAAAGGTCAATAGAGAAATAACTTCTTCTAGTTTGATGAACAGAACAAAATCAGTTAACACCTAGCAGAAGGACTACCACTGGCAATGCACGTCCCCATTTTTCTTGCTTAATGACTGGTGCTTATAACCGGATATTCCCATGTTCATCTCAAGTCAAGTTCAGCATTCTTTACCTTGCCATTCACTATTTGTTTGATCTACTGGGTTTCCCAAACCTGAACTTATTTCTGCGTTTGTTTTACAATCCCTGTTGACTGTTTCCATCCCTACGTGGCGGCCAAACAGGTTGTCAAAGATTTCATGGAGCCCTGTAAAACTCCCCGGCCTGTTTATCATTATATTCTATGTAGTACATGGTGGCCAAGATGTCCCTTGTATAAGTTGCTACATTTGGATAACAGAAAACATTTAAGGAAAATATAAGAGGCTGTCTTCCAGTCTGGGATTTTAGCACTAGTAGCTAATTTGTAGTCCCAGACTAATAGAAAAACTGTCGGGCTAGTACACCTTCAGTCTGGGATTTTAGTACTAGCCCGTAGTCCCAGACTAGTAGAAACACTGTTGGGCTAGTACACCTTCAGTCTGGGATTTTAGTACTAGCCCGTAGTCCCAGACTAGTAGAAACACTATCGGGCTAGTACACCTTCAGTCTGGGAATTTAGCACTAGCCCGTAGTCCCAGACTAGTAGAAACACTATCGGGCCAGGACACCTTCAGTCTGGGATTTTAGTACTAGCCCGTAGTCCCAGACTAGTAGAAACACTATCGGGCTAGTATACCTTCAGTCTGGGATTTTAGCACTGGCCTGTAGTCCCGGACTAGTAGAAACACTATCGGGCCAGGACACCTTCAGTCTGGGATTTTAGTACTAACCCGTAGTCCCAGACTAGTAGAAACACTGTTGGGCTAGCACACCTTCAGTCTGGGATTTTAGTACTAGCCTGTAGTCCCGGACTAGTAGAAGCACTATTGGGCTAGTACACCTTCAGTCTGGGATTTTAATACTAGCCCGTAGTCCCAGACTAATAGAAACACTATCGGGCTAGTACACCTTCAGTCTAGGATTTTAGTACTAGCTCGTAGTCCCAGACTAGTAGAAACACTGTTGGGCTAGCACACCTTCAGTCTGGGATTTTAGTACTAGCCCGTAGTCCCAGACTAGTAGAAACACTATCGGGCTAGTATACCTTCTGTCTGGGATTTTAGCACTAGCCCGTAGTCCCAGACTAGTAGAAACACTGTTGGGCTAGCACACCTTCAGTCTGGGATTTTAGTACTAGCCCGTAGTCCCAGACTAGTAGAAACACTATCGGGCTAGTATACCTTCAGTCTGGGATTTTAGCACTGGCCCGTAGTCCCAGACTACTAGAAACACTGTCGGGCCAGGACACCTTCAGTCTGGGATTTTAGTACTAGCCCGTAGTCCCAGACTAGTAGAAACACTATCGGGCTAGTATACCTTCAGTCTGGGATTTTAGCACTGGCCCGTAGTCCCAGACTACTAGAACCACTATCGGGCCAGGACACCTTCAGTCTGGGATTATAGCACTTTGATTCAGGCAAACCTCCACTTACTAGCCTGGCAGTTTAAATAGTGTCCTAAAGCCTGTTTGGCACAGACTGGTCTTTTTAAATCCCTTACTTCATACATACAGGGTAAAATCCAGAATAAAATGACAAAATTGTTTTCAAGTAGCACTTTACATACAAAAATCAAACCAAAAAGTCAAATATAAGATTTACCGTTGAATGTATAAGTATAGATTGATCCAAATACGTTCTGTTTGCCTGAAAAATTACAATCAACAGTTTGCTCACTGAAAATTCATTTTTACCAATTGGTTAAAACTACTCGAATTCAGCTGGTTTCCAGGTCTTTATATAGACTCATTATTTTCAGCTCAAGATTTGAATTCGTGCCCAACTTTTCCAAAGGTATACTGATTATCTGGTAATTGGAATATCATAAAAAATTTATCATTTATTGAAATGGAAAGAAAATTATATATCATTGACATTCCAAGGCCCAGAAATATTCAAAACATTCACAATACATTAGAGTACAATACATATCCTGTTAAATATGGTGAAAGTTGAGACGAAGCTTTCTTTGTTTCATAAAAGCAGGAATCGATATGAGCGACATCAGATTCATGAATACCATTCATCAATTGTTGTCAAAAATGATAATGGACAAGACCAATGCAAATTTTAAAAATCAGTAGATTTTTTAAAAAAATGATAAAAAAATGAAAAAATTGGTAATTTTTTTTTTTAAATTGCTAAAAGAAAATTTAAAAATTGGGAAGAAAATTTTAAAATTGCGATTTTTTTTTTTAAAAAACTGGTGAATTTATTTTCTTTCACAGCTACACAAAGATGGGCTTTGCTGGCAACACAGAACCACAGTTCATCATGCCGTCATGCATCGCTATAAAGGAGTCTGCAAAGGTCGGGGACCAGGCTGTACGCCGTCTTGGCAAGGGCGTGGAAGATTTGGACTTTTTTATCGGAGATGAAGCTTTAGATCAAGCCTCATATTCTGTCAAAGTAAGTTGACCTCAATGAAAATATTCTGTCAAAGTAAGTTGACCTCAGTTCACATATTCTGTCAAAGTTGACCTCAGTTAACATATTCTGTCAAAGTTGACCTCAGTTAACATAATCTGTCAAAGTTGACCTCAGTTAACATTCTGTCAAAGTAAGTTGACCTAAGTTGACATATTATGTCAAAGCAAGTTGACCTCATTTGACATATTGTAATATGTTTGTCACTGACTGATAAGGTGAAGATGAATCAACCAATCAATCAATCAACCGATCAATCAATCAATCAATCCATGTGTTGCTGTTGCAGTGGCCTATACGACATGGCATTGTAGAAGATTGGGATTTGATGGAGCGTTTCTGGGAGCAGGCAATATTCAAGTACTTACGAGCAGAACCTGAGGACCATTATTTCCTACTGGTTTGTATCTAGGTTTTGTGAAATGAATTTAAAAAGGATCTCTTAGATATTTAAATAATCTTTGCACTTGAACTGAACGTAAAAGGATTTGAAATTTCTCCATCAAATTATGGTATTATTTTCACCTAGAATTGTGGCACTTATAAGAGGCAAACATTTTTTTAAAAATGGTAAAAAAAAAATTAAAAATCAGTAGATTTTAAAAAAAATGGTAAAAAAGTGAAAAAATTGGTAATTTTTTTTTAAATTGCTAAAAGAAAATTTAAAAATTGGGAAGAAAATTTAAAAATTGGGAAGAAAATTTAAAAATTGGGAAGAAAATTTAAAAATTGGGAAGAAAATTTTAAAATGGCGAAAAAAAATTTTAAAATTGGTAAATGGGATATGTTGATGTTATTATTTTTCAGACTGAGCCCCCTCTCAACACCCCAGAGAACAGAGAATACACTGCTGAGATCATGTTTGAGTCTTTCAATGTTCCAGGCCTTTATATAGCTGTGCAAGTGAGTATGGCCTGCTAACCTTCTCTCTCTGTGTTATTTTTTTTGTTTTTTTTTGTGGTTGAAAGATGGAAAATTAGGCATAGCTGGCCAGTTGCTCCCTACAGCTAGTAACTGCAGTGATGAAAGTCTTCAGGAAATGACCTGAATTCAGGTTTTTTCTTCTTCAAATGTGAAATTGAAAATGATCTTCACTTTGTAGGCCGTGTTAGGTCATGATGGGTATATATTAATGTTCACTTTGTAGGCCGTGTTAGGTCATGATGGGTATATATTTGTGTTCACTTTGTAGGCCGTGTTAGGTCATGATGGGTATATATTTGTGTTCACTTTGTAGGCCGTGTTAGGTCATGATGGGTATATATTTGTGTTCACTTTGTAGGCCGTGTTAGGTCATGATGGGTATATATTTGTGTTCACTTTGTAGGCCGTGTTAGGTCATGATGGGTATATATTTGTGTTCACTTTGTAGGCCGTGTTAGCCCTCGCTGCATCGTGGACGTCGCGACAGGTGGGGGACCGCACCTTAACCGGTACCGTCATAGACTCCGGAGATGGAGTCACTCATGTCATTCCGGTGGTAAGTAAACTTGGCTTTCATCCTGTTAAACTTAATATTCTCATTGTGTCAAACTGAGATTTAAGTGCTAGCCTGTAATACCAGACTAGTAGAAACACTGTCAGGCTAGTAATAATAATAATAATAATAATAATAATAATAATAATAATAATAATAATAATAATAATAATAATAATAATAATAATAATAATAATAATAATAATAATAATAATAATAATAATAATAATAATAATAATAATAATAATAATAATAATAATAATAATAATAATAATAATAATAATAATAATAATAATAATAATAATAATAATAATAATAATAATAATAATAATAATAATAATAATAATAATAATAATAATAATAATAATAATAATAATAATAATAATAATAATAATAATAATAATAATAATAATAATAATAATAATTAATAATAATAATAATAATAATAATAATAATAATAATAATAATAATAATAATAATAATAATAATAATAATAATAATAATAAATTTCTATAGCGCCATTTCAGACCAGGTCTGCTCATGGCGCTTTACAACTTGACATGATGCTAGCCTGACTGTCTAGAAACTAATCATGATTTTTGAAGTATTGCTAAACATGTTCTTTTGCTATTTGACTTATCTGACTAAATATGAATTGCCCAAAACCTAGTGCATAAACCTAAAATAGTTCATACATGTAAGTATTAAACAATAAAAATATGCAAAAAAATTTGGCTGGTACATTCTTGATTCGGGCTAGTGCAAATCTCAACTTACTAGCCAGACTCTCTAGTAGCCTAAAAAGTGTTTGGTTGTTGTCAGCAGTTTAGTTGCAGCTTGAACAGTCCTGTTGTATCCATAGTACAAGATTACACTCATGGCAGGATGCCCATTGGCTCTGCCGAGTAAACTTATAATGTAGATCGAGTGAACAGATTTTACATTTTAATTCCTCTTGAAATTCTAGAAGTATCTTATCAGCACATGACTCAATGCAAAAGATATTGGCAAATAAGTTGAATCATAATTCTGAACGTAGATTAGTGGCTACATTTTATGCTGGCTATTGTTCATGTTGGCTACAGTTGACGTTGGCTACAGTTGATGTTGGGTACAGTTGATGTTGGCTACAGTTGATGTTGGCTATATGTTGGCTACAGTTGATGTTGGCTACAGTTGATGTTGGCTATATGTTGGCTACAGTTGATGTTGGCTATATGTTGGCTACAGTTGATGTTGGCTACAGTCGACGTTGGCTACATTTGATGTTGGCTACAGTTGACGTTGGCTATATGTTGGCTACAGTTGATGTTGTCTACAGTTGATGTTGTCTATAGTCGATGTTGGCTACATTTCATGTTGGTTGTTGTTTGCAGGCTGAGGGCTATGTAATAGGAAGCTGTATCAAGCATATCCCCATCGCTGGCCGAGACATCACCTACTTCATCCAGCAGTTATTGCGAGAGCGCGAGGTTGGGATCCCCCCGGAGCAGTCGCTAGAAACAGCCAAGGCCATCAAGGTAACTACACATCCTTAACACGAGATAGATTTGTAATTTCTTTATAAGCTGATTGCAGGTTACCATCTTGCCTTAATAAAAACAACAAATACCAGAACTGCACCAAAAAAACCCCAAAAGTGCACAAAAAGCTCTTTAAAATCCAATCATTAAAAACAAAAAAGATGGTCACCAACAATCACACTTTTAGTCTGACTGCTTTAGTAAGTGCATAGATTGTTTAACCAGGGTGTTGAAGTGCAAAATGTTGATTGTTGATTTTTTTTCAGGAAAGATTTTCCTATGTGTGCCCAGATATTGTAAAAGAATTTAACAAATACGACAACGATCAAGCCAAGTGGATCAAGAAGTTTGAGGGTCACAACTCTGTTACTAAGCAACCGTTCAGTGTTGATGTTGGTTACGAACGCTTCCTTGGACCAGAGATTTTTTTTCACCCAGAGGTAAGTTATTTAATGATTTTGAAATGATTAAATCTAACAAGCTTATTAACACTTACTCGTCTGTGATGATACAAAGGGCTTGGTTTGATTCCTAGCCATGCTAGATTTCATGCTAGCCATGCTAGATTGCATGCTAGTCATGCTGATATTGCATGCTAGCCATGCCGATATTGCATGCTAGTCATGCTGAGATTGCATGCTAGCCATGCCGAGATTGCATGCTAACCATGCTAGATTAAATGCTAGTCATTCCGAGATTGCATGCTAGCCATGCTAGATTGCATGATAGTCATGCCGATATTGGATGCTAGTCATGCCGATATTGCATGCTAGCCATGCCGAGATTGCATGCTAGTAATGCGATATTGCATGCTAGCCATGCCGAGATTGCATGCTAGCCATGCCGAGATTGCATGCTAGTCATGCTAGATTGCATGCTAGTCATTCCGAGATTGCATGCTAGCCATGCCGAGATTGCATGCTAACCATGCTAGATTAAATGCTAGTCATTCCGAGATTGCATGCTAGCCATGCTAGATTGCATGCTAGTCATTCCGAGATTGCATGCTAGCCATGCTAGATTGCATGCTAGTCATTCCGTGATTGCATGCTAGCCATGCTAGATTGCATGCTAGTCATGCAGATATTGCATGCTAGCCACTCCGATATTGCAGCCCCGTGCGCGAAGGGTTTTTAAACCTGTTGCCCTTGCAAATCTGTGACGGGGTGGATCGTCATTTCTATTATCTGTGACGGGGTGGATCGTCATTTCTATTATCTGTGTCATGACAATTCAGTGAGGCAGCACTATATCTGCTTCAAGTAGGTTGCTAGCATCATGATGAGGCAGCACTATATCTGCTTCAAGTAGGTTGCTAGCATCAAGGTGAGGCAGCGCTATATCTGCTTCAAGTAGGTTGCTAGCATCAAGGTGAGGCAGCACTATATCTGCTTCAAGTAGGTTGCTAGCATCAAGGTTAGGCAGCACTATATCTGCTTCAAGTAGGTTGCTAGCATCAAGGTGAGGCAGCACTATATCTGCTTCAAGTAGGTTGCTAGCATCAAGGTGAGGCAGCACTATATCTGCTTCAAATAGGTTGCTAGCATCATGTCATAGATGAAATAATGTTGAAAGTGATGTAAGACAACAAACAAAAACAAACATTCAAGTGTTTACATAGAAGTGAGTGTATAAATATGATTAAGCTTATTTATCCAAAAGATTCTATTCATGTTTGATCAAGGTTTATCATACTAATATTCCGCAGATCTCCACCGAGCTGCATTGAAAAGCTTTCTTCACCTTTTAAGATTTGATGTATTAAAAAGTATGCTTGATGTTATTTGGTATTGAGTGCACAATCATTCCGTTCGAAATTGTCGTAAATTTGATAATTTGGTATTTCTTGATTTCAGTTTGCTAACCCTGACTTCACAACGCCAATCTCAGAAACAGTAGACACTGTAATACAGAACTGCCCCATAGATGTAAGGAGAGGGCTCTATAAGGTGAGTTTATTGTAATACAGAACTGCCCCATAGATGTAAGGAGAGGGCTCTATAAGGTGAGTTTACTGTAATACAGAACTGCCCCATAGATGTAAGGAGAGGGCTCTATAAGGTGAGTTTATTGTAATACAGAACTGAGCCGTAGATGTAAGGAGAGGGCTCTATAAGGTGAGTTTACTGTAATACAGAACTGCCCCATAGATGTAAGGAGAGGGCTCTATAAGGTGAGTTTATTGTAATACAGAACTGCCCCATAGATGTAAGGAGAGGGCTCTATAAGGTGAGTTTACTGTAATACAGAACTGCCCCATAGATGTAAGGAGAGGGCTCTATAAGGTGAGTTTATTGTAATACAGAACTGCCCCATAGATGTAAGGAGAGGGCTCTATAAGGTGAGTTTACTGTAATACAGAACTGAGCCGTAGATGTAAGGAGAGGGCTCTATAAGGTGAGTTTACTGTAATACAGAACTGCCCCATAGATGTAAGGAGAGGGCTCTATAAGGTGAGTTTACTGTAATACAGAACTGCCCCATAGATGTAAGGAGAGGGCTCTATAAGGTGAGTTTACTGTAATACAGAACTGCCCCATAGATGTAAGGAGAGGGCTCTATAAGGTGAGTTTACTGTAATACAGAACTGAGCCGTAGATGTAAGGAGAGGGCTCTATAAGGTGAGTTTACTGTAATACAGAACTGCCCCATAGATGTAAGGAGAGGGCTCTATAAGGTGAGTTTACTGTAATACAGAACTGCCCCATAGATGTAAGGAGAGGGCTCTATAAGGTGAGTTTACTGTAATACAGAACTGAGCCGTAGATGTAAGGAGAGGGCTCTATAAGGTGAGTTTACTGTAATACAGAACTGAGCCGTAGATGTAAGGAGAGGGCTCTTTAAGGTGAGTTTACTGTAATACAGAACTGAGCCGTAGATGTAAGGAGAGGGCTCTATAAGGTGAGTTTACTGTAATACAGAACTGAGCCGTAGATGTAAGGAGAGGGCTCTATAAGGTGAGTTTACTGTAATACAGAACTGAGCCGTAGATGTAAGGAGAGGGCTCTATAAGGTGAGTTTACTGTAATACAGAACTGAGCCATAGATGTAAGGAGAGGGCTCTATAAGGTGAGTTTACTGTAATACAGAACTGAGCCGTAGATGTAAGGAGAGGGCTCTATAAGGTGAGTTTACTGTAATACAGAACTGAGCCGTAGATGTAAGGAGAGGGCTCTATAAGGTGAGTTTACAGTAATACAGAACTGAGCCGTAGATGTAAGGAGAGGGCTCTATAAATTTAGTTTACTGTTATATAGAACTGTGGGCTCTAAGGTAAGTGTACTGTCAATTTTGAATGAATGAAAAAGGTTGCTGAAAATGGTTAATCAAAATCTGCCATTTTGAAACAGGATAGAAATTGTTGATTTTGGAATATGCCAAGGTCTGACTGGAGACTAACTGATGAATAAAAGGTTTGGATAAAAGTGATTTATATTTTAAAATGATGCCTAGAGAAATCAAGAGAACAGATGCTGATATATCTCAGATCTGTCAGAGAACAGATGCTGATATGTCTCAGATCTCTCAGAGAATAGATTCTGACAAACCTCAGATCTCAGAGAATGGATTCTGATATATCTCAGATCTCTCAGAGAACGGATGCTGATATATCTCAGATCTGTCAGAGAACAGATGCTGATATGTCTCAGATCTCTCAGAGAAAGATGCTGATATATCTCAGATCTGTCAGAGAATAGATTCTGACGAACCTCAGATCTCAGAGAATGGATTCTGATATATCTCAGATCTGTCAGAGAACAGATGCTGATATATCTCAGATCTCTCAGAGAATAGATTCTGACGAATCTCAGAG
Source organism: Amphiduros pacificus (assembly GCA_949316495.1). Taxonomy (NCBI): domain Eukaryota; kingdom Metazoa; phylum Annelida; class Polychaeta; order Phyllodocida; family Hesionidae; genus Amphiduros; species Amphiduros pacificus. The sequence goes on along the minus strand of OX439011.1, from coordinate 36,672,726 downwards.
AATGGATTCTGATATATCTCAGATCTGTCAGAGAATGGATTCTGATGTATCTCAGATCTCTCAGAGAACAGATGCTGATATTTCTCAGATCTGTCAGAGAACAGATGCTGATATATCTCAGATCTGTCAGAGAACAGATGCTGATATATCTGAGATCTGTCAGAGAATAGATTTTGATGTATCTCAGATCTGTCAGAGAATAGATTCTGATGTATCTCAGATCTGTCAGAGAATGGATTCTGATGTATCTCAGATCTGTCAGAGAAAGGATTCTGATGTATCTCAGATCTGTCAGAGAATTGATGCTGATATATCTCAGATCTCTCAGAGAACAGATGCTGATATATCTCAGATCTCTCAGAGAACAGATGCTGATATATCTCAGATCTCTCAGAGAACGGATGCTCATGTAAATTAGATCTATCCGAGAGGTTGATGATTGGTTGTTTCTTGTGTTTTTGCAGAACATTGTCCTCTCTGGTGGCTCAACAATGTTCCGGGACTTTGGACGTCGGTTACAACGAGACCTCAAGCGAGTGGTTGACGTCAGACTGAAAGTGAGCGAAGAACTCTCAGGGGGTCGAATCAAGGTCAGTCTCATTTCTCCCCAAAATTAGGAAACTTCTACCTGCCAGAAGAGTTTGTATTGTCATGTCTATGTGATAATAGAAAAGAAAGATCCCTTGTTTCATTTGAAAAGAGTTGGGCATTGAGTCCTGGTGACAGGCTTCCGTCTGACCTGATATAGCCTAAACAGTGGTGAAAAGGTTGTTAATACAAGTAGACAAATCAAATGCATGGCAGAAGGTATTTTTTAGAAACAAGAAACTTTTAATATACTGCACACATAGAATTATGTGTCTGATTTTGATGAAAAAATGTGAGAAAAAAAGCAGGGACATAAATGATGAAATGCATTTATTTTTCATTTTCAGCCCAAGCCGATAGATGTGCAAGTCATCTCTCATCACATGCAGAGGTACGCGGTGTGGTTCGGAGGCAGCATGTTAGCATCAACGGTAAGTCTCAATACCAAGACAGGGGCAACAGATGCTCCCCTTCTTACCAGTCAACCGCCAGGCCAAACCATACATCTATGGCATCATTTGATATGCCGGCAGTCATGGATAATCTGAGAATAAATTTAGACGTACACTTGGCTAATGTGTCAATCTATTTGGCCATAACATTGACTAATGTGTCAATGTATTTGGCCACAAGGTTGGCTAATGTGTCAATGTATTTGACCACAAAATTGACTAATATGTAAATCTTTTTGGCCTCAAGATTGACTAATGTGTCAGTCTATTTGGCCATAAGATCAGCTAATGTTTAAATCTAATCCAACATAATCTTGGCTAATGTCAAGATATTTGGCTATAATTTTGGCTATTGCTTCAATCTAAACAATGATAAAGCACGACCCAGTAGATGTGTGGACTGCCCTGGATATTGACAGGAAACCAGAATGATTTTACCAAACTCCACCAGAGGGCGACGTGGTGAACTTATCACAGTTATAGTTTGTGTGTTCCTCTGGTGGACGGTGTGTGATTTTACAGGATAAATTTGATTTTTTTTTTACAGTCTTGATGTTCTGCTTTAAAGATGTTAGATTTTTGGGTATGCTATGGAGAAGTCCGTGATGGTTTTTGTCTTTCTTTATTGATATATTTCTTTCAAACCAAATTCAGGACGTCCGAATGGAGTTATCTTTTCAATCAGTTGAATACATTTGTTGTATGCATTAAGTAACCGAGGTTATTTAAATAGTTGTAGTTCACTCTTCCTTTTCAGTTGTGTTTTTAAGTTTCTCTTCAGTATATTTCTGGTGACTTTTGTAAGGTGTTTCTCAATAGATAGACTTCTTTTATTGATCTTTGAGAGTGTAAACACATTGTTGTATTAGGGAATGTTAATCTGTGATAGTTGAATGTAGCTGGCGCAGTCTCGTCCAGACATTGTATGAGAACAGTTACGTAGCAATAGCGGTGAATATGGTCATGGCAGGCTGCATAGAAGTCTATGTATGGGTTTAGCTCTGTCACAATTTGACCCTCAATATGTTGACCTCATGCATATGACCAAATGGTTATCAAGATGACATGACCTTATTTGGACATGTCTGTATGTGACCTTATTTGGACATGTCTATATGTGACCTTATTTGGACATATCTATATATGATCTTATTTGGTCATGTCTATATGTGACCTTATTTGGTCATGTCTATATGTGACCTTATTTGGACATGTCTGTATGTGACCTTATTTGGACATGTCTATATATGACCTTATTTGGTCATGTCTATATGTGACCTCATTTGGACATGTCTGTATGTGACCTTATTTGGACATGTCTATATATGACCTTATTTGGTTGTGTCTATATGTGACCCTATTTGGTCATGTTTATATGTGACCTTATTTGAACTTGTTTATACATGACCTTATTTGGTCATATCTATGCATGACTAGTTATAATGCCCAAACAGAATGTAACAATTGAAAACAAATATTGTCACTTTTTGTGTTTATAATGTTGTATTATATTTAGAGATATATTAATTTATGATGGAGAACCCAAAGTCATTTCACTGACAGTGGACATCTGATTGGTCTAACATTGCATGGTTCTAATATTTACATTTACATTAAATTTACAATGTTTACATTTACATGTTATAACTTTGCATGGTATCAAATATTGAGTTACTTGTTTGAAGTGTTTTTATGTCAGTTAAAAAATATTGTTAATATTGTGCTTATTCTTTTGTAAGTGTGAACAATATTTTATTTTCCTGGCACTATGCAGTCACTTGGTGTCCAATTATATTATACAGCGCAAAATGTTTGACACAGAATTTACAAGGAACTATATCTGATATAGGTCGTGACCTACATTTTATTTCCTGTTCATTCTTCCTTGTTCAAGCTAGTTCAGTTTGATCTGCTCTTGTGCATTTCAGTGAAGGAAATTAATAAAAGAAATAATCATATTTATTCAGGGGAATATCAAAAGACCATTCTTAAAACAAAAAAAATTATGATAAGTTTCAACCAAACATTTAATTTGAATATGCCCAAATCTGTTAATTCTTGACCTACATCCTGGTCCTCATATTTTACTACAAGACTGTTTTAAACATTCCAAAAACTAAAGAGGCCTGGCTTGAGTGTATGCGTGATTGGACACAGAGTTCTGTTTAGATGTCAATGGTCCAGGTGCAATTTGTTGTAGCTTGTAGATTGCATAATATTTTTCATTTTAAGTATTAGTACCATATGCATGAGGCAATCAGTCGAGTCTGCACGTGTTGTGGATCACATGACGTCATGACCATAACAGGTTCTTATATGTGTGAACTCGGGTACATGTCGCCACGGAGGGGAATATTTCTGATGGATTCATTTCATCTCATGATATTATAACATTGACTGACCCAAACTCTCTGCCACCTTGATCTCTGACACCCTAATCTCTGACACCCTGATCTCTGACACTCTATTCTCTCATTCTCTAATCTCCGACACCCTAGTCTTTTACCCTGATCTCTCACACTAATCTCTGACACCCTTGTCTCGGACACCCTAATCCCTGACACCCTAATCTCTGACACCCTGATCTCTGACACCCTGATCTCTGACACTCTATTCTCTCATTCTCTAATCTCCGACACCCTAGTCTTTTACCCTGATCTCTCACACTAATCTCTGACACCCTTGTCTCGGACACCCTAATCCCTGACACCCTAATCTCTGACCATCCTGATCTCTGACCACCCTGATCTCTGACCACCCTGATCTCTGACCACCCTGATCTCTGACCACCCTGATCTCTGACCGACCTAATCTCTGACCACCCTGATCTCTGACCACCCTGATCTCTGACCACCCTAATCTCTGACCACCCTGATCTCTGACCACCCCAATCAATGACCACCCTGATCAAATACCTCCCATGTCAGTTACCCCCCTTTTCTCCAACACCCTAATTAATGGCCACCCTAATTAATAGCCACCCTAATTAATGGCCACCCTAATAAATGACCACCCTAATTAATGACCACCCTAAATAATGACCACCCTAATTAATGGCCACCCTAATTAATGACCACCCTAATAAATGACCACCCTGATTAATGGCCACCCTAATTAATGACCACCCTAATTAATGACCACCCTTGTCAATACAACCATAGCCTAACATGATTTGACATGCAGAGAAATGGGAAAATTGGATTACAAGTGATCACAAATGTTAGTTTGCAACTATTCTGTTGCTTGACTATATTTTCATTTCCACTCAATTTTGTGACTTGCTTCAAATTTCTTAAGATCTTTCAACTGTTCTGATCAATTTTTAGTGGTACAAATGTTACCCTGAAGAAACCATATGTGTCCATGAACTGGAATGACCAAACATGTTTTGACCTGACTTGCCGTTATCAAGATTTCTGTTAGATTTTTATCTCATGATTTTCGTATTATGTCAGCATATCCTTGTGTCACTGAAATGAAAAGATGATTTTTATATTTTTAACATTTGATAACCCAATTATAATGATTTGTTTGGAATAACTGAGCATCTAACATGTTAAGCCGTCATGTTTGCCTATCTTGTTAGATACTGGTCTTAAAGGGATTAAGCACCGATTTTGAAAAAAAACGTTTAAAATTCACATATTGGTGATAAATGTATTTGTCTTTCATGTCTATAAACTTTTTGAAAAATGCATCCCCATCATTGTCTGTAAAACCTATTTGAACATGAACCTAATATATAGGCCCCTAATGAAAGCACACTCCTTTCTTGGCGTCATTTTTATGTGGAGTGTCATCATAGAGGCACTGAAGGGTAAAATGACTTCATAAGAGCATGGCAATATGCTTATGACGTCATGAAATGTATTGTCTTTTGAATGTACCAAAATCACGTCAAACAGTGCTACCCTACTTCGAGCCTCAATTGAGGTCAAATAAAGTTCACGCTACCCGTTTTTACCCGTCACGTGCAGCCATGGGCTAAGAAAATCTTATTCAGACTGTGCAACTTCTATGTCTTGTAGCAACTTTTCTTGTTGCTCGATGTCAGACTTTAATACATCATGGTGTTCATATGTATATATACTGTTGGAAAACCAAGAAAACAGGATTGGTGCTTAATACCTTTAACAATTATAATACAAGCATTTGTCGTTTTGTGTGAATGTTGATATTTGAGTATGATTTGAACAACCATTTAACATCAAGTAGATCTTTTTAAAAGTACTTTAAAAACATGTGCATAATGGTAACAGAAATATTTGTCCATTTTTCTCACAGTTATCAGTCGTTTTAGCTCTGCTGACTTTGCCAGCATAGCTTCTGTTGTGATGGGGAGAATTTTCTGTCATTCTGTACGTCAACCTTGATTTTCGCCACTTTAGCTACTGGTTGGACCAATTCTATCAATTTTCCATAAAGCTCAGAATTTTTTCCTTTTTCTAAAAATGATTTTTTAAGAAAATAATCTAATACTTATCACAGTGTAGTCAAGGAGGCTGTCATTTCATATAGAATAACAGATATCACGCATTTAAGATAACAAGGAAAGTTTGGGTCGAATCAATGTGTAACATGCATTTTGATTGGCTGAAATTATCGTCTGCCCACATGTTCTGTGGGAAAGGATTTAAACGATCATTTATGACGCGATTTGCAAACATTCAGAAAATGTTCCCTGACATCACAAAAAAAGCAGTGATCAGCACAGCCTGAAGGCCATTGGCCTATGTTACATATAAAGCTTATGATTACATTTTAAAACAAAGTCATCTTCACTTCACTCAGATAATAAACAAAACAAAAACAAAACAAAAATAATATAAACAAGCTGCATGATTTGGTGGAGAATCAACTAATATCCTTGTATTGACAAAGCAGAGTTCTGGTTCATACACAATGAGTTGCTTTGCCTGTGGTGCCACCTATGTATTATACCGTCCATGTTGCCATGGTTACTTGTTTGTTACTGCAGTTTCATTGGCTGACTTCTGAAATATTTCTGTTGAATTCTTGTAGTTTTGGCTTCTTTTTTATTGCTAAAAATTGAGCAAAGTTAGGCTTGAAATTGAGGTATGAAACACAAAGCTTACACTATACACACTCAGTATTGATATTATTAGGGGCCAAGATGTCGATCCAAAGACCACAAATAATGACTTTGTGAATAACACGATCAACGAAAATCTGATTGTAAATCTGTGATTTGTAAATTTGTCAGCTGAAGTCACGCCCAGTGGTGTCTCGGTTTCTGAAAATAGGTTTCAACTCCTAGATGCAGACCAATTAAGTGTTTTTCATGTTTTACAAGCTAGGTGGCAGCACTTTCTTTTCTAGTGCTGCCCTCTGGTTTAAGAATCTTTGCTCACAGTGGCGTTTACATGTTGTTTTTTTTCAGCCGGAGTTCTACCAAGTCTGTCATACCCGCCAGGATTATAACGAATACGGGGCTCATATATTCAGACATAATCCTCTATTTGGATTAATGACATAGCACAAGATTAGGGGATTAGTGGTTTTATACAGGTTTATCTCCATTAATTAGAAGACAACAAATCTGTACATTAACAGTGTGTAACTTGCGTATGCTCTTTAAGTGGGTAACTTGTTATATTATTATTACCTACTAGGTTTTGTATAAAAATGGCTACCAACAAAAAATATTGAGATTATATTCTACAAATGTGAAAAACGAGAAAATAATTAGTAATTTTTGTTTGTGAATGGATGAATTTTATTTCCATATATAGAGGTGTAATGTAGAAATAACAGTAAGAACTCCAAAATACATGATAATCATAAATTTGGGAACTGCATTTTCTTACCGTATTGCCATCACTGAATATGGAATTTGATATTTGGGAAATCTTAAGTTTACTATTCTTGACATATCTTTTGGTGTAGGTAGAAACGCTGCACCAATACAAGTACACACTTTATGTGCCAAGGACAAATTCATTGGAGAAATTTAAAATCTGAAAATATAAAATCTTCCTGATTTGATAGAAAAAGTTTTATTTCTGCATGGAAGGTGTCATAAAGTAATACTCAAACTAGAACTAAGGAATTTCAACACATTTTTGTATTTGAAAAACGGGTAATTAACAGGACATACCACAAAATAAATTTGTTCCATCGTTCCCATTCTACACAAAATTGATTTATGCTGAAAGCACCCAGCTCATTTGAAATGTGACAATTATGGTAAAGGGATCTGAAACTAAAGGTGAATTCTGCAAGTTCAACTGAATTTAAGTTTAAGTTTAATGGTAAGGGAGTGAAGTCTCACTCAACTTTTACTGAAATCAATGTTCCTGTTTCACAAAAAATCTCTTTCCCAGAATTTTATTAGGGGTCAATGTTTTGGTTTTCAAACTCAAGTGAAAAAAAGTCATAAAACATGAACAAAATGTGAGAAAGGGTACCGGTACATTGTGGTCAATGATCTCATATTGTAACTGTTAAAGACACTTTTTTTTCACTTTATAAATTTATATATCAGTGGTGAAAGTCTTCAGGAATTCAGTATTTTTTCTTCAAATGTGATATTCAAAATGAACTCAGTCTGAAACATCCAAAAATGACATTTCTGGAAGTGGGTAGGGGTATCTTCAGGTTAATTTTTAAGGGTTTCAGGTTATATTATTTATATAATGATATTTAGAGCAAAAATACTGTCAATAAGAAGAACTGACTTAATATTCTATAATCAAATTACACCAAAAAAATTGTCTTTAATAGATGTTTTGTTAGCAAGTATGGATGTAAATAATAGTCTGAAGTACCTCTGAGGGTATTTGTGTTGTGCACATTTTTCAACATTGCAATCTTTGTACATATATGCAAAATAGGGCGAGAGGATTTCAGTAATAATGTCAGGATTTAGTTTCTCTAAGGCCAATGAGTTTCTAAGGCCAATACTGTCAGGATTTAGATTCTCTAAGGCCGATGAGTTTCTAAGGCCAATAATGTCAGGATTTAGTTTCTCTAAGGCTGATGTGTTTTGGAGGGATTGGGATGGTAATACTGGTTACAGAGCTCTCTCAAGTCGTTCCAGTATCTTCCTGTGGTCCCCATGCATCTTTGGGCAGTTTCATGTTTTACCAGCTAGGTGGCAGCACAATCTTTACTGGTGCTGCCGCCTGGCTTATGAATATTGTAGGGACCATTCTGAAAAAACCTAGCATGCTTAGACATTGCTATGGGCCATTTCTCTGTGGTAAGGGCCGTTTATTTATTGTAAGGGCCATTCTCTATTGTAAGGGTCATTTCTCTAATGTAAGGGCATGGCTCCATCTGGTCCCTGGATTACAGTAGCCGCAAACTCGTCCCGGTCCCTGGATTACGGCAGCCATGGTCCCTGGATTACGGCAGCCATGGTCCCTGGATTACGGCAGCCATGGTCCCTGGATTACGGCAGCCATGATCTAGTCCCGGTCCCTGGATTACGGCAGCCATGGTCTAGTCCCGGTCCCTGGATTACGGCAGCCATGATCTAGTCCCGGTCCCTGGATTACGGCAGCCATGGTCCCTGGATTACGGCAGCCATGGTCCCTGGATTACGGCAGCCATGATCTAGTCCCGGTCCCTGGATTACGGCAGCCATGGTCCCTGGATTACGGCAGCCATGGTCCCTGGATTACGGCAGCCATGATCTAGTCCCGGTCCCTGGATTACGGCAGCCATGGTCCCTGGATTACAGCAGCCATGGTCCCTGGATTATGGCAGCCATTGTCCCTGGATTACGGCAGCCATGGTCCCTGGATTACGGCAGCCATGATCTAGTCCCGGTCCCTGGATTACGGCAGCCATGGTCCCTGGATTACGGCAGCCATGGTCCCTGGATTACGGCAGCCATGGTCCCTGGATTACGGCAGCCATGGTCCCTGGATTATGGCAGCCATTGTCCCTGGATTACGGCAGCCATGGTCCCTGGATTACGGCAGCCATGATCTAGTCCCGGTCCCTGGATTACGGCAGCCATGGTCCCTGGATTACGGCAGCCATGATCTAGTCCTGGTCCCTGGATTACGGCAGCCATGGTCCCTGGATTCGACAGCCATGGTCCCTGGATTACGGCAGCCATGGTCCCTGGATTACGGCAGCCATGGTCCCTGGATTACGGCAGCCATGGTCCCTGGATTATGGCAGCCATTGTCCCTGGATTACGGCAGCCATGGTCCCTGGATTACGGCAGCCATGGTCCCTGGATTATGGCAGCCATTGTCCCTGGATTACGGCAGCCATGGTCCCTGGATTACGGCAGCCATGATCTAGTCCCGGTCCCTGGATTACGGCAGCCATGGTCCCTGGATTACGGCAGCCATGGTCCCTGGATTACGGCAGCCATGGTCCCTGGATTACGGCAGCCATGGTCCCTGGATTCGACAGCCATGGTCCCTGGATTACGGCAGCCATGGTCCCTGGATTACGGCAGCCATGGTCCCTGGATTACGGCAGCCATGGTCCCTGGATTATGGCAGCCATTGTCCCTGGATTACGGCAGCCATGGTCCCTGGATTACGGCAGCCATGGTCCCTGGATTATGGCAGCCATTGTCCCTGGATTACGGCAGCCATGGTCCCTGGATTACGGCAGCCATGATCTAGTCCCGGTCCCTGGATTACGGCAGCCATGGTCCCTGGATTACGGCAGCCATGGTCCCTGGATTACGGCAGCCATGGTCCCTGGATTATGGCAGCCATTGTCCCTGGATTACGGCAGCCATGGTCCCTGGATTACGGCAGCCATGATCTAGTCCCGGTCCCTGGATTACGGCAGCCATGGTCCCTGGATTACGGCAGCCATGGTCCCTGGATTACGGCAGCCATGGTCCCTGGATTACGGCAGCCATGGTCCCTGGATTATGGCAGCCATGATCTAGTCCCGGTCCCTGGATTACGGCAGCCATGGTCCCTGGATTACGGCAGCCATGGTCCCTGGATTACGGCAGCCATGGTCCCTGGATTACGGCAGCCATGGTCCCTGGATTACGGCAGCCATGGTCCCTGGATTATGGCAGCCATGGTCCCTGGATTACGGCAGCCATGGTCCCTGGATTATGGCAGCCATGATCTAGTCCCGGTCCCTGGATTACGGCAGCCATGGTCCCTGGATTACGGCAGCCATGATCTAGTCCTGGTCCCTGGATTACGGCAGCCATGGTCCCTGGATTCGACAGCCATGGTCCCTGGATTACGGCAGCCATGGTCCCTGGATTACGGCAGCCATGGTCCCTGGATTACGGCAGCCATGGTCCCTGGATTATGGCAGCCATTGTCCCTGGATTACGGCAGCCATGGTCCCTGGATTACGGCAGCCATGATCTAGTCCCGGTCCCTGGATTACGGCAGCCATGGTCCCTGGATTACGGCAGCCATGATCTAGTCCCGGTCCCTGGATTACGGCAGCCATGGTCCCTGGATCGCGGCAGCCATGATCTCGTCCCGGTCCCCGGATTACGGCAGCCATGGTCCCTGGATTATGGCAGCCATGGTCCCTGGATTATGGCAGCCATGGTCCCTGGATTATGGCAGCCATGGTCCCTGGATCGCGGCAGCCGTGATCTAGTCCCGGTCCCTGGATTACGGCAGCCGTGAGGCCTTGGCAGTAATATTGAGATATAAAACTGGAGAACCTTCAAAGCCCCAAGTCTCAAACTGAACATGACTAAAACTATATACATATATATATTTACGACAGCTGCAAGAATAATGTTGATAAGTTGTGAATGTTGCAATCCCCTGGTAACAAAATGGAAGATAATTGTGTATTTATTGAGTTTTAATGAGATGAGGAGAGGGAGCTCAGGGTCTCAGAGTCTCTGCTATAGCTAGTTTAGTACCATTATACATCCTTCAGTTTGTGCATCTTTGGTAGATTCTCGCATTATATTTTGCTGTCTTATTTTGTTTGCTTGGCCTGGAGAAATGTCACAGAAAATCTGAAACAGCTGAAGAGTTTTTTTCTCATCAGAATTTTTCTAAATATCTTTCTTATATAATCAGACTGAAAATATGAATCTTTGTATGAACATTCTGTGGCTGCAGAAAAATATCTTTCCTATATGATTTGGATGAAGAGTTAAATGACAAAAAGATATTGAGATCAAAAATGTCCAGTAAAGCTAATAATAAACACAACCAGTCCAGAACTGAGACTGAAAATTCTCATTTCACAGGGTCCCAGGCACAAAGATAGTTTCATATTATTTGTTCCCTATTATTTGCTCCATATTTTTTTCTTTCTTTGAACATGGCAGCTATTAAAGTCTAAAGTTGTAATTTATTCTGGACTGTTGTGGTTTGATATCTCAATGTTTATGTAGTTCTGTTGTGTCTTTGTATCTGTGTGTCAATGTGTTCCGTTAAATCAGCATTTATGTTTCCATTGTATGGAAATACTAGTCAAATGGTTTTTCTAAAATGGTTTATTTTATTTTACCTGGACACGATTGTCCCGCAGCACGCCATATTTCCCCTTCCCATAATATTTGGTGGCCTCGTTAATTAATATTCTTGTTTCTGGTGACAGTCAGGTGTCAATTTGTTTGAAAATGAATTGCCACACAAAAAGTTTGTAGATTCTGATACATTTTAAAGCATATCACGAGAAAAACATCGCTTTAATGGATATTAACTAGAACTGAAACAAAACGTTCAATTGTTTGGCCTGATATGATCATATGCAAACATTCGGGTCACTTATTTCAGTAATTTGTTAATTTCTTGAGAGATTTTGGCTTATATTTAGTGATTTGTTCATTTCTCAAGAGAATACTGGTTAATATTTCTCGTATGTTTGCTATTGCTGTACAAATTGTGTATTTATTATTATTATTATTATTAGTTCACTTATTTTTTCATCACATTTCTATTTATGCATGTCTTATAATTAAATAAATAAAGTAATATCAATGGTTACGCTTAAGAGAAATACTCTCCACTTACAGGATATGTTAAATATATGATTTGAATTACACAATTGACAGAAAAAAGTCCAAATATCTACATGAAACACTTTATAAGTACCATTTGATAATTTAAATATCCACCATTGCTAGCCCTCTATCCATTCACTGTGAATATCCAGCATTGCTCGCCCTCTATCCATTCACTGTGAATATCCAGCATTGCTAGGCCTCTATCCATTCACTGTGAATATCCAGCATTGCTAGGCCTCTATCCATTCACGGTGAATATCCAGCATTGTTAGGCCTCTATCCATTCATTGTGAATATCCAGCATTGCTAGCCCTCTGTCCATTCACGGTGAATATCCAGCATTGCTAGGCCTCTATCCATTCACTGTGAATATCCAGCATTGCTAGGCCTCTATCCATTCACGGTGAATATTCAGCGTTGCTAGCCCTCTATCCATTTACAGTGAATATCCAGCATTGCTAGGCCTCTATCCATTCACTGTGAATATCCAGCATTGCTCGCCCTCTATCCATTCACTGTGAATATCCAGCATTGCTAGGCCTCTATCCATTCATTGTGAATATCCAGCATTGCTAGCCCTCTATCCATTCACTGTGAATATCCAGCGTTGCTAGGCCTCTATCCATTCACGGTGAATATCCACCGTTGCTAGCCCTCTATCCATTCACGGTGAATATTCAGCGTTGCTAGGCCTCTATCCATTCACGGTGAATATCCACCGTTGCTAGCCCTCTATCCATTCACGGTGAATATTCAGCGTTGCTAGCCCTCTATCCATTCATGGTGAATATCCAGCGTTGTTAGCCCTCTATCCATTCACTGTGAATAACCAGCATTGCTCGCCCTCTATCCATTTACTGTGAATATCCAGCATTGCTAGCCCTGTAGACTATCTATGGGTAACTATATTTAGATTAAACATTGAGGTTTGCCTCTCATCTAAGTTTATTTTGTCTGTTGCACGTTGTATATATTTGTTTTGCATGATTTATAAATGCCAAGTATACATCATACATAAGCATCGCCTTGAAACTTAACATACATCTCCTTATCCAGCAAGATTATAGTTTGCCACATAACAAATAGAGGGCACCACCTATAAAACTGCCCAGTCCACATATTCAAACTCTTCAAGGTGACCTTATAGTGATGACCTACTTTGATGACCTAGTTATTGTTGTGACCTAGTTTTATGCACTGTCCTGCATGCCGCCCTGTCATTGATTTGCTTTTGTTTTGTTCTCATTTCAGCCTGAATTTTACCAAGTATGCCACACAAAGGCGGATTATGATGAGTACGGGCCATCCATCTGTCGGCACAATCCCGTGTTTGGTGCAATGTCATAAAATGTGCTATATTACAATGGAAAATCCTGGCGAACTCACCAGGCTCGTTGGTGTACTGTGCATGGCCATGCAAACAAAGAGTATCTCAAAAAGTGATAATTTCATCATTCCTTTATAAAGTTGAACCGTCAACGTGAACACTAAGTATTTCATCCACGACTAATGAGGCAGAAATGCATTCTGGTAAGCATAGAGCCATGTTAGGCCACATTCTCTGACTTTAATAGGCATTATTATTCCAACAAGAAAATTGACATGGAGACAGTTGGAACGTGGTTAAAAGAAAAGAAAGAAATGTTAAGTTAAGTAGGTTTTGGGAATCAAAATTATCATTTCTGTCTCATGGAAAATTAAGAAATTAACCAAGAATTTGCTTGGACATAATTCAGTATATTGAATGTGCACATATAAATATGACAAATGAGAACAAAGGGGGAAAATGTTTATGGTTTCACATTTGTGGGAAAGGAAACAAATTGTATGAACTCAAAATGAATGAGTGATCTATATGTAATATGTGTGTATACAAGGGAGTTTTCATCTAAAACTGGGAGGGGTCTTAGGAAAATTATATATGTAGCAAATAAATCTTGGTATAACAAATAAAACAATTTTCAGATTACCTATTTTGAATATTGCGTGAAAGTCACTGATGATTTTACATTGGAAAGTGATCTTCTATTTTCTTTTCAACTCCGATCTTAAAAATGTTTTTATTTTATCCTAGTTCCCAAATGTGCAGTTTTGCCTTGCCAGTTATAAATGAGAACCCACTTAATACCTTGTTGATTAATTATTTTGATTGAAATGAATTGCACATATTTGATTCATTTCAAAATAAAATGCCTTGACAAAATGTAATAATGATATGCATGAAAAATCGATGTAAATATTATATGAATACTGATCATAGAATGAAAAAGTTCCTGACAAATAACCAAGAGCACTTTCTTTATATTTGTTATTAAAATGTTTTTTTTTAACAGCAATCATGATGATTTTGATGAGACAGAACAAAATTTGCAAAATACATAAAAAGGTTTCAATGTAAAACTGCTTGATTTGGAATTATTTTAAGATTTATGTTATGAAGCTTAGTAATAATATTGTATTAAAAGGCACAGGTGCTTGACTGTAAGATGCCAGGAAACTGGAGTAATAAAATGTCAATATCTGATATAAAAGATAGAGAATTTAGTTTTTAAATCCTGATTCCCAAATTCACTCTTCAGCTCTAACCTTGGATTGTGTTAAATGCAAATAGAGGGAATTCGTTTTCAAAAGTGTTAAACATTCTACATATTCCAATGTGTAGTAGACCACACATATTCACTATGAAATGGCATTAGCATTCATTGCTTAAATTGCCTGTGAAGTCATATTTTGTCTTTTCATCCTTTTATCCCTGCCTGTGATAATACAAATTTATCTCTCACTTTGAGAAGAACAGGGAATTGAGATTTTGACTACCATTTCCCAATTTTCCAGAAATTTATTCATTCAAAGATATTAAAGTTTGTTAAATTTTGTTATTAAAAACAGTATGTAATAGAATCGCCCTGAATCATTCAGAATTGGTGTAAAATAATGGTATGACATACAAGTCAGCTCTGGCCTGTGCTTTCTAATCCCCTAATCGCATTAAGTGAATACTATCAGAGATCAATAAGACAGGTCAGCCTGAGACATGTTTGTTTGGGGTATTTTACATCACTTTAAACATTATTTCAGTCATTTCGTGATGAGACCTACTTGTAGCAGATATAGTGCTGCCTCACTGAATTGTCATGTCGCAGGTCCTTGACATGACAACCCACCCAGTCACAGATTTACAAGGACAACAGGTTAACCCTTAGGCACAGGCCTCAGCTCATGTGGGAAATTATATCATGAGTTCAATCCTGGCACGGCCGGAGTTCGGCCTGAGACATGACAATTCAGTAAGGCAGCACTATATGTGTTATAAGTAGACCATTTCTGCTTTGATTATTCCCCACTGATTCGGCCCCACTAACCTTAACAATCCCCTATTTGCTGACCCACTGCCATTTCACCAAGCCACGTTTTATACTCTTCCAGGAAGTAATTCTTTCTCTCGGGCCTATATCCCTCACATTCCCTAAATACATGATTGATGGATTCCCTATCGTCTCCACACACCCAGCACATTGGTCCACCTGTTTTCCAACGATAATTCCTGCTATGAAGGCCAAGATCCTACACTGGCTTTTATTCCCCTTATATTTACTACTTAACCATTCATTACATTTCCACCAGGCCATGGGCCGTGGTGCAGTTGGTTAGAGCCAGCTTATTAACACCAGTTCCTCTGTGGTGATCCAAAGGTCGGGGGTTCGAATCCCGGCCATGCCAGGATTGAACTCATGATACAATTTCCCACATGAGCTGAGGCCCGTGCCTAAAGGGTTAACCCGTTGTCCTTGTAAATCTGTGACTGGGTGGGTTGTCATGTCAAGGACCTTCGACATGACAATTCAGTGAGGCAGCACTATATCTGCTACAAGTAGGTCTCATCACGAAATAACTGAAATAATGTTGAAAGTGATCTAAAACCACAAACAAACAAACAAACATACAGGTCAGTTCTGACCTGTGCTTTCTAATCCCCTAATCGCATTAAGTGAATACTATCATAGATCAATAAGACGGGTCAGCCCGAGACATGTCAATTCAGTGAGGCAGCACTATATGTGTTTTAAGTAGACCATTTCTGCTTTGATTATTCCCCACTCATTCGGCCCCACTAACCTTAACAATCCCCTATTTGCTGATCCTCTGCCACTTCCACAAGCCATGTTTTATACTCTTCCAGGAAGTAATTCTTTCTCTCGGGCCTATATCCCTCACATTCCCTAAATACATGATTGATGGATTCCCTATCGTCTCCACACACCCTACATCCTGGTCCACCTGTTTTCCAATGATAGTTCATTATATAAAGACTAAGATCCCACACTGGCTTTCATTCCCCCTATATTTACTACTTAACCATTCATTACATTTCCACCAGGCCATGGGCCGTGGTGCAGTTGGTTAGAGCCAGCTTATTAACACCAGTTCCTCTGTGGTGATCCAAAGGTTGTAGGTTCGATCCCCAGCCGTGCCGAGATTGAACTCGTGATATAATTTCGCACATGAGCTGAGGCCCGTGCCTAAAGGGTTAATCTGTTGTCCTTGTAAATCTGTAACCGGATGGGTTATATCAAGGACCTGCGACATGACAATTCAGTGAGGCAGCACTATATCTACTACAAGTGGATCTCGAGATCCCACACTCTGGCTTTTATTAACAGCCTTCCCCCTATATTTACTACTTAACCATTCATTACATTTCCACCAGGCCGTGGTGCAGTTGGTTAGAGCCTGCTTATTAACACCAGTTCCTCTGTGGTGATCCAAAGGTTGTAGGTTCGATACTCAGCCGTGCCGAGATTGAACTCGTGATATAATTTCACACATGAGCTGAGGCCCGTGCCTAAAGGGTTAATCTGTTGTCCTTGTAAATCTGTAACCGGATGGGTTATATCAAGGACCTGCGACATGACAATTCAGTGAGGCAGCACTATATCTACTACAAGTGGGTCTCATCAGGAAATGACTGAGATAATGTTGAAAGTGACAATAAACAATAGAGGTCACATGATTGCATAAGAACTTGGTAGTTGAGGCAAAACCCAATAACCATGGTCAGCATATTTTAGTTGATTTTAGTGTCCATTACGTTATTGTATTTATACCTATTATTTAAAATAATGTCAATGGTATCTAATTCTTAAGCTAAATAGGAATTGCAACCCCTTTATGGACATGTCTTTGTTTCCACTTACCTATACCCAAGTCATAATTCTGTAAATAAGTAAATCCTCAAATAAATCCTGTTTTGACCCAACTTCAAACCTATTTGATATTTATTATATTTTGTATTGTATTGTCTTCTCAGTGAGGCAGCACTATATCTGCTAGAAGTAGGTCTCATCATGAAATGACTGAAATAATGTTGAAAGTGATAGTAAAACCCCAAACAAACAAACAAACAATCTATGTATAATCCCATGTGTGCCTCGGGTTAGAATGGTCCTTTGATTTTTTTCCGTTTTTTTTTGTCAGTTCGTAAGAGGTGAGTAAAAAAATAACCATGGTGCCTTGTTTGCCGTGAGGTCCAACAGGAAAGGGGAGGATATGGAGTTCTGCAGGTTGAGCATTAGACAGATATCACTGGACTGATTTGGCATTAACATCAATCTAGTTGTAACACACCTGTTTGGACCCAAATATTCAACCTAGACGGGAGGACTTTAGAGCCAGATATTGTCCAACTGAATAGCTCCACACATCCATCTAAAAACTAAAGTTGAATAAGGTCTAAATTTGTTATATTTTGGATACATCATTAATAGATTCTACATGTTTTTAAGACAAAATGTATGATATAAACAAATTTATCAAAGGGCTCGGCCAAGCGGTAACGGAGGGACAACATCACTGAACAGCATAACATAAATGCATTTATTCCAGAAATACAAAATTATTAGAAATACTTAATTATTGTTTTTGACAAAGCCCACTGAACATTACAATATGCCAAAGTATTGAGGATCATACTGTAATAGTTTATGTATGGTATCAAAATATGTTTTCTGTAACTGAGGGACACTTTTGAAGAGCAGCTTTGGAGTCATGTAGCAAAATGGGCTTAACATAAAGTTCTTATGAATATTCTTAAAAATCACTATATCATATATCATCTACACATACCTAAGTAGTAAATACCAAAATATCAAGTTTATAACATTAACACTGTTTTATTTATTAAAGAAATATTGTCGTAACGGAGGGACAACAGAAAATAGTAACGGAGGGACACAAATGTTCAGCTGTAATCAACTTCTGTAGAATACTGTATATGCTCTATTTAGGTGCTAAATCATTATGAACTTGACAGAATAAATTTACAGAAAAAATTGAATGAAATAACATAAGTAACAAAGACCAAATACACACCACAAATGACAACTGGGTACTAAGGATGGATTATGGTCAAAATAACCATGTGACAAAGGTGACCGTGGTACTGAACTGCCACATTAGACAGAATTTGGACATTTTATGAATCTAAATTATCCACAAATGTAAATTATCTACAAGTTGGAGAAAATATGAGTTTAACAATGCTTAGAAATGCATACTATTTATGTTTTTGTAGACTAAGACTTAAAATGGACGCCAAGCTTTAAAGGTTATGCTAATGTCCAGGCCTGAGTGAAAAGTGAAAATTTTAACAGAAAGATATGACGGACATGAGGTATAATGACGACAGAAAGTAGCTGAATAAGATTAAGATTGGCAGCTATGTTCAGGTTTTAGATAAGAGGAGGGAATATATAGCTATCAAATGAAATGCACATGCATTTGGTCCAGCGGTCCACTTCGTATCATGGTCATTTTGGTCATCATAAGGATGACACACACAACTCATTCCATTACATCATCATGTTCTTAGCCTTGTGTTATCCTAACTGTAAGCCAGGAACACTGCATTATCCCTAAGAATGGATTTGTCAGGTAAATTAGACAATTTGACAAGATCAAACGGTTACATAGTGTCACAAGGAATCACACCTATCAAACGGCAATTGTGTTGTCTCTGATGGGAAAGCTTGTGTACCCAGTGCAGGTAAGCTGGTGGCTTTCTTCCTCTGACTAAAGTACCAATGCAAACAAATATGATTTTTTTTGCCATATACTCAGACAGTATTGAAAACCAGTGTTTATAATACATGAGTATGTAGACAGGGAAATAGAATTATGTATCACTGACCATGTTGATCGATGCATCAGTATAAACATGAAGTGTCTATTGTCTCTCAGGTGACAGACCACATATTAGCCAACCAATACATGTTTAATCAAATAAATTGTTTGTGTCCATTTCCACTTGACATAAACCACTTTAAGAAATAAAAATTTCTGGCAAATAACTGAAATAATAACAACTTGCATGAACCTGAACATTTGTCCCTCCGTTACTAGTAACGGAGGGACAGGTTTTCTTAATATAAAATCAACCAAAAATTAATTGAGTTTCATAAAGCATAGAGAAGGTTATGATACTTCACTATAAGCACCTTACTTCTAGACAGTTTAACATTCCTTGTGATATGCATTATAGCATGAGGTAAAAATTTCAATATTTTTTGTAACGGAGGGACATGTAACGGAGGGACAAATTCATATTTTAATGTTTTTCCCCCAAAACATCTTTAGACTTGTGTGCCAAGAATTTGACTTTAAGTCATGATAACATAGCATCTCAACTTTATTAATGTCCCATTTCCACTACTTTGCATGTGATTTCTAATAAAATACACCATATTTTCTAAATTGATAGAAAAACTACGACAGACAGCAAAATGAACCAACAAAATAGGGTCTTAAACAAATTGTGATTATTTCGCAACCAATAAGGGTAGAGAAAAAAATAAAACAGTTTCAGAAACTACAGTTTTTAGTTTATAAGGTACAATTTAAAAGAAGCACATATTTTGAGTTTCACTTTTTCATGTTAATGTTCACTTCCCCTTGGCTGAGCCCCAAAACAATTTATGTCAGTTTCTTGACAGATGTGTGGAGCTTGACTGCTGAAACGGGCCAATCTGGGGTACATGTTATGGACATGGATCTGATCGATGTAAAGTGCCCAAAATATACAGCTCAGCATAATCATGAAATTAACAAGTGATTATGTTAAATCATATATTTTCTCATTTTTGTTAATATGGCTATCAACAATGGAATTGTAGAGAATTTGAGGCACAGGCCGGAACTGGAGTTATTAGCCCAAAAATATAATGCATCTGTTATTTGTTTACAGGAAACTAATTTTAAAGATAACTCAACAACATTTAAGGGGTATGTACCTAATAATAAAGTTGGTTTAATATATGCAATAGAATGAGCACATGGTGAAGTTTCTATTTTTGTTAAATCCTGTATACCCCAAGGCAAAGTAACTTTAAATATTTATTTACAAGCTTCTGCAGTCAGGGTTACCTTGCACAATACATTAACAATATGTTCGGTAAATTTTCCACCAAGTGAACCAATTAATATTACAGATTTAAATAACTTAATAACTCAGCTGCCACAATTATATATGCTAGTTGGTGACTTTAATGCACCCAATATCTTTGGGGTGGCAGAAATAATACTGATGCCAAAGGACGTATAATAGAAGAATTTTTAAGTAACAATAGTACCTTTGGAATGACGATTCTCCGACATATTTACATCCTGCTACAGGCTCTCGAAGTTGAGGAAGATCAATGGAGTAGTGATCATTACCCCATCATTTTAAATAACCATTTTCCTCCACCAAACGAACAAATCCCCAAGTGGAAATTTCATTAAGCCGATCGGGCAAAATTTCAAACATGCTGTTTTGATAAAATAACTCCAGAAATATTTGAAGATGAACATGATCCTCTTCACGTTTTTACAGATACATTGTATGATATTGCTGATGGGTATATTCTCAAATCAAAGCCAGATTCTAAAACTTAAGAAAAGCCCTGGTTTAATGATGAGTGCAAAAAAGCTGTCAAGGAGTGCAAATGAACTCTGAAAAAATTAAATCAACAGCTGACTGAATACAGTTTGCACCAATTTCGAATAAAAATAGCTGAATCCTCTTATATTATTAAATTATGCAAAGGAAAAATCTGGGAGGATTATGTTTCCAAGCTAAATACATGTACAGCAATTAAAAATGCTGGGATATGATGCGTAAAATTGCACGGAAGGCAGGTGGGGCAAGGATCAAAGATTTAATTCATAATGGCCAATTAATTACAATTTCCAACCTAAATAGGTAACACAATAGATCAAACAATTTTCAAGAATTCCTCATCCGAAACCGGCCATGGGCCGTGGCGCAGTAGGTTAGAGCGCCAGCTTATTAGCACCAGTTCCTCTGTGGTGATCCAAAGGTTGTGGGTTCGAACCCCGGCCATGCCGAATTTGAAAGTATGTCCAAGAGTCTTATCGTTCCAGGATATAGGGAGATTGACCATCTTGGTATTAATATCCTGTGGAATCGAGCGCTCCTCCGAATCAGGCTCTTCAAAAACGGCGAACGAGTCTTCAAAGTGGTAAATGAGTGTCCAATCATCTAATTCCATCGCAATATAGATGTGTAGAGTCTGGCACGTGAGTAGTCTTTAATATCTGTTGGCATAGCCACGTCCTCTCCTGGGGGAACTGCGGCCACGGAGACCCTGTCCCCTGGGTTTGCCCCGTCCTCGCCTCCTCTGGGAAGGTGACCTGTAGTAGGGGTGGCTGCTGGGCTGGTAATGCGCTTGAGAAGATTTCTTCTCCAAAGCTTGGAGTCTCTCCAGGAGTTCCGCCAATGCTGGGGAGCTCTGACTCATCGTGGGGCGCGGCTGTGGCGCAGTTTTTGGATGAGATTCTGGGCGGGATGGTGGTGGAAGGGCTGGGTATTGCTCCTCTTGATGGCGCATCAGGGATTGAGTCCTGGGGCCGCTGTTCGTCCTGCGTCTTGGAGACGAGGATCTGGTCCTCTGCTGCCCCCTGGGGGTCTGCTGAGGACTGCGGCCATTAAAAAAATTGCACTTCTGTTTGAGATCATTGTAACTTTCACTCTCTTTATCTTCAATAACAGTGAGTCTAGCTTTATACTGGCTCACTTCCTTCGCTGTATTTTCTCATGATCTTTTTCATGGTTTCTGGAGGAACATTCTCCTCCACTAGAATTTGCTTGAAATTCTGGCTCAATCGAGTGCCCTCGACGTCCAGGTGAGTTGTTTGTCGGCGCAGGGCAGACCGAGCTAGAGACATCATGTCCGCCTCATGGGAAGTCAAGTGTGACTCCCATGTGGCTTTTTCTTGGGATGTCAAGGTAATACCCCGGGGTAACCTTGGCAAATAGTGCAGTTCGCCGAGATTAAACGTTCATAGTGCTCGAGTCGAGTTGCTGACTTGGCACTTTTCTCAATAGTGGAGCGGAGCTCATTAAAGAAGAGCCATGCCGATTCAGGGATCATCTAATTCCTTCTGTGTCCATGGGATTTGTGCTGCAATAACCCTAAAACATTAACATCATGTGAACAACTGAACTTTTATTGTTTATCAGAAAAAATGTAATGAGACGTTTGATTAAATTAAAAGGAAAAACTATACATCAAATAAGACATTTAAAAGATAGCTTGTCAAATGCCCCAAAATGAACCCTGGGAGTTTTTTACTTACCACTATTACATGTAAAAGATTTCAATATGGTTCATGAAATGCAGAAGGTCCTAAATAAAATTATACTCACTTTTATCATAAATATCTGATATAAAGCCACATCTCAAAACAAAGAAATACGACATAAAAATCCCCTTCATAGAAATTCCTTTTCGTCATCAATAGTTTTTACTCTCACTGTATGGTACCAAGTAAAAACTGAGAGTAAAATTATTATATAGTGTTGAACCGCAAACATGTTTTTGAGTGTGACAGATAAGTTGTGAGTGACAGCATCTGCTTCCTGCCACCAATGTTCTATGATGACAGGCTGGAAAGCAATGTCACAAATATTCTACATAAACATTGGTTGCATACCTGCCAGATCTATGTTTTGGAGCTTCCTTTCCTGATATTGTCCAAAAACATATTCCTCCATCAGAAGAAACCAATGTCCGTCCTCTCTATTGTCATTCTGTAGTGTATCTTTTGTTTGACCAACATGTGCCCCAAGTGCGATAACAGGACTTCCTGCTGTTGTCTGGTCAGGTTGAATACCAGTTGCAGAAACAATAACAGACCATTCTAGTGATGTTCCACTTTGACACAATTCCTAAAATTATACTATAGCTTTGTCCAACAATGTTAATGCTGCCAATTAGTAGTAACTTATAGTCGGGTACTGCAATAAACCTACCGAACTGAATCACAGTTGCCATGGTTTTGAAAGATTTCCATTCATGCACATAGCCCTCAGACTGTCAAGACAAAGCACAGTGCCAAATGCCTGAAACATTCATCATGAAAATTATATGCAATCTCTTTTTTTTAATGTCAGTAGGTCCTATTTATTTCAATGGGGAAATGAAACTCCAGTAAATATGATTGAAATTGACTTCGTCACTGTATGAATCAGTTCCAAATATGACTAACATCATTGCATAATGATAAAAAGTAGAGTGGAAGACTTGTGTTTGGGAGCATGACCTGAAGGATCCACCACTACCAACTTCGTTAAAAATTGAGATAGAGATGTGAAACTTGGGCAGAGTATGTTTTAGAATGTTGTGAACAACATATCACTCAGCTAAAAAAAAAATTTCCAATATGCATTTTTAGTATTTCCTAGAAGGAAATATTAAAATAATTACCAGCCAGCTGCACTCTGGGATTTTGGCTGTCAGCTGTTATTTTTTACCAGCTGGGAAAGTTACCAGCTCAGAATTTGTATCGATTTAACAGCTGTTAACTTTGTTCGTGGATGTTTGGAAATGCCCAATTTTTTTTAACAGCTGGTAATGAGCCAGTATGTTTAACAAATAATTAAATGTTAAAAATCTATAATTACAGTAGAAATATCATTAGGCTTGAACAATCTTTGTCAAATAGTGTTCATATGCAAAACTTATCAGAAACATCATTCATGTTGGTGGACTGTATGGTGGTGCCCCCTATATGTATTTTCAGAATAGCCATATATTGTGTGCATAAATTATCAGGAACTTCATAATGTTGGTGGATAGTATGGTGGTGCCCCCTATATGTAATGCCAGAACAGTCATATCCTATTTAATAGTGCTGCATCCAGTGTTGAATATGTCAACTGTAATTGCGTATTGAGATGATGAAGAAAATTATTAACTTACAGTTGGGGTCTGGTCACCCCATTTAACTTTTGACTGTGACTTTTGACAGTGGTTTGTCTCTGTTGGTGTTGAACTCCGTTAGAAATTAATTATATACCAAAAATCAAAGAAGCATACTATTTACTATTGTAAATTTCTTGGAAATGGGAAACAAGGGTGAGGAAAGGGATCAATGTCTCTGATAGCCTTCTCTGGTTGTTCTTAAAAGAATGGAGGAAAACATGAAAGGGAGGGGTGGAGTACATCTTAATATGTTTATCATTTTGTTATAGGAAAGCACCACATGAATATCAAATTAATTAGCAAATAATGTCATGAAAAACTACATTTTCTCTGTGTTATGATCATTTGACACCCATGTAGCTCAGCTGATTAGCAGAGGGTAGTATTGTTTAGTGGGATGCCAGGGAGTTGCAATTAGCACCCGGGTGCGGACCGCTTTTGAAATCATGTTTATATGTGCATAAGGCATGGAAATATGCTTTGATACAATTAAATACATATATTTATAGACGAGGTAACACAGTATACACAGTATACTCTCATATTAGAAATTTAGATATATAGAAAAAAAAAACAATATATATTTCAAATCTGTCATCAACTGGGAGGACCAGGACCCATGAAAAGCCGGTCAGACAACCCAGTCCAGATTTTCCCCCAGGTGCTGATTGGTACGTACTGCTCCACACAGCACAACTACCTCACAAGTTGACCATTGGTCAAACCAACGAGACTAGACTTCTAAGCTCTGGGTGTCTTGATGGCCAAGACCTGTTTAATAGGTTCCACATCCCTCCTTTCATACTTTAACCCCCTCCTATAATATCACCTGGCAGGGAGCAGAAGGTAGTAGTAAATTCTGACAACATGAAAGGTATATTTTAGCGATAATAAGAAAAGATAAAATGTTAATGAAAGAGGTCATTTTGCGGTCAATGATGAAACAAGTATCGAACATAGAGCACATGTTTGGGCGAGCCCGCGGCCTCTTCCGCCAATTTATGGACGGAAGATGGTCGTGGGCGGATTTCGCCCATCTTATGATAGACGTGGCACAAACAGTATCGTATACCTCTTGGCAATGCAATACGAAGTGAGAAGATCAGAAAGGCGAAGATAGCGAAGGCGAAGGGCGAAGATAACGAAGGCAAAGGGCGAAGATAGCGAAGTAGAGGGGCGAAGTTAGGGGCGAAGTTAGGGGCGAAGTACGAAGCACGAATGATACCTCCAGAGCTTCATACAAGGGTTCTGTTAGTCCCATCAAATTAAGGCCTCATCGTTCCGTGTACAAACAACGAGGCATTATAGACAAAGAAGTACGCCTTTTAGACAAAGATATCATCAGACCTTCCAATAGTCCGTGGGCTTTCCCCGCTGTTTTGGTAGAAAAACCAGCTCAGGATGGTACTATTTCGTACCGCATGTGCATAGACTTTAGGAAGTTAAACGAGGTCACTGTCCCTGATTCCTTCCCGCTGCCACATATACAGGACACTTTAGACAGTTTGGGAGCTCGTAAATTAACTCACATTAGTACACTTGACCTCATGGGCGTCCACCCTGACTCCCGACTTCATCACTCATCGTGGGCTTTACGAATACAAACGTCTCCCGTTTGGTGTCATTAATGGACCCCCAACATTTCAAAGACTCATGGAGAACGTGTTGCAAGGCCTCTCTGATCTCTGTCTCATATATATGGACGATGTCCTCGTCCACAGCCCTTCCTCCGAACGCCATCTAGCTGCCCTCACTCAAGTCTTTACGCGCTTCCGTAAGGCTAAACTGAAGCTTCGTATTGATAAATGTTTCTTTGCTAGGGAACAGGTTAAATACCTGGGTCAAATCATATCTAAAAATGGAATAGAGGTCGATCCTTCTAAAACGAAGGCTGTTGATGAATACCCCGTTCCCACTTCTTGCAAGGATGTTAGAGCGTTTTTAGGTTTGTCAGGTTATTACCGTCGATTTGTAGAGGGCTACGCAAAAATTGCACAACCACTCAATATTCTCACTAGCAAAAAGAGTACTTTCGAATGGGATGATGCGAAGCAGGCCGCATTCCAATACCTCAAGGCAATGTTAGTCTCGGCCCCAATTTTGGCCTTTCCTCGGATTGAGCCCGATAACTCTTTCATCATCACGACAGTTGCCAGCCTTTTTGCGATTGGGAATGTTTTAAGTCAGATGCAGGATGGCGTTGAACGGGTCATAACGTATGGAGATCGCGCCCTAAATCCGGCTGAACAAAATTATACATGTACCTGATGTACTGAACGTGAATGCCTTAGCATCATAGCTGCTTGCAAGTTGCATGAGCTATACCTCTAATATGAGAAATTCACCATAGTGACTGACCATTCTGCTTTGCAATGGTTATTTCGTTCGGAACCAAAGGGACGTTTAGGTAGATGGATGTTGTCCCTACAGCAGTTTCGTTACGAAATCGTTCACAAACAAGGGAAATCAATCCCGCATGCTGACAGCCTTAGCCGTCGCACGTACCCGTTAGAATCTGATCCCACCCCCGAGTTAGAGCTTAAGTTAGCGGCTGTCTCTGACCTGCCTGACGATCTTGAGACACACCCTGTCACGCCGGCCGTGGATGACCAGTGTTTGACGGATCTCAATCAGTCGACTGGCACCACGTACACCTTTGATGATATTAGTGTGAAACAGTCAGCAGATCCCTCCCTCCAACCTCTCATCAACTATTTCAAGAATACACATCTCCCCTCCACTCAGCGTGAAGCGCGCAAACTTCTCGCACAGGTTGATGATTATTATCTGAGAGAGGATGTTTTGTTCCATTTGTATGTTACCCCAGGTAAAGGTGCGGCAAAAAACCGCTGCAAAACACAGCTAGTTATCCCACCCACTTTGCGCCATGCTCTGCTCGAAGCCTTCCACGATAGTTCTATGGGTGCTCATTTAGGGACTGACAAACTCTACTCTACAATACAACAGAAATATTATTGGCCAGGAATGCATAGTGATATCATGAATTGGGCTCAATCTTGTCATGTTTGTAGCAAGACCGGCAAACTCCCGAAAAATAGGCAGGGTTCCTTGCACCCTATCCCTGTTTCGCGCCCCTTTCAACGGGTTCACACTGATCTCATAGGCCCTTTACTCACAACGGACCGAGGGAATAAATACATTATAGTTTTTCAGGACGCTCTCATATGTCTGAAGCGTTCCCCCTCTCTGATCAATCGGTCGTCTCAGTGGCTGAACGCCTCTTTGAGGACATGTGGTGCCATTGGGGAAATGTTGAATCTATTGTTAGTGACCGTGGCGGGTGTTATGCAAGTGTAATTGCAGAGGAACTCTGTAAATTGATGCAGGCTAGAAAGGTCATGACTACGCCTTACTGCCCCCGGAGCAATGGCATGGCCGAGCGAAGCGTTCAGTCTATCTCTAGAAATCTGACAGGTCTTTGCCATGATAAGCCGACATCATGGGATCTATTCTTGCCTTCAGCTTTGTTTGCCATGAGAGCTTCAGTGCATCAGCCGACAATGTACAGCCCATTGTTTCTGATGACTGGCCGTGACGCCAAACATCCGTTTGAGACGTCTTTGCCTGACCCAACTCACCCCAGCCCCTCTGTTCGCCATCTGCTCTGAAATTACCAAGTTGTATTTTATTGTATTTTCAGCAAACTGCTTCTGTCTATCATCCCTTAGGGCTCAGAATGTTTTCCATCCTTCACGAACATTACAAAAAATAATGATCAGCAAAGCTTTGAGGCCATTGAGCTATGCTTTATCTGCGCAACCCATTCCAATGCATGTTTTGACCACAATGGCAAAGCCTGAACTCATTCAAAAATTTTGCCTTTTGCCTTAAACTCTTTTTTTAGCAATGTTAGCCTTCAAAATATTGTTTCTTTTTTCTTTACAAAGTCTCTATTTAAACACAGCATTGTAGTGCAGTGTAATACTAATTGAAGATGAAATCACTTGGTTTATAATAGATGCAAAATTGTTGAATATTGAATGCTAGAAAAATAGAGGATATTGTTCTAATTGCACCGATATGTTGACTTCAGGAAACACTGGGAGATGAGGTGCAGGTCAGGCCCAATGTCAAGGTCACACGCCCAAGGTCCTTCTCCACTTTGCAGTGCACAGCCCCTGTGGATGTGGTGGATATCATCAGCAGTGATGAAGATGAAGAAGAGGAGGCAGAAGAGTCTGGGGAAGAGGAAAGCATCCTGTGGAATCCCAACGATTTTGAGCTAATGGTACCAGCTTCGTCTTTGGAGGAATGGGAAACTGAGGTACCTTGTGACACAGATAACACTCCATACTCACAGAAGGGTAAAGACAGGACCACAACCCATGGTGCTGAGTTGACAAAGGCACTTCCAGGAAATATACCAATGGTGATTGTTCCATCTGATGAGGATGAGATACAAGCAGAAGAAAAGGAAAATAGATATAATAGTGATACCTCTGCGAGTGATATGGAGATGATTGTTGATTTAGAAGAAAGTGAAGAAGAAAAACAAACACCTATCACTACAAACAAGGGCCACTCAAGGAATCCCAATAACTTGGAGAAAGTGATCCCACCTTCTCCGGGGGAATGGCAAACAGAAGTGGAAGAGAAACCAAGCAGTGCAAAAGAATTGCACAACAGTAAGCAGAATGCTGCAGTGGAACATGAAAAGACATTGTTGCCCAAGCCATTCATTGAAATGGTAATTGATGACTTTCCAACAGGAGAAGAGCAGAATGTGAAAGATATCGATGACACAGATACCTATTTTTTTTTTTTTTTTTTTTTGATGACTGATCATTTTTTTTATAATGAATGTTTATTTTCATAAGCATCAAGTCATGTACATAGCTCAACATAATCATAGTTGGTCAAATAAAAAGTTAAATTTACTGAAATCTTTGTCTTATTTATACTGCATATTTTATGTTCCATATATAGTTTAGATTTCAATTGTATAAGGTACTGAAAAAAGTCAACAGCATTTTCGTTGTGAATACGTTGACAATAGATATAATACTTTGCTATCAGAATACAATAATTCAAGACAGTGAATACATCCCCCCCGATCTGGAACCCGAACAAAATACATTCCTCCAACTCACAATTTGATGAAATCTGAATGTCTCCCAATTTATTCCACCAATCAAAGAATAGATTCCAAAAATGTATTACTTTAGGACAAAAAAGAAAAAAGTGTACAATATCATCTGTGTCATCACAGTATAAGCATTGGGAGCTATCCACAATTTTCATATCACACAATTTTTCTCTACAAGTGGTTAGTCTATGTAGTAATTTGTATTGAAAAGATTGAATTCTAGTTTCTCTACATATAGTGAATGACAGGCGGAATATGTTTTGCCATAGGTCATCGTCAGTATTTTGAAGACGTGGGTAGTTCCCACACCATTTTGCAATACATGCTGGTCGTTTTTCTTTTTTTCTTATATAAACAATATATAGCATTTTTGTATCAAGAGATTCATAATTGTGTAACTTTCCATCAACAAAAATAACATATTTACTGCTAGATTTCCTGTCTTTGGTGAACAATATTGATTTCCATGGAGATGGAATGCTTTGCCTTATTTGCAGCATATCTAGAAAATTACATTTTACATTAAATTTTTGGCTAATTTCAGTATGGTTCATCAATGTATTATTTTCTTTTAAAAGATCATTTATGGTGATAATTCCATTTTCTACCCACTTTGTCCACAAATATGGTTTACATGCTATTGTTATGTGTCTATTATTCCATAAAATTTGCTGTTGTATTAATTCTGGCGTCATTTTAATATGCTCTAATTGTCTTGTCTCTAACCAATTGTTATGTACATTTTCATAAAATTTTGATTTAAGGGTAATTGGCAACTGATTTGATCGAAAAAGTAGATCAAAATTTTCTGTTTTATACAAAATGCTGGGAAATGCTTTCCATCTGCTAGTGGATTTACAAAGGAATCTTTTGACCCATATTGCTTTCAGAGCTTTTGCTTTTGATTCAAAGTCCATAAGTTTTAAACCACCATTACCTATGGATTGAATGAGAACATCATATTCAATCTTTGATGGCTTGCCATCCCATATAAAATTTACGATTATTGATTTTACTTCCTTATAAACAATATTTGGAGTGTATACTACACTGGATATATAGAGGAGTGGAGGAAGAGCTAGATTGTTTATGACTGTCACTTTTCCTTTTAAAGATAGATTTCTACATTTCCACGTATTTAGTGTATTTTTCAGGTTCAAAATTCTGAGCTTATAGTTTAAATCATAGTGATCTTCCTCCTTCCCATTTATATGCACTCCCAAACTATAAACACCTTCTTTTGTCCAGCTCAGACCAAGGGGGTAACCCTGTCCTTTAGAGACCCAATAAATTTTGCATTTGTTTTTTCTGTGTTAACTTTTAAACCTGCATATTTTTCAAAGCAATCAAATACACATAGTGCCTCAGTTATTGAGGGGATATCAGTTACAAAACATGTATCATCTGCCAGTTGACTAATTTTTAGGGTTTTACCATTGATTTCAATACCTTTAATTTTTTTGTTCTCCCTGATGCTAATTGCCAATAGCTCGACTGCAATTATAAATAAATATGGAGAGATTGGACATCCCTGCCGTACACCTGGGGCGGGGTTGAACCAATTGGAGATGTCACCATTATTTATTACTGCTGTAGAAATATTTTTATAGAGTCTTTATATAACTACGAAAGGTGGGTCCAAAATTAAATGCATCTAGTGCTTTATCTATAAAAATCCAATTTATAGAGTCAAAAGCTTTTTCGAAGTCTATAGTTAATATAATTCCTGGTTTGTCATAAATTTCACAGAATAGTATAACATCCTCTATCTGTCTTATGTTGCATCCTACAAAACGTCCCTTTAAATATCCTGTCTGGTCTTCATTAATAATATATGAGAGGACCTTACATAGTCTATTTGACAGAGATTTAGCAAAAATCTTGTAGTCGACATTCAATAGGGAAATTGGTCTCCAATTTTTTAGGAAGAGCCTATTTTTGTCTTTCTTGGGGATTAAAGTAATAATTCCTCTTTTTTGTTCAATTGAGAGTTCTCCAGCTTCTATTGAAAATTTTATACTTTGAATCAATGAGTTCTTTATGTCTATCCAAAAAAATTTGTATAACTCTGCAGTTAAACAATCTGAACCAGGCGATTTGCCATTTTTTAATGATTTTAAACTAGCTAAGACTTCAGATTCTAGTAATTCTGAGTCAGTATTCTCTGTCAGTGTCATTGATTTTAGGTATTTTGTAATTGTTTACAAAGGAGTTGCAGTTTCTTTCAAATACATCATCTTTTTCCAGGTTTTCAGTGTACAACTGCTGGTAGTAATTTTTTTCTGCATTTAGAATTTCTTTAGGATCTTTAATAATATTTCCATCAATGTCTAACTGTGAAATCAACTTATTACAAAAATTATGTTTTTCTAGTCTAAGAAAGTATGAGGTTGTTTTCTCCCTTTCCTCTGCCCACTTGCATTTAGATCTAAGAATTACTCCTTTGGCCTTTTGTTTTTCAATCTGTTCAGATTTATATATGTATATCTTCATCTTTGTTATCAGAATTTACGATATTGTATAATTCTACAAGTTTCTCATTTAGATTTTTTTCAAGTGCATTTTGTTCTTTTTTTCTATTAACGCAGAATGGTACAGTGTATTTTCTTATGTCCATTTTCATAAGTTCCCAGGTAATTCTCTTATCTGTTATATCTCTATATTTCTCAATTGATTCCTGTATAATACGTTTAATCTCATTTACATACTCTGTATCATGCAGGAGACTGGAGTTAAATTTCCAGAAACCTTTCCCCTGATTTTGATTCTGGCTATTCCCCAAATTAATAACTAATAGACTATGGTCAGAGTGACAGCCAGGTTGAATATTTACAGACTGTACTATATTTAGCATATGTTCGGATGTGAGAAAGTAATCAAGACGTGATTTTTTATTTCCGCGATGCCATGTGAAAGTTCGAGAATATGGATTTAAGGTTCTCCAAATATCTATGAGATTCTCAGTTTCTATGAAAGATAGTATGTTTTTTTCTATATTCTGGATTGTCATTTGACTCTGGCATTGTATCTAATTTGTCAAGCCTAGGGTTTAGGTAAAGATTATAATCTCCACCAATGATGATATTTTCTGAGTTGAATTCTTGTTGTGCACATTTAAGGGTATTAAAAACTTCCGACTGTTCCTGTTTCATGTTTCTAGTTGGAGCGTAAAGATTTCCAATAGTGTATACAACATCATTGATTTTGACATCAATTATATCTGATGACACAGTTATTGTTATATCCTCAACTGATATGGAGTCTGTCCCTGATGACGTTGACCAAGAAAAAGTCAGCACAGAAGATAAAGCCAAATTCTATCAGGCAAAAGCAGAGCTTGACAAGAAGTTACATGATCCTGATGTTGTTGAGGTGATATTAAGTCAAGATGAAGACAAAGAAGCCACTGGCAAATCAGAGGGTGAGAAGACGTTACATAATCCCGATGATGTTGAAGTAATAACAAGTCAAGATGAAGACAGAGATGAAGGCAAAGCAAAGGTTGATAAGGAGTTCGATAATCCAGATGATGTCGAGGTGATAACAACTGAAGATGAAGATAGAAATGAAGGCAAAGCAAAGGTTGACAAATCTAAACAAACATAGATTAAATCTAGCAAAAGGCCCAAAGTTTAAACACAAACTAGATTTTAATGGTAAAAGCACCAAAAGTTTGAGTCCATTGTTGGGTAAAGTCAAAAGTGTTAAAGCCCATAATAGTCCTGAAGCCACACCAAGAAAAGGTTCAAACTCGGGTCACAGTTAGGGAAAAGGAAGTTCAAACAGATCCAAGCAAGGCCACAAAGATATTTCTGATGTAACATGTTCAAGCTACGATGATGAGGACGTTGAGATCATATCAAGCTCAGATGGTATCACACCTGAGTCGTCCCGATAAAATGAATGGCAATGCAAAGAGCAAGTTGTTATTCTCGCCACTGAAATTTCAAAATCTTCTTGATGGTTCATCCATAATCAATCCAAATGTCATAAATAATGACATGCTCCGGTCCATCGTCAACAGTGCCATAGAAAAAGTAACGATATCCAGAAACTCATTGAGAGAATCATGGCCTATGCAGGACTTTCCAAAAGGCAAACCTCAGGCAAAGTATCGCAAAGTTCAGGCACTTTCTGTACAGTCTGTTCACAGCTGTTCACATTTAAGTATGATGAAGCTATCATCGATGTATAAAATGTACAGGCATGCCAGTATGCTCGAAAATTGCAGGTTTTAGAGGGTTTTATATGTTTGGGCTGCAACAGATATTTCTCAAATACTGATAACACTATTAAGATTATAAAAAGGATCAAGACTTAAAACTTAATTGTCTTTTAGATGCTGATGGCAATCTTGTTATTTAAGATAAAGCCTAAGAAAAAGAATATATACAGCTTAGATTAGTCAGTAAATATTTTACAGTTGTTAAATATGGAGAAAAGAAAAACTTGTTATAACCAGAGATAATAATAAGCATTTCCAGTGCAGCTACTCTTGAGATAGATTGAAGATTGTAACATCACTATTTCAGTTGCATTCCTCTTGTTTACAAATTATGTGTGTTATTATCCCATACTCTTTTAATCACCACATGTATTGAGAATACTATATTTCTCCCCAAAAAGCATGTTTACCGACACAAACATAACCTGCAGGTCAATATGTCGTTTAATTGCAACAAATTTATATTTGCACGAAAATAAAATATTAAAGATTTAAAAATGTTTGAAAGACATCAAATATGTTTCAGAAACATCCCCTCAGAACATAATGACATTTCATG
This sequence comes from Amphiduros pacificus, assembly GCA_949316495.1. Lineage (NCBI taxonomy): Eukaryota > Metazoa > Annelida > Polychaeta > Phyllodocida > Hesionidae > Amphiduros > Amphiduros pacificus. The sequence goes on along the minus strand of OX439011.1, from coordinate 36,638,590 downwards.
CTTATTAGAATTGGTCAAAATATATTTGAATAAAATGGAAGTAGTCCATTACCATTGATATTTATTTACTTTTTGATTCGAAATAAAGTATGTCTATTGGATCAAAATCCTCAATGAGGGTCAAAGATTATGTAAAATGTCAAGTTATATATTATAACAAAACTGGTGGCATTACTGTATAATTTAAACACTGTAAATATTAAATTTGTTTTAAAGCTGAGAGATTGTATAACTTATAATAAGAATAACTGATATCTTGTTCTTTGTATTAACTTGTGTGAATGCTGTAATACAAATACATACAAAGAAATCTGTACATGGTCACAGCAAAATAAAAGAAAAAAAAAGCCTCAGATGGATGTTGACACTACAGCGGTTTCGTTACGAAATCGTTCACAAACAAGGGAAATCAATCCCGCATGCTGACAGTACACGTTTTCCTGAAGCGTTCCCCCTCTCTGATCAATCGGCCGTCTCAGTGGCTGAACGCCTCTTTGAGGAATATTTGATTAAATGGAAGGATTATAGTGCTAAACACAACACGTGGGAGCCTTTCTCCTTTTTGGGCAAACGAACCCAAGCAGATGTGCTTTCCAAACCCCCTCCCAATGCTAGGGAACGAAAGAAGTAGTTGTTGTTTTTGTAAATGTTGTAGATTTTGTTCGATGTTCACTTATTCCACATTTATTATTCATGATATCTCCTGCTATTTGAGGCGGTTTTGCTCTGTTACTTCATTACGTATGCATGTGTTCTCAGTTCTATGGTGACCCACATTCTGTATTTTTGCGAATATGCCTGGTGTAATTATGTTCGCCGAGTATTGATTCATGAACAAAACGCCATTCTAGTGAGCCTGTTTAATTTTATGATCCTAGTTGACCTTTTAATACTGTAACCCCGCCGTGCTTAAGGTGGTTCTACTGAGTGATGTTTCGAGAGAGATTATTTGTGGCTACTATTGTTACTGATTGTGTATTACTGCCATCTGCCTTTCGCATTTTATGCGAACCTTTGTCCCTTGACAACGATATTCTATTTTCTGTGACCGGCAGACCTCCACTTATTTGGGACCATAAAATTGGCTCCACTGCTCGCTTGTGTGTCGCGCGCCATTTTCCACATGACTCATGACAGGTAGACCTCCGTATTATGACTTCTGTGCGCAGGATTGTGGCTGTGTGTGCGTATGCTACTGGATGATATAGCGGTCCCCGCTGACATTCCAGACACTTTCTGCTTGCACACCTTAGAGTTGCCTCCTACTACGTCCTGCGTACTTCGTTCCTTCGTTGTGGTCTTCGTACTTCGTATCTCAGGTTGACTTGTGTGTTACTGACTGGCCAGTTCTTTGGGTTGAATCCTTATACAGATTGATCGTGAGTATTCTCGTTCCTTATATTGGTTCCTCTTTGATAAAGTAATACTTGTGTCTCTGACTATACGCTGACTTTTGACTTGACTTGACTTTGATGACTTTAGTTAGGGTTATCATACAGTCTTAGTTGTATCCCTATGTAGGTAAATTTTTACGGTCCTCTTGCGAAGAATATGTGGATTAGCCTAAATGACTCGATTATAATTCCGCGCTAAGGTACGTAAGACCAACGAGACTAGAAGAGAAGAGGTCCAGCTCCCACAAGTACCCCTGTCCCGATGTTCTTTTCGCTGTGTAATTATTAGATAACACTTTCACACCCTCTGATTGTATCTGCCCTCCTGCTTGCCACACATGTGAGTGTATGCAGATGTGGAGCATGTATAGCCGTATGTACTACATAGCTGGGTAGGGATGTGGATGGTTGCTGGGCTGTAGTGGTGGTGCTAGTTGCATGTTGTAGTTGTGCTCGTGTCGTCCATATAGAGATGGTGCACAGCTTGTTCTGCATCTCCGCAGGGCATCAACAGGGTCAAAGCATGCCGCAAAAGGCTGGCGCATAAACGCACACGTCTGGAAAAAGAGCAGGAAAAGAGCCAGGACAAAGAGGAAGTGGCCGAGGAGGACAAGGAAATGGTGATGAAAAACATTGCTATGTTCTCTACAGATAGTACAAAAGATAATGCACTCTTTGTGATTTCCATTTTTGGGGGGGATTTCATGAGGATATTTCCAGTTATCTTTATAATAAATTTATATCTCTTGATGCAGCCTGTATTAAAGAGAGAGCGTCCTATTCAGCTACCAAAGCCCTCCAGTGTGAAAGAGGTCCTAAGAACTTTACCCCTGAAGTCTGGACTGCACTAAACAGATTTTACTGAATGGGAAATTCTAATCCCACAATTATAAACTGTATTTAAAAAAAAGATTACTTTGAGCCTATTTCCTGTGTGAATAAACAAATATTCATTGGTCCCCATTGTTTTCCTATGCAGTTAGCTATCTTAATCTCCCTGTCTGGGGTCAGTCATTGACACACTATCTCATTTCTGCTAAACTATGTTACAGATATTTATAGTTTAACAGTATACTATATTGCTGCTTTTTCACCATTTTTTTTCCGGTCACTCTGTCTAGGCAACTAAACCAGCAAGGATCTCTACTGTATCCTGATGCCATGGCTGAAAAGGTGTGTGACTTGGTTAAAATTGGGCATTATATATTTGAAAATCAAATAAGAGTGTATACTAAGACAATTGTCATTTATAAAAATGTTGAAAAATATCAAAGTTGTATGCAGTGTATATGAATGGATACATATATCCATTCACTTAGTGTATTTATACATAGCACACTCACAAAAGACTTCACACATGTTTCATGCATGTGCACATAGAAGCCAGTTTTAAGAAATGATCCGGTCAGTTGACACCTAAAACAAACATACATGCCTGTAAATAATACTCCCCTCTGCCCATCTGCTGAATGGTTTAGGGGTCAAGTGATCGTAGCACAGTCAAAATTGATGTTATTTATTGATAAAAGTATTTGCTAATTACCTTATTCTTTGTTTGTTTGGGGTTTTACATCACTTTCAACATTATTTCAGTCATTTCGTGATGAGACCTACTTGTAACAGATATAGTGCTGCCTCACTGAATTGTCATGTCGCAGGTCCTTGACATGACAACCCACCCGGTCACAGATTTACAAGGACAACGGGTTAACCCTTTAGGCACAGGCCTCAGCTCATGTGGGAAATTGTATCATGAGTTCAATCCCGGCACGGCCGGGATTCGAACCAACGACCTTTGGATCACCACAGAGATTACCTTATTCTAACTTTAGAATGGTCCAGAAGGAAGAATATCACTTGCAGATTGAAGTAACTGACATATCATGTTAAAGCACATGTGCTGAATGCAGTTATCTAGAGTGGGCATGTATGAGACCTTCAGGGACAAAGATAGAAGTGTTGCACAGGTTGGATATTTATCCAGTATAATCCTAGAAATATGTTAAGTTTACTGAGGGACTGATGGGAAATCATGGAAAATAAAGTAAACAGCGAAAAGAACATCGGCCACAGACCCAGGAGTCAGATTCTTATCAACATTGAGTTAGATAATCAGTTTCAGAAGTTGGCCGCTTGCTCCGCCTTCATCTGAGGCATCTTAGCCCAGTGATGGCAGGGGGTAAATTAAAATTATGTTACATAATGCCATAAATCCAGAGCTGGACCTCTTCTCTTCTAGTCTCGTTGGTAAGATGCTATGATATTGTTACTCGCTATGGTTGTTGTTATGGTATTCCGCGCCAAGGTACGTAAGTCGCGATGATTATTGATATATAATTCCGCGCAAAGGTACGTAAGACGCGAAGATGATTGTTACTCGCTTTGCTAGTTGTTTTGTCATTTTCTTGAAATATAATTCCGCGCTAAGGTACGTAAGACGCGATGATGGTTGTTACTCGCTTTGATAGTCGTTTTATTGTGAAATATATTCCGCGCAAAGGTATGTAAGACGCGATGTTGATGATTAATAAATATTCTGCGCCAGGGGATTTATGACGCGATGGTGATGATATATATTTCGCGCTAAGGTATGTAAGACGCGATGATTTTGTGCACTCCTTAGTTGGATGGATTGCATTATGTACCGGTACATTTATGATATACTTAGGCTGACATGTATTAATGCAGAGTGACGGATACAACTGCTGTTTTGACTTCGTTTGTTGGTGACACACATGACGACTGATGGTCTGACCCGGCTAAAATTCAATTTTTAGGTCTCTCTAGTGCGCATCTTATGCTGTCGTTACGTTATCTGTTTATTCAAACGATTGAACTCATACGACATAATTGGTTAAGTGATGTTTATACTTAGAGCCGCATTAACAGAGCCTGTCTATCCTCTCATATCAGCTGCGCACCCCAGTGATTTGTTACTAGATTTCGTTCGTTCAGATTTTGAGACTACTGACCTTTACTGAGCTGTACTTGACTGATGGTTACTTATCGAAGTTGTAATATGTTCTATCATCTTAATCTAGTTTCACGACCAGTAATATTGTGGTTCGTGCTCAGATATCAGATAATTGGTTGTGCAGTTTAATACCTCCTATTGAGTTTAATATGACTACTGGTAGATCAGAAAAATTGAACTTGATGCCTCATCTTACTACTTGATTCACTCACGTCTCTGGTGACTTATAATTAATCGTTCACCCTTCAGGTGAGACGATTATGTTCCTGTCATGACTCCGGAAGACTCTTCTCACACCCTTCCTGACGAATCTTCATTTACATATCCTTCGGACGAGTTTTAGACTCACTTCCCAGTGATAAGAGTTTGTGGGCTAATATTTTTGAGGCTGAGGAAGCGTCCTTCCCCGTTCCTGAAGTCCCTGTGCATACAGCATCACCCTGACAACATACCCCAGCCTCAGGTGAGTTCTCCCTCACATAGTGGACACGTTGTATCCATGGAGTCCCCGAAATTCAAAATTGATTTACTAGAATTACAACATCTTGCTGCCTATGTATGTAACACGCCCACACAGACTCTCCCCCTCCCCTTGATCTCACAAATTCTCAAAGTTAGGTCTAACTCAGCCCTGACAGGTGTGTTAGCCTATTACGTTCTAAGCTATGATAACGCCACATGTCTCACTTTCTTTGAGTTTAATAAACCTTGTGGTGCTCCGTGCCTGGAAAAATTGGCACTTAGCTTTCTGAAACTATTCCATTGGTCACACCCAATGTCATGGGGTATTGCTGAACGAGTGATTCGTAGAGCTCTATAATATTTTCGTGTGGAAGGCAGAGAACATTTTTCTACTAAATATTTAATGGCTTTATCTACCCTGGACCCATGGTTATCTTATACAGCGTTCCACGCTCCCGGTAATTTAGACCCTGCATGTACTCGCTCCCCCGCTGTGGGATAATGCTAATCACTTAATGCTTCTGAACTATGGTTTATGTACATCTATGTGTGGTTTTATTTTACATGTGTTTCTTTCACTTCATTTCATGTATTAATACCTTGCACTTACTTGCTACTGCGTCCTGCATTTCTAGCATACAGGTTGTTTTTTCAATAAATGACAAGATTGCTTTTAGCGCTTGACACCTTGCATGATATGTGTTGTGTTTTACGCTCTGTTTCAGATGGTATACCTCCAGGACCCCGCATGACTTCACAACTCGCCTTGCCACACGGCGCGAGCGTTTCTTCTCTGAGGTTTGTAGCGTACCTGTGGATGAGCTTCCCATGGAACGGTTATTGATCTCTCATAGAGATGGCAATGTAGCGTTGGCGGGATCCGCCAGGCGACTTCCCCGGTTTATAGATATTCCGAGAGAGTACGCCCCAGACCGGAGAGTGCTCTTTTTCCACAGTTTTCGTGCATTTAAATTTGTGGTTTTAGAGATACACACTTCTTGTGGTTTAGGGTTCTATAATGTTCCCCGTGGCACCCACAAGTCGTTCCTCATGACTCTCAGTGATGTATGCCATCCATTTTGCATACTTCCCCGGTCTCATTAGGATAGTGCATGGGATTTTGTCAGACTGCATCTGTTGTAAGCAGGCCCCGTTGCCTGATATCCTCAGCGCTGTCTTGATGAATCCCCCCGAATTGTATTGGGATTTACTTGGACCCCCTTTGAAATTTCATGACAATGTTTCGGATTCACTTCCCCCCATCATTGAGTCACAGTCTGTTGTTTTATCTGCTGATTTACTAGACCGATTGCCCATGTCAAAAATCTTCTCTCCCAAGCCCACTTGTCGAACTGCCCGCCCTGACCTCTCGTTTGGTGATTATGGATTTTTCTATTTACCTTTTGTCCCTTCAGGTCCCCTCCCAGATGCTGTATTGCAGATTCCCCTTTTAGTGATTCAGATGCATCATTTATTAAAAATGTTCTTCATACCTTTTCAAAATCACTCCATCACACCCCTGTTTTTCCCTCAGCACATGTGGACACGCCCCTTTTCTGCACACCCCTCCTCCCTCCCCAGAACCGCAGCCATGTCCCCATAGTAGTATACGCCGCCCAAAGACTTGGCCCGTGTGTTTAGGACCCCCACCACGTTCTTGGCCATTCCACGCTTCCCGCAAACCATTATGTTTTGATTGTGCATCCCGACCATTTTCCCCGTCCCCTCCCCCCATTAACTGTTCTTGGATCCCCAAGTTATCAGGCAAAGACATTCAAAAGTAAGTCCATGTATTGGAAATGTAAAAAATTTTTTTCTCACAAAAATCATTTTCATTATCTCTCACAGCTGTTTCATACAGTAATATCACACATTGCTATTGACTTTTAAGGCATTTTTCTCGTCCCCCCATTACCCACTACCCCTTTTGGAATTAGGCCAGTAAAGTTACCCAGTTACCCCTTTTTACCTTTTATATATTTACCCTCCTTTGTTTCCCAGTCATTTTTGCATTGTCCATATGGTTCCTCACAGCTCACCATAAGTCCACGTCATAAGTGTCCACATTACCACTTTGTGCTTTACATTCACATACTAAATTACGGTCTTGATAATATCACAGGTTTGCCTTGGCACCAGTCTCTGTGTGGCTTTTATGGCACATTGTTGTCACAAGTTATCACATATGTTCCATTCACAGTTCCTGAATATTATATCAGTTTTTATCATACTAGCTGTCCATGTTAATTGAATTCGGGTTGTTCTGTTATACTGAGGTCCTTGATTGCCGTCACTCATCTGAGACGATGCCTGGACTCGCATCGTCCCGTGTCCTTATCACTTCACGGCATCTACTCGTACGTCCTTTCATCGGACGTATTGTGTTTATGACCACATTGAAGTTGTTATTTGACCTTACGGTTCACACCGTTTACAGTTCTGCTGAGCCATTTTCTGCTTACGGCTGTATTGTCACCCGACTTTTTACAGCCTGGTAGACTTAATTGCAGGAACGACTGTTCACAACCCACTGCTGCCCGCTGCAGTTCTCCACCTGTCGCCACGCAGGTTGGTTATAGTCTCTCGGCCTTTATCATGCACTGGTCTTCTTGGAGGCCCTTTCCACTGATCCATGTCTATCTACTCTACCTCATTTATTTTTTTTCTTCTCTCAGTAATTGTTTAAAGGTTGGGTACCTTTAAACAATCAGCCGTCCCTTACATAAAATTGAATGAAGGGATCCGAAAATACATGACACCAAAGTTCCGAAAATCATTATAAACATGTGACCCCATTTTTGAAGAATAATTTCTAGAATTTTGAGATAACTTTGAACTAGAATTTGGAATCCCCAATTTGGACTTATACCCTTTACATAAGAAGAAAAATACAGCTACGTCATGGCATCCCTTGTGAGCAGAGCAGGCGAATCATCACATGCATATGAAAATCACAATAAGTTCCCTACTTTAATAACATATGTACAACAAGAAACTGCCTACTTTAAATCATTATCGCTAACACTTAAAAACTACCTTAGATGAAACCATATTGATTAAGCACTAATCACAGTGCTGCACTAATCACAGTGCTGCCTACCCCGCTCACAAGAGGAAATTTAGAAACCCCCTGAAATTAAAGTGGAGAAGCCGAAAGTGAAAAAAATAAAAGTTCACTTAAGCTATTCCCTTCCCGCTTATCTACCTACCCCTACCCGTGCTAATCTAATCAACCTCCCCCCCGAGTCCCTCCTCCATCCCCACTGCTCTCCTCTCCGCTCCCGCTAGGGCCAGCCTGGCCGCCCGGCGATCTTGCCATTCAAGGGTACAGCTGAAAGACAACAGACATATTAATAATTATCCAATTATCTCTGTGATTATCATTTGTTGCCCTCCCTATCCATATATATATTCCCCACCCTCTTTGTCTGCTACGATCTTTCCCTTCACCCCTTTGATGCCCCGTGCCTGTCCCTCTATATTTTTATCACCCTCCCCTGTTCCCTTCCCTATTTTACGTTGTTCTTTCTTTCAGATTGAACTCTTGTTTGCTATGCAGGTTGAAAATTAATCTCTGACACGCTTTTGGGTTTTCGTGTCGGTAGACATTATCTAATCTGGATTTTGATTGAATCTCTCTCTTCCGTATCTTTTCATGCCTCACTGAATTGTATACCGTCCTTCTGATTGATATACAGGTACCAACTTGTAAGATTTGCCCAAAGTCAGCTAGGAGCTTGCTAAGCCCCGCCCCCCGCCGTCGTCGTAAACTTTTCATCAAAGTTTCCCGACCGGCAGTTTCAAATTGCTCTATTCTGTTCTAGCTCTTGTTCTTCCCATTTTTTGTCCTGTCACCCTTTTTCTTTATCGCTAACACGTTCCTCGGATATTCTTCTATCTGTCTATCTACTTTCTTTTTTAATTTTGACCACAGGTCATTTTGTTCCACCCCTGCATTCCTTGCTATCTTATACTGTTGATCTTGATTCTAGTTTCTCCCCCGGCGCTCATGCACACCTGACTTTGTGTTCGCTAAATCTCTCTTGACAAAAAGTTGGAAATATATAATTTGTACTTACGTGGACGCCCCAGACGGCCACGTCTATCATAAGATGGGCGAAATCCGCCCACGACCATCTTCCGTCCATAAATTGACGGAAGAGGCCGCGGGCTCGCCCAAACATGTGCTCTACGTTCGGTAGCTGTTCCATCATTGACTTCGCACCTGCGCGGTGTGCGTGTCCTCGCCGCTTGGCGGCGCTTGACGTCTTGGTCCAAGATGTCCTTCTTTCTTGATAAATGATCATATTTGTTATTTTGACCTGTTCTGTTTGCTTTTTTTTCAGATTTACGTTGTCAGGAATTTCCCTTCTGCCTGTTCCCACACTCCAACGCCCAAATATGGTCCCTTGCCTCACCCCTTCAAGTTGTCGTTCACCGCCTCCCGCCGACCCAATTCGTCTTCCACGAGGGTTGTTCCAGGTATTATCATGAAATAGGTTAATTCTTCGCATATGGGTACGCATTCTTCTGCCTCCCTTTCTCTCCCCCGGACATATTTACGTCCAGATTGTCCCTTACATACGATTCCACGTTGTGTAATATTAATCCTTCACTTTTGCAGTTTTGATGCTCCCTATTTCCATAGGCTTTGCCAGTTGATTTTTTTCTGGATGCCTTCTCTTGTTCACATGTGAGAGTTTTGTTTCTCTGAACCGTGTGTTCCAATTTGATATATGGTCAAATTTCCTGATTTTTCCTACCACCCTTGCTGCAGCATTTTGCAAGTACTTCAGCGTCTTAATGTCTGATATAGGAAGGCCTGCAAGGAGACTATTGTCATAATCTAGAGTAGATGTGGCAGCAGTCTTCTCGTCTAGACACTGTCTGATGGCAGCTATATTCCTGATATGATGGTAACCCTTCTTACACATTTTGTTTATTTGTGCTTTCATGTCCATCTTGGGAGTCCAAGGTCACCCCAAGGTCAACAACTGAATCTCTAGGAGTGATGTCAAATGCACCAACCGAGATAGCAGTCGGAATATTGTCATTAGGAGAAGCATATCTGTCAGCACAAATCAGCATCTCAGTCTTACCATCATTGATTTTCATCTTATTGGAGATCAGAAATGACCTAATCTCACTAATACATGACTCTAACCTGCTTATACTGAGGCGTGCATGTTGACTGGCAGCGTAGTCGACTGGGATGTAAATCTGGGTGTCGTCAGCATAAATATGATAGCATAGACCATATTTAGCCAGGATATCAGCCAGTAGTGACATGTAAATGGTGAACCGGATTGGACCAAGAACTGATCCTTGAGGAACCCCGTATCTGATTGGTCTCAGGGAGGACCTATGGTGTCCGACCTTAACACACTTTTTTCTGTCATGAAGGTATGATCTAATCCAGGCAAGTGCGTGACTTCTTACCTTGCATCTGTGTTCCAGTCTATCAAACAGGATTTGATGGTCAATGGTATCAAACGATTTAATTTGGTCACTCATCAAGGGCACTGGCTTGTGTAGGGAAACATTAGCATTCCTCACAGGTGCATGTTTATCCATCAATGCGGTCAGATTCCTATCATAGTAATCCACCACATCCTCAATGGATAGATGCTCCCAATCTGAAGTTTTTATGGTCAGTGATCTAATGTCATACCTAAGGGATTTTGGAGATCAATGCCCTTGTAGTTTCTGTAGCTGATGGTTTTGGAGGGGTTTGGGGGGTCTAATATCCAAGCATAGTGTGATCATCTTATGGTCAGATATATTTTCATCAACTACATGACCTTTTAATATGTTATTACCATTAAAGGTCATGACTTAAGTCTAGGGTGTTACCAAGTTTATGGGTCGGTTCCGTCACCAATTGGGTCATTTCAAAGGTAGATATAATATTCATAAACTTGATAACATCTGGTTTTGTTGGCTTGTTAAAATGAAAATTATAGTCACCAAGGAAAATAAATTCATGATTGAGAGAGCCATAGTGAGCTATTAATTGTGTGGATTCATTATAAAACTCAGAGTAGGTATACCTATTCCCGTCAGAGGGCTCTGGTCTATAAATGACAACAAAAGTTATTTTCTTTCTCCTGATTAGGAGGCGGCGCTTGACGTCTTGGTCCAAGATGTCCTTCTTTCTTGATTAATGATCATATTTGTTATTTTGACCTGTTCTGTTTGCTTTTTTTTCAGATTTACGTTGTCAGGAATTTCCCTTCTGCCTGTTCCCACACTCCAACGCCCAAATATGGTCCCTTGCCTCACCCCTACAAGTTGTCGTTCACCGCCTCCCGCCGACCCAATTCGTCTTCCACGAGGGTTGTTCCAGGTATGATCATGAAATAGGTTAATTCTTCGCATATGGGTACGCATTCTTCTGCCTCCCTTTCTCTCCCCCGGACATATTTACGTCCAGATTGTCCCTTACATACGATTCCACGTTGTGTAATATTAATCCTTCACTTTTGCAGTTTTGATGCTCCCTATTTCCATAGGCTTTGCCAGTTGATTTTTTTCTGGATGCCTTCTTCTCTCGTTCACATGTGAGAGTTTTGTTTCTCTGAACCGTGTGTTCCAATTTGATATATGGTCGAATTTCCTGATTTTTCCTACCACCCTTGCTGCAGCATTTTGCAAGTACTTCAGCGTCTTAATGTCTGATATAGGAAGGCCTGCAAGGAGACTATTGTCATAATCTAGAGTAGATGTGACTGCAGTCTTCTCGTCTAGACACTGTCTGATGGCAGCTATATTCCTGATATGATGGTAACCCTTCTTACACATTTTGTTTATTTGTGCTTTCATGTCCATCTTGGGAGTCCAAGGTCACCCCAAGGTCAACAACTGAATCTCTAGGAGTGATGTCAAATGCACCAACCGAGATAGCAGTCGGAATATTGTCATTAGGAGAAGCATATCTGTCAGCACAAATCAGCATCTCAGTCTTACCATCATTGATTTTCATCTTATTGGAGATCAGAAATGACCTAATCTCACTAATACATGACTCTAACCTGCTTATACTGAGGCGTGCATGTTGACTGGCAGCGTAGTCGACTGGGATGTAAATCTGGGTGTCGTCAGCATAAATATGATAGCATAGACCATATTTAGCCAGGATATCAGCCAGTAGTGACATGTAAATGGTGAACCGGATTGGACCAAGAACTGATCCTTGAGGAACCCCGTATCTGATTGGTCTCAGGGAGGACCTATGCTGTCCGACCTTAACACACTTTTTTCTGTCATGAAGGTATGATCTAATCCAGGCAAGTGCGTGACTTCTTTCCTTGCATCTGTGCTCCAGTCTATCAAACAGGATTTGATGGTCAATGGTATCAAACGATTTAATTTGGTCACTCATCAAGGGCACTGGCTTGTGTAGGGAAACATTAGCATTCCTCACAGGTGCATGTTTATCCATCAATGCGGTCAGATTCCTATCATAGTAATCCACCACATCCTCAATGGATAGATGCTCCCAATCTGAAGTTTTTATGGTCAGTGATCTAATGTCATACCTAAGGGATTTTGGAGATCAATGCCCTTGTAGTTTCTGTAGCTGATGGTTTTGGAGGGGTTTGGGGGGTCTAATATCCAAGCATAGTGTGATCATCTTATGGTCAGATATATTTTCATCAACTACATGACCCTTTAATATGTTATTACCATTAAAGGTCATGACTTAAGTCTAGGGTGTTACCAAGTTTATGGGTCGGTTCCGTGACCAATTGGGTCATTTCAAAGGTAGATATAATATTCATAAACTTGATAACATCTGGTTTTGTTGGCTTGTTAAAATGAAAATTATAGTCACCAAGGAAAATAAATTCATGATTGAGAGAGCCATAGTGAGCTTTTAATTGTGTGAATTCATTATAAAACTCAGAGTAGGTATACCTATTCCCGTCAGAGGGCTCTGGTCTATAAATGACAACAAAAGTTATTTTCTTTCTCCTGATTAGGAGAGAAGACTCCATGAGCTCCATAGTCTTAACTATGGGTGGGTTTAACCTATTTGTTGTGAATGGTAGTTCACACCTATGTAGCAACCCGATTCCTCCACCAGAACAACAAGTATGAGGGAAAGAATGAAACTTGAGGGAATTTTCCTGCTTGCCGCAGCTTGTTGATGTCCACCTTGGCTTTACGGACAGCGTCACGGCCGCCGCTGATGGTTAGGGGGTGGATATCTTCACGGCCGCTGCTGATGGTTAGGGGGTGGATATCTTCACGGCCGCTGCTGATGGTTAGGGGGTGGATATCTTCACGGCCGCTGCTGATGGTTAGGGGGTGGATATCTTCACGGCCGCTGCTGATGGTTAGGGGGTGGATATCTTCACGGCCACCGCTGATGGTTAGGGAGTGGATATCTTCACGGCCGCTGCTGATGGTTAGGGAGTGGATATCTTCACGGCCGCTGCTGATGGTTAGGGGGTGGATATCTTCACGGCCGCTGCTGATGGTTAGGGGGTGGATATCTTCACGGCCGCTGCTGATGGTTAGGGGGTGGATATCTTCACGGCCACCGCTGATGGTTAGGGAGTGGATATCTTCACGGTCGCTGCTGATGGTTAGGGGGTGGATATCTTCACGGCCGCCGCTGATGGTTAGGGGGTGGATATCTTCACGGCCATCCTTGATTTTTTCACCCTGGTAGCACCCCGCCTGCCAATGATCCGGCCGGCGAGATCAGAGGTGATGACAGTAGTGTCGTCTGCTGCAGATTTCCTTTTCTTCCTGTCAGGCGAGGATGAACTGTTCTTGGCAGCGGAGGAAGAGGAACCGGTAGAGGCATAGTGTTGATGAAAGTCTGGATGTCAAGAATAGACACTGGGAGGAGGCCATCGGCATTAAGAGTCAACGTAGTAGGCTCATAGAAGTTTTCAATTCGAAGATACGAGAACCGAGGAAACTTGAACTCAGACAGAAGGCCGGTCACCGATATCCAATTTAGTCGAACATGTGGATCCTTGCTTGGCAAGGGGGTTAAAACAGATACCGTTGGTCCACAGGAATGAATAAATTTCACAGAAGTCTTTATGGACTTGTAGCAGGTGGCACCATCCATGGTACCAGGAAATCTCGTCAGATCGGGGATGATCACCATGTGGTCGGAGAGAGGTATACGCACAGAACGACGAGCCACAAAATCCAACTTGTCAGTGGTTGACATGACCTGACAGTCATCCCTGGCAAGACCCGAGGCAATCTCCGTCTCCTGGCCGTTGATCGGAAGAATTGCAAGAAGTGCTCTCTCTTCTCAGAATCGGATGTTGGGAAGGTCTCAGGGGAGCCGGCTTCATCAGGCTCAGGTAGGAAGGTCGCTATCACCTCAACTCTCTCTTCGACACACCAGGGTTTATGGTGCTCTAGCTCAGTGATCAGAGGTCTATGGGTCGAATAGACCGGTGGTAGATCGAATAGATCTGGTCAAGGTATATCTATAATCTATAGATAGGTAGGGCTAGGAATATAGCACCCGGGCTCAGAGCACTCGACACAGGCAGCACAGAATTTACAACTTTTGAACGCCGTGCCTTCAAAAAAACAACTACCCGAACCCGGCCTTCGCAAGCAAAAAATAAGTCTGGACTGCCGTAAGTGACTGCTATTAAGCCACGGAATAATAGACCTATGTGTAGACTTCATGCACAGCGATGGGATGCAGCAATAGACTCGTGTTAGACTAAGAAACCTGTCAATAAAGACAAATTTACATGGAGCTTCGCACAGGAGCTGTCATTATATCTCATGCACGCGCAACATACAACATAGTGGTAACAGATACCCAATAACATTTGCCTGAGGACGAAATATAAATCAGACAGGAAATAAATTTATCTTGTACCAACCGATAGTACCAGTACCAAATCCTGGCTTTTCAATAAATGTTGCTCAATTATTGACAGGTTGCCCCAGATATTCTCTGCTGTCTCTTGAGAGTGTAACATTCAAGACAGAAAACAAAATTTGACGTAACTGTTTGCAATTGTTACAAATTTAGTATTAAGTTCATTCATTGCAGTTTGGAAAACCAACCTTCTAAAACTTCCCATTCTATCATAGTTAGGAAATGACAGCACTAATTAACATGATTAACTTACTTTATTCCTTCTAGCTCTCCAGATCTCTGGATAAAAACAACTAGACTTGCCAAGACAAGTTGACATACACGACGATATGTCAAAGGACATCTCTTCATTGAGGTTTAGGTCCTTCGTTTTCTTTTTTATGTAAGACTGTAGTTTTGTTAAATTCTCCGGGAGTGCCAAGGACTTGATTGTTTGTTTGTTTGTTTGTTTGTTTGGGGTTTTACATCACTTTCAACATTATTTTAGTCATTTCGTGATGAGACCTACTTGTAGCAGATATAGTGCTGCCTCACTGAATTGTCATGTCGTAGGTCCTTGACATGACAACCCAGCCGGTCACAGATTTACAAGGACAACGGGTTAACCCTTTAGGCACGGGCCTCAGCTCTTATGGGAAATTGTATCATGAGTTCAATCTTGGCACGGCCAGAGTTCTAACCCAAGACCTTTGGATCAATACAGAGGAACTGGTGCTAATAAGCTGGCGCTCTAACCAACTGCGCCACGGCCCGTGGCCTGGACTTGATTGTAGGATGTCTACCTAACTGTAAGGTATTATGGCAAGTTTTGTTGCTCTCCCCCATCCCCCCACTCCATGTCCATGGGTTTGAAGAGCTTTTGGCTTCATCTATCTATATAATATTATCTAATTCCTTCTCACAACAGCATTTCACATCCTTTTGACATAGCTCAGTTGTAGCTTGAACTCTTGGGGTCATCTTCATGGTCAAAATCTGACATGGCCTATGAGTGATAAAAGCTATGTAATTGTGGTAAATAGTACATCAACCACCACTGTTATGTCAACTCAGACCTCAGAACTCACAACTCCTGTACCATTACATCCTCCCTTATCGTCAACAAAATCTATTTAAAATGAGCAAAACTTTGAGGCACTGTCGGTCCTGGATCAGTGCTTAAACGGCCATCAAGTCTTGAAAAGATGAACCTGATCAACCATCAGAGGCCCAGGTCATTAAATTAAATTATAAGCATAATAAGAAAATGTAACCCTTTTATGTTCATCACTATCATTATGAGTGATTTACATGAGATGGGTTCAAGGGGTAGATCCCACATGAGCTGAGGCCCGTGCCTAAAGGGTTAACCCGTTGTCCTTGTAAATCTGTGACCGGGTGGGTTGTCATGTCAAGGACCTACGACATGACAATTCAGTGAGGTAGCACTATATCTGCTACAAGTAGGTCTCATCACGAAATAACTGAAATAATGTTGAAAGTGATGTAAAACCCCAAACAAACAAACAAAATCAAGGGGTAGATTACCCCTTTTTATTCAAAGCTTTCTGTTAGATAGGCACTTTATAAAGTATGCTTGGGCTTTGATACTTTTAACGGTGAGATGTGTGTACCTCAGGGGAGCATTCTATCTGTTACCCTGTTTATTGTTGGAATTAATAGTATTGTTAACTGTATTTGTTGATGATTTGCTACAAATTAACAAAATGTGTTTACAATTGAGAGCCAACTGCAGCAACACCTAAACAGAATCCAGGAGTGGGCAGATGAAAATGGTTCAAGTTTTCATTGAAGAAAACAGGGTTCATGCAAAAAAGTACCTAATTAAGGTACTCTCGTAAAGACATGGATGGTCAGAGCCCTACATGTTAATTTACCTACCTTATTTGACAATTTATATTATATAAGTGGAGGACGGGGGTGGTGGGTTCGACTCCCACTGCCGGCAGTGCTACTTTCACACTGGTTAAAAGGTTCTAAAGTCGACGTGATATGGCCATAGTTGCTGAAAGGGTCGTAAAATCACCATTTCACAATTTTTTTTGACAATTTATAACTGCAGCATGAATGTATATTGCTCACTGTATCAAGTTTTTGTTATTTCTTTATTAACACAGTTCTAATCTAATACAAAGAGTCATTGGTGTTCATAAGTATTTAGTCATTCATTTTTTTTGTAATATTACATATTTTTCCTTGAAAAGGAGGTCCGTGTGTACGTTTATTTCTCGGGTCACAAAGGTATTCTTTTTTCAACCTTTATTCCTCACCCCCTATAAAACGATACTTGGTTTTGTGTGTGCTTTAGTATCATGATTCTAATGTTATTGTATTATTTAATGATGTCCAGTTCTTTATCTTGATAAAGTTATAATAATCATCATTATTGAAACAAAAAAGTTTAATGTTCATACAAATGTTCCATGTCATGTGTTTTTCATTTTGAGGTTCGCCATCTTTTGAATGTTTCCATAATGACAGGAGTGAGAATGCCATTCTTGTTGAGGTTTCCATAATGACAGGAGTGAGAATGCCATTCTTGTTGAGGTTTCCATAATGACAGGAGTGAGAATGCCATTCTTGTTGAGGTTTCCATAATGGCAGGAGTGAGAATACCATTCTTGTTGAGGTTTCCATAATGACAGGAGTGAGAATACCATTCTTGTTGAGGTTTCCATAATGACAGGAGTGAGAATGTCATTCTTGTTGAGGTTTCCATAATGACAGGAGTGAGAATGCCATTCTTGTTGAGGTTTCCATAATGGCAAGAGTGAGAATGCCATTCTTGTTGAGGTTTCCATAATGACAGGAGTGAGAATGCCATTCTTGTTGAGGTTTCCATAATGACAAGAGTGAGAATGCCATTCTTGTTGAGGTTTCCATAATGACAAGAGTGAGAATGCCATTCTTGTTGAGGTTTCCATAATGACAGGAGTGAGAATGCCATTCTTGTTGAGGTTTCCATAATGACAAGAGTGAGAATGCCATTCTTGTTGAGGTTTCCATAATGACAAGAGTGAGAATGCCATTCTTGTTGAGGTTTCCATAATGACAGGAGTGAGAATGCCATTCTTGTTGAGGTTTCCATAATGGCAAGAGTGAGAATGCCATTCTTGTTGAGGTTTCCATAATGACAGGAGTGAGAATGCCATTCTTGTTGAGGTTTCCATAATGACAGGAGTGAGAATGCCATTCTTGTTGAGGTTTCCATAATGGCAAGAGTGAGAATGCCATTCTTGTTGAGGTTTCCATAATGACAGGAGTGAGAATGCCATTCTTGTTGAGGTTTCCATAATGACAAGAGTGAGAATGCCATTCTTGTTGAGGTTTCCATAATGACAAGAGTGAGAATGCCATTCTTGTTGAGGTTTCCATAATGACAAGAGTGAGAATGCCATTCTTGTTGAGGTTTCCATAATGACAAGAGTGAGAATGCCATTCTTGTTGAGGTTTCCATAATGACAGGAGTGAGAATACCATTCTTGTTGAGGTTTCCATAATGGCAGGAGTGAGAATGCCATTCTTGTTGAGGTTTCCATAATGACAGGAGTGAGAGTGTCATTCTTGTTGAGGTTTCCATAATGACAAGAGTGAGAATGCCATTCTTGTTGAGGTTTCCATAATGACAAGAGTGAGAATGCCATTCTTGTTGAAGTTTCCATAATGGCAGGAGTGAGAATGCCATTCTTGTTGAGGTTTCCATAATGACAGGAGTGAGAGTGTCATTCTTGTTGAGGTTTCCATAATGACAGGAGTGAGAGTGTCATTCTTGTTGAGGTTTCCATAATGACAGGAGTGAGAATGCCATTCTTGTTGAGGTTTCCATAATGACAGGAGTGAGAATGCCATTCTTGTTGAGGTTTCCATAATGGCAGGAGTGAGAATGCCATTATTGTTGAGGTTTCCATAATGACAGGAGTGAGAATGCCATTCTTGTTGAGTTTTCCATTATGGCAAGAGTGAGAATGTCATTATTGTTGAGGTTTCCATAATGACAGGAGTGAGAATGCCATTCTTGTTGAGGTTTCCATAATGACAGGAGTGAGAATGCCATTCTTGTTGAGGTTTCCATAATGACAAGAGTGAGAATGCCATTCTTGTTGAGGTTTCCATAATGACAGGAGTGAGAATGCCATTCTTGTTGAGGTTTCCATAATGACAGGAGTGAGAATGCCATTCTTGTTGAGGTTTCCAAAATGACAAGAGTGAGAATGCCATTCTTGTTGAGGTTTCCATAATGACAGGAGTGAGAATGCCATTCTTGTTGAGGTTTCCATAATGACAAGAGTAAGAATGCCATTCTTGTTGAGGTTTCCATAATGACAAGAGTGAGAATGCCATTCTTGTTGAGGTTTCCATAATGACAGGAGTGAGAATACCATTCTTGTTGAGGTTTCCATAATGACAAGAGAATACCATTCTTCTTGAGGTTTCCATAATGACAGGAGTAAGAATGCCATTCTTGTTGAGTTTTCCATAATGTTCGCATACATAACCGGTACAGACACATACAAACAGAGCGGCCAACATAACAAATCACAATATAATGACAGGAGTTAAAGAGGTTTGTTGACATGTGGAAGTTTCCATAATGACAGAAATAATTGTAGGTTTTCAGAATACAAAAATGAAATGTTTTCCATACTTTTGAGGGTTTCATAATGGCCGAAATTTAAGGTTTGCCACGATGACTTTTCATAATGACAATAATGAAAGGTTTTTATAATTAAAGGGGTTTGAAAGTACAGAAATGAAAGATGTTTACAGTCATGTAGAGGTTTCAACAATACAGAAATAAAAGGTTTGCCATCATTTAGAGGTTTCCATAATGACCGATAAGGGGTTTGCTCAAAGAGGTTTCCTTGATTAAAATGAAAGAGTTTCCATAATGACAGTATTCAAGGAAGAGGTCATGTGGAGGTTTTCATAATGACAGGAGTCAAGGAAGAGGTTTGCCATCATGTGGAGGTTTCCATAATGACAGGAGTCAAGGAAGAGGTTTGCCGTCATGTGGAGGTTTCCATAATGACAGGAGTCAAGGAAGAGGTTTGCTATCATGTGGAGGTTTTCATAATGACAGGAGTCAATGAAGAGGTTTGCTATCATGTGGAGGTTTCCATAATGACAGGAGTCAATGAAGAGGTTTGCTATCATGTGGAGGTTTTCATAATGACAGGAATCAAGTGAGAGGTTTTCCGTCATGTGGAGGTTTTCATAATGACAGGATTCAGGAAGAGGTTTGTTATGTTGAGGTTTCCATAATGACAGGAGTCGTCACAGAAGAGGTTTGCCAACCTGAGCTGAACAGACAAGCTGATTTCAAACCACTTTTTGCAGACAGTATTCTGTATGTTGTTGGCATACTTTGTGGTCTAGCTCTCGATATCGAAGTCACCAAAAGTTGGTGCCGGCTGTAATCAAACCTATCATGACCTTGACCTTCAGACATGCTTCTTGTCAGAGGAATATGACAAAAGTCCTTTTGATTTTCCATGGCTAGTTTAAATGACTTAGGACGTAGTAAGATACTTTGTGTCCCAATACCGTTATGATCAAGAAACCTTTGAATTCGTAATTGGACAGGGATGTTTTGGATATTTTGCCCCTTTGATCCCATTTTCTCATCTGTGCAAGCACAACATCCGCCCATTTCCTGGTGTTCATCTGTCACGTAGGGACCATGTTTGTCACACTCAGAATGCACCGAGTCCACATCTTTCCCAATCACGTCCCGCTGGTCATCCAGATCCACCTTGCTGCGACGAATACACCTGCAATATATTCAATATCCTCATTAATTTCTTTGATTTGATATGTTGGCCACTCCACTTTTGTCTCGTGGGCACTCAGAGCCTAAGAAACATGACTACACAGCTGGAATTGGGACCATAGCCTAGGTCTTTTTAATATCCAAATAATCTTATCCTTATAGATGCATGGAAAATACCAATGTAGTGACTTTAAAAGATATTAAGGGGAGAGCTTTGTTTGCAAGAAGATATTTAGGATATTAGTGTTGTGCACATTCAAACCTTGCTCCTGTAAAGCAGCACGTCATACTCCATCTCAGTCCACGAGTGACGTCATCATAATCAAGGTCACGTGATGCAGCCATCTTGGATGTGAAAACCGATCATGTGATTCTGAAAATGAAATTTAATATTTACTCAAAACACACACCATCTGTACAGAAAAAAAACTTGAATTTGTCTCAAAACTTTTTTAAAAAATTTCAGGTGAGTTTACAGGCAGGTTACTTGGCATTTGCAGACCACGAGAGGGTCATGGGCCGTGGCGCAGTTGCTTAGCACCAGTTTCTCAGTGGTGATCCAAAAGTTGTGGGTTTGATCCCCGGCCATGCCGAGATTGAACTCATGATACAATTCCCCATACAGCCCCACGAGTGCCATTAGCAAACCTAGTCTGAAATATCACTATACAAATTCTTTATTATTATTATTATACAAGCTGAGGCCCGTGCACAAAGGTTTAACCGTTGTCCTTGTAAATCTGTGACTGGGTGGGTTGTCGTGTAAAGGACCAAGGCAGCGCTATATTTGCTACAAGTAGGTCTCATCACGAAATGATTGAAATAATGTTGAAAGTGATGTAAAACCCCAAACAAACAAACAGACCAGGAAGGTTATCTATTGATTGTTAAATTTGATTATGTGGACATTGTAATGGTTTCCATGAAAAGCGTTGGTAGTCTTGGTGAATCTGGCCTTGTGTCATTCACTTTAAAAGGCCGATTATATTCTTAGTCATAACTCAATCACAGTATTGAACGGAGTCCACCACACTTGCAGTTAGCACGGTTTAATGCCTTACGGTAGTGTTAGACATTACATAACAAGAATCAAGTGGAAATGAATACAAGTATCACAATATTAACTCACCTGACTATCCTGGTAAGCATAACAGGAAGTTTCAATGCTAAATTCATGCATAAATGATTTTGTACTTGTTGGTCATCAAAATATCAAAGGTGCCAGGTTCTAGTTATATTTACTAACAATAGGTGTCACTGTAAAGGTGCATCAAGCAAATCGTCACTTGTTTCTGTTAGCGTTAGAAAAGCAACCTTGAGAGTTATAGATATTGTCATCATGAGAGGAAATTACCTCTAGCTCTAGATGATGAATATAGTTGGTAATGGAGATTAGGGTAATCTTTTATGAATATATATTAGGGTAATCTTTTATGAATGTATATTACGGTAATATTTTATGAATATATATTAAGGTAATCTTTTATGAATATATATTAGGGTAATCTTTTATGAATATATATTAGGGTAATCTTTTATGAATATAT
The DNA here is from genome assembly GCA_949316495.1 of Amphiduros pacificus. Lineage (NCBI taxonomy): Eukaryota > Metazoa > Annelida > Polychaeta > Phyllodocida > Hesionidae > Amphiduros > Amphiduros pacificus. Next base: position 36,616,572 of record OX439011.1, on the reverse strand, counting down.
ATTAGGGTAATCTTTTATGAATGTATATTAGGGTAATCTTTTATTAATGTATATTAGGGTAATCTTTTATGAATATATATTAGGGTAATCTTTTATGAATATATATTAGGGTAATCTTTTATGAATGTATATTAGGGTAATCTTTTATGAATGTATATTAGGGTAATCTTTTATTAATATATATTAAAGTAATCTTTTATGAATATATATTAGGGTAATCTTTTATGAATATATATTAGGGTGATCTTTTATGAATATATATTAGGGTAATTAATCTTTTATGAATATATATTAGGGTAATCTTTTATGAATGTATATTAGGGTAATCTTTTATTAATATATATTAGGGTAAACTTTTATGAATATATATTAGGGTAATCTTTTATGAATATATATTAAGGTAATCTTTTATGAATATATATTAGGGTAATCTTTTATGAATATATATTAGGGTAATCTTTTATGAATATATATTAGGGTAATCTTTTATGAATATATATTAGGGTAAACTTTTATGAATGTATAAAGGGTCTCCCTTCACAAATCTCAAATATCAAATCCATCCTATCAAAATTGCCAGTATCAGGACATTTGCGAATTTGTGGCAAGGGGAACTTTAAAATATTTCCCTTTTTAAAAATATAAAAAGAGGATCCCCGTGTACTCCTCAGAATAGAACACTCTTTAATTGACAATTATAAACCAGTGTTGAACAGTACTTCAAACTCGATAGCAATGGGATTACCCATATGTTAGTTTCTCCTGTACCTGTACATTGTCCTCTTATTATCATTTTTTATCATTTTTTATGTTTTACTTTATTTCATGATATTTTTCACTCAATTTAACATGACAGAGTTGTCAACAGCTTATATCTAGTCCGCTTATATCTAGTCCATGTATATCTAGTCCACTTATATCTAGTCCACATATCTAGTCCACTTATATCTAGTCCACTTATATCTAGTCCACTTATATCTAGTCCACATATATCTAGTCCACTTATATCTAGTCCACTTATATCTAGTCCACTTATATCTAGTCCGCTTATATTTAGTCCACTTATATCTAGTCCACTTATATCTAGTCCACATATCTAGTCCACTTATATCTAGTCCACATATATCTAGTCCACTTATATCTAGTCCACTTATATCTAGTCTACATATATCTAGTCCACATATATCTAGTCCACATATATCTAGTCCACTTATATCTAGTCCACTTATATCTGGTCCACTTATATCTAGTCCACTTATATCTAGTCCACATATATTTAGTCCACTTATATCTAGTTCACCTATATCTAGTCTACATATATCTAGTCCACATATATCTAGTCCACTTATATCTAGTCCGCTTATATTTAGTCCACTTATATCTAGTCCACTTATATCTAGTCCACATATCTAGTCCACTTATATCTAGTCCACATACATCTAGTCCACTTATATCTAGTCCACATATATCTAGTCTACATATATCTAGTCAACATATATCTAGTCCACTTATATCTAGTCCACTGAAATGTAGTCCACTTATATCTGGTCCACTTATATCTAGTCCACTTATATCTAGTCCACTTATATCTAGTCCACTTATATCTAGTCCACATATCTAGTCTACATATATCTAGTCCATGTATATCTAGTCCACTTATATCTAGTCCACATATATCTAGTCCACATATCTAGTCCACTTATATCTAGTCCACATATATCTAGTCCACTTATATCTAGTCCAATTAAATGTCCACTTATATCTAGTCCACATATATCTAGTCCACATATATCTAGTCCACTTATATCTAGTCCACATATATCTAGTCCACTTATATCTAGTCCTATTAAATGTCCACTTATATCTAGTCCACATATATCTAGTCCACATATATCTAGTCCACTTATATCTAGTCCACATATATCTAGTCCACATATATCTAGTCCACATATCTAGTCCACTTATATCTAGTCCACATATATCTAGTCCACTTATATCTAGTCCAATTAAATGTCCACTTATATCTGGTCCACTTATATCTAGTCCACTTATATCTAGTCCACTTATATCTAGTCCACTTAAATGTCCACTTATATCTAGTCCACATATATCTAGTCCACTTATATCTAGTCCACATTTCTAGTCCACTTATATCTAGTCCACTTAAATGTCCACTTATATCTAGTCCACATATACCTCAGCTGTATTCACATATAGAAAAAAGCATGCAATGGTGCAAATGTTCCTGCACTAATAAATGTACATCGTCAGGAGACATTTTTAGGGGGGTACTAGGGATTTAATATGCATGCACAGAGATAAGGCTAGGCTGAGATTTGAAACAAGACTGGCTATTTTTCTGACCAACAAGACTGGTGTTTTCTTGGCCTTAAACACCGGCTGTAAGCGTGATATAAAGTGCTTAACAGCAGTAAAGGTCTGGTGAATTCTAGCGGTACACTTTTTACATCTTTTTAATGTTAGAAAGTAAATAATTGTCAGATATATTTCTCCATTTACGTGTTCATATCCATTTTTATTTTATCTCATGTCCATTTAAATTATTTCACAACGCGGCATAAATTACTGGTGCATAATCAAGAAATAGATTGATATTACTATAATAGATTGATAATTCGAAACAAGAAAATCACATTTCATAATTATAATTCATTAGCCAATACAAGGATCCTCGTTACTGGTGCAGACATCCAGAACTGGGTCACTCAAGTCAGTTATTAGTACTTTTATAAACATTTGGGTGCATAATAATACTAGGATAAGCAAAAATATAAAATCTGACATTGACTACTGGAACTGGCTAATTTTTTGGATTAGATATCTTTACATTTTTTAGAATATGAAAATACTATATTTTACATTACTTTATGATTTGGAAATAAATACTTACTTTGAACTGTTATGCTTCTAAACAAACCATTTTTATTTTAACACTGAATCATTTAATTTAGTTGACACTCGTAAAATGATAACCAGTTATATTTGTTCAAATCAGGCCATTAAGAGTAAATTCCCAAAAAGAACTTAGCCATATTTTCAACCTCCATTCAGCGAAGGGATATATTCATTCTAGTATGGGGACATACAATATTTAAAGCAACAAGCGGACTGTGAACTAGAAACAACCCGCTACTTTCATTGTCTTAGCTTATATGAATACGTATATTTCAGGATGCTATAGATATATTAGAATATTTCTTTTTCTGATCATAGAATTTGCTATGGTACTCACCTTTTATATTAATTTTGTTCCCATAAATGCCCTTACAAATGTTAACTTATTCCACGTTTGCGAGACGTGTTTGTCACTGATGAATGTTCTCCCCTTTTTAGGCCAAAAAGAAAAAAAGAAATTGTTTCTCATCGCTTTCTATTTTATTAAAAAAAACTCCTAGTTTTGTGAACAATACGATGCGAGATAAATTATCCGTTATTAAATCTTGAGAACATGGTAAACAATAATGTTGACAAGATATACAGACGTAAAATGATATTGATTTTGATATGTTCAAGAAGGATATCCTCCCATCCACCATTTAAAAAAAAAGACATGATGAGAAACCAGGCTGTTAGGATTTTTTCTGGCCTAATTTATAATTTATGAGTTTGATTAAATTTGACAGGGATTTCCTTATATTCACGTCATGTGTAATACAGGGAGGACACACTATCAAATAAACAACTGATATATTTCATGTACACCATATTATTGTTATTAGTTGTGCACCAGACTCCTAAAGATTTTAATATTTCAAGTGGGTTTTTAGCCAAACTGTGCTCAGTTTTCCAGCAAAGTATGTGCTTGCAGAATAAATGGAACACAAGGATATATGAAAAATAAACTGGAATATTGTGAACTAAGTTTTAAATAGAGTTTATATTTCTTGATTCTCGCCAGATCTCAATTACAGATGATTAGATAAATATCAATGTTATAATTTAGAGATATATGATGCCCCAGCTTTTAGGAAGAAATAGCTATGTTGACTGAGAGGTGATATTGCAAGATATTTTTTTATTGAATACCATATTATTTGATGAGGAAGTGTCCTGAATGGTTTAAAGTTACTTTAATAATAATAATAATAATAATAATAATAATAATAATAATAATAATAATAATAATAATAATAAAAATAATAATAATAATAATAATAATAATAATAATAATAATAATAATAATAATAATAATAATAATAATAATAATAATAAAAGCTTTATTTATAGAAGGTAACCATTCACATTCAAGTGATTTTCAATGGGCCATCATATAGAAGGGCTAAAGATGGGCCAAACATATACATTATTTAGTTACAATATACATTAATAACTATATCAACAAAACGGATTATTGTATGCACATTATGACGTCTTTATTCTCAAACAGGATTTAGGTTCTCAGTGGATAATGAAAACAATTTAACACAATGACAATGAATAATAAAATCAAATCGCATTTGCAAGGTCAGTAGTAGTGCAAACGCCCTTCACCAATAGGGGGCATAGCAGTAGTCTAGTTGTCCACTGACATGCGCACTGGTGAGCAAAAGGATCAGCAGGCTACTGTATCTGCACGTTTTCACACTAGCACTGCTCAACATGTAGACATTTAAGGAAGAATCGGTTGAGTTCCATTCTGTTTTAACATAACTGGTTGTCATGGTGATACAGAAATTCAGCCAATCAGGAGCAGCGACACCTTCAAGTGATACCGTAGTTGGTGAGTCTCCTGCCATCTGATTGGTTAGATTTGCACTTTGAATAGAAGTGACATTAAAAAGCGCCAATTCTTCACATCGCTTCCGTTGCTCTTCTCCAAGAATAAAGAAGTACTGGTCTTCTGGCTTTTGGAAATATAATATGGCGCCATTTTTGTACACTGCTCCAGGATAACTTGCCAGTATAATTTGACGCACCCTTGACTCCTCGTCTGAAGAGCTCTTTGCTAGAATTTGAATGATGAAAATAAAAATATCATATTGAGACGTTTTTACTATGTTATGTTTATCTTTTTGCATGCTTTTTATTTAAAATGATTAATTAATAATAATATTTAAGCTTATAGATTTACCCAAGGTATTTTCAATAGGGACAAATATTAAAGCGACATGACAAGACAGTGAGGCAGCACTATATCTGCGCCGAGTAGGTCTCGTCATGAAATGACTGAAGTAATATTGAAATTTATATAAAACCCTACAAAACAAACAAATATTGACCATTATATGCTTAATACCTTGTAAACCCAGAATGAGGCCAAGGATTAAAGTGAGTAGAATGGATATCATCGCAAATGTCAGTAGACAAACGCAGCATCGACGTCGTCTGCTATTAATATCAGTATCTGTGTAAAGTGACATCCGCACCTGGAAAATACATCATTCTGATAATCAGGAACATGTTATTATTCTCTTAAGAGATAATAGCAAACTTTGACAGGAATGTCTTTGGTATTTGTCTTTTGCATGCTTTAGATTAAAAAGTTGAAATGGTCGCAAGTGCCTTCGCGCATATTGTGTCCATTTGTGATACTAGTCAAGTTGTAAAAGCACCAAAACATGGCAACCGTCAGTTGGTCTAAATCTTCTTCAAAATCGCGTGAGATTTTGACGTTTTACATTGCGACCTGAGTTGCTGACTTTTCACAGTGTGACCTGATTTGCTGACTTTTCACAGTGTGACCTGATTTGCTGACTTTTTACAGTGTGACCTGAGTTGTTGACTTTTCACAATGTGACCTGATTTGCTGAATTTTCACAGTGTGCGACCTGATTTGCTGACTTTTCAGTGTCACCTGATTTGCTGACTTTTTACAGTGTGACCTGAGTTGTTGACTTGTTACAGTGTGACCTGATTTGCTGATTTTTTATAGTGTGACCTGATTTGCTGACTTTTCAGTGTGACCTGATTTGCTGACTTTTTACAGTGTGACCTGAGTTGTTGACTTTTTACAGTGTGACCTGATTTGCTGATTTTTTATAGTGTGACCTGATTTGCTGACTTTTCACAGTGCGACCTGGTTTGCTGACTTTTCACAGTGTGACCTGATTTGCTGACTTTTCAGTGTGACCTGATTTGCTGACTTTTTACAGTGTGACCTGAGTTGTTGACATTTTACAGTGTGACCTGAGTTGTTGACTTTTCACAATGTGACCTGATTTGCTGACTTTTCACAGTGTGTGACCTGATTTGCTGACTTTTCAGTGTGACCTGATTTGCTGACTTTTTACAGTGTGACCTGAGTTGTTGACATTTTACAGTGTGACCTGAGTTGTTGACTTTTCACAATGTGACCTGATTTGCTGACTTTTCACAGTGTGTGACCTGAGTTGTTGACTTTTTACAGTGTGACCTGATTTGCTGACTTTTTACAGTGTGACCTGATTTGCTGATTTTTTATAGTGTGACCTGGTTTGCTGACTTTTCACAGTGTGACCTGATTTGCTGACTTTTCACAGTGTGACCTGATTTGCTGACTTTTCACAGTGTGTGACCTGAGTTGTTGACTTTTTACAGTGTGACCTGATTTGCTGATTTTTTATAGTGTGACCTGATTTGCTGACTTTTCACAGTGGGACCTGGTTTGCTGACTTTTCACAGTGTGACCTGATTTGCTGACTTTTCACAGTGTGACCTGATTTGCTGACTTTTTACAGTGTGACCTGATTTGTTGACTTTTCACAATGTGACCTGATTTGCTGACTTTTCACAGTGTGTGACCTGATTTGCTGACTTTTTACAGTGTGACCTGATTTGCTGACTTTTCAGTGTGACCTGATTTGCTGACTTTTTACAGTGTGACCTGATTTGCTGACTTTTCAGTGTGACCTGATTTGCTGACTTTTCACAGTATGACCTGGTTTGCTGACTTTTCACAGTATGACCTGGTTTGCTGAATTTTCACAGTGTGACCTGATTTGCTGACTTTTCACAGTGTGTGACCTGATTTGCTGACTTTTCACAGTGTGTGACCTGATTTGCTGACTTTTTACAGTGTGACCTGATTTGCTGACTTTCCACAGTGCGACCTGTGACAGCAGATCATCAACCATAAGGGGTAATTTATGTGACAATAAATCTTTTGTTCTAGACATGTTAATTAGATACAAAACAATCTTAAACGTTTCATGCTCTGAAATTTGTAATATCTGAAAATTTATTTGCAACTAGGAAAATACACAAAATGGGAAAATGTCCCAAGCAAATATTTATTATAACTATATATATTACATGAATGAAAATGACATGAATCCTCACCTCCTTTAAACTATTTCCATATACAGTGGATGGAGAATTAAGGTCCGGTTTTCTATTGCTTCCTGTGTTTAGTGGTACTGGAAAAATACATTTTTTTTCAATCTGTTTAAGCTAAACGGTAAATAGCCATAAGAATAAGATATTTTCCAAACCTTTCTTATGATATCAATCCATATTTGGATTAGAAAGCTTTTTACATGAATGCTATAAGATAATATGCAGTAAGATGTGTTAAAAACTCACTCATTGCTGGCTCATTCATTGCTGGCTCATTCATTGCTGGCTCATTCATTGCTGGCTCATTCATTGCTGTCTCATTCATTGCTGTCTCATTCATTGCTGGCTCATTCATTGCTGGCTCATTCATTGCTGACTCATTCCTTGCTGACTCTTTCATTGCTGGATCTCTCATTGCTGTCTCATTCATTGCTGTCTCATTCATTGCTGGCTCATTCATTGCTGGCTCATTCATTGCTGGCTCATTCATTGCTGGCTCATTCATTGCTGACTCATTCATAGCTTTCTCATTCATTGCTGGCTCATTCATTGCTGAGCCGGCTCCTATTTCATTGCTTGATATTGCCGTAGGTGAAATTTTGAAATCCTTTTTTCTTATATGTGGTAGATTTCTCCATCCCTTAGCACCTGAAGATATAGGCATGATATATGACGTCACTATCTGACTATTATATACAATTAACCGTATTAAGCAATACTTGATTGAGTCCAACTTTAAAATTGATATTTTACTTATGATTTCTAAATGATGTAAAATAGTCGGCGTTTTACTTAAATTGAATAGCTTATATTTTTGTTTGTTATGCTCATATCAAGTTCGGGGCCCCCATAGGGGGGGTATGAAAAACCCAATAATCCCCCTTTTTTTACCTTAAAATCCAAAAATCCTTATCTTTTGTAGCCAAAAATCCTTAAATATTTTTCCCCTCAAATCTAAAAATCCAAAAGTATAAAACAAAAAATCCTAAAATATGTTTACATTTAGTACAAATTTATTTGGCAATGAATTACATAACATCCTAAACACTTTCCTCAAAATCCAAAAATCCCAGATATTTCACCCCAAAAATCCAATAATCCCTCTTTTTTAGGCCAAAAATCCAATAATCCTAAAACCCTATGGGGGCCCCAAGTTCCGATGTAAATTTGCGTTCTCCTTATAACGTGTCTTGTACCTGTGCAATGTAAATATGCCAAAGTGTGTTTTTTAAATCTTCTCTTTTATAAAACCGTGATCAATCAATAAATGTCCCAGCGATCTTGACTGTTGCTTGACAGATTCCTTAAATCCTCAGCCTTCAAACTTGATTCTACGATCTTCGCCAAATTGTTTATTTTAATGTTTAGCTTTCATGAAAATATGAAATATTTGAAAGCTTATAATGAGCACATCTTGAACTTTATAATATTTCAGAGTAAATTGGTTGATAACCCAGCCCTATCCAGCCCTGGCCTCAAATAAATAACCTCCCAGTTTCTATCGTCAATGGTGAAAAAGTGCGTCAAGATTGGACGCAAGGCATGGTCATGGCTTTTCAAAAAATATCAGCCTGTGTACTGACTGGTGAAGATAATGAATGAATAATCATACAGATATTTTTTTGTACTGACACCTGTAATAATTGGTCTGTACCAAGGCCAGACAACGGACTCAGTTTGTGACCTGATGTTGGTCAATTCTATAGAGTGATATTTTTATAGGCAAGACGAGTATTTATGACTCGGGGAATGCCAAATGACGCCAGAGGTAGTGAGAAGATTAAACAACTTGCAGTTATGCTGATGTAATGCAGGACGACACTTGTAAAATGTTTGATAGTTTCCAGTACAATGGCATTTGTTTGTTTGGGGTTTTACATCACTTTCAACATTATTTCAGTCATTTTGTGACGAGACCTACTTGTAGCAGATATAGTGCTGCCTCACTGAATTGTCATATTGCAGATCCTTCACATGACAACCCACCCGGTCACAGATTTACGAGGACAACGGGTTAACCCTTCAGGCACGGACCTCAGTTCATGTGTGAAATCATGAATACAATCTCGAGACGGTCGGAAATTGAACCCACGACCTTTGGATCCCCACAGAGGAACTGGTGAAAGTAAGCCTTACAGTTACCAACAATCAGGCAGGGTTGGATAAATACTGCTGCTTGAGTTTCAACTTTTTTGGTCCACCAGGTGTCTCTTGCATCGTGAACACTATTGGTTTGCAGACATGGTAGCATATATGACGATTACCACGCTGTATGCTGTTATGGGAGTACATCAATAGTATGGTAACAAATGCATGCACAGAAAAAAAAACTGGTAATCAGTTTTGGAATTTTGATTAGAGTAGAATGTCATTTATGGGTGTTTTTTTTATTTGGTATAAAATGTCCGTTAACATTTGTTATTATAAGAACCAAACTTGAATGTTTAAAATGTTCCCCTTGCATGATAGATTTTGACACACCAGGTGGCACCAGGACCCCTTCAGTGAGAAATTCACAATGTTAATAGAGTATAAAAATATTTAGAGCTAAACATGCAGAAGTAACGTTGATTGCGGTGTGAATTTATACTAATGATTGTATTTTAAATGAACTGCAGCGGATTTTTTTGCAACGGTTGATGCCTCAATAAATAAATAATTTTCAATTACTGATTCATAGTGTATCTATCAGTACAGGCCAATCCAATTTTAGGCAGAAATATCTCATGATGACATCATTTAAACCTCATAGGTTTCCATATTATATAGCCATTAATATTTCATTGGAGTTCTACTACAACTTACTAAAAAAAAATGCGGTGCCACAGCGCTGCGGCGCTGCGCCATTTGACGTAAAATGGCAGAAAGCTAATTTGTTTTCTTTAAATGGAAAACATACCAAGAGTGAGTTATACTTTATTTTAGTACCGACTTTCATTTGTCACCAGGTGGCGTGACAGTCATATAATATACAGTCAGACCTCGCCGGACCGTCCCCCAATAATCCGGCATATCAATTACCGACAGTGATTTGGCTGCAACCATTCTAATCTTTCTTTATTTGTATTCATTTGATGTCCGTTTCATCAAACCGTCAGACTCGTGAAACCGGCAGAATTATGTGTGACAGACCATGACGGACTGGCGGGGCTTGACTGTACCTTCCTTTGCACACATTCTTGGCACCCTACATAAATATATATATATATATATATATATATATATATATATATATATGTATGCATAACATCAATCTTCCCAGAACATGAAGAACAAACTTTTGCTTGATTTACTCTTTGCAGGTAGAGCGTGCATCAATATCGTATTTTTTCAAAATAATGCTTCAATAGCACCAACGTTGTCAAGGTGTTTCTTGATAAAAGCTGGTGTGTCAGTGACCTACCTCACTGATCACTGAACCTGAAAATGAATTTCACACCTCAGTGAACATAAAAGCGTTAATACGGATCGATGTTTCTGTCCGCAATTATTGCCGAGCACACATAGGCTGAGAACCAGCAGCACCGAACAGCCTCTTGCTGATGAGATATAAATCATATTTTTTGCTGTCAGGAAAATGTCTCTGAAAAGTGCCTTAGGAGATGTGGATATCCCAGCTGATATAACATTTACTCAACTGATATTACAGAGTTGTGAACGGTTCAAAGATAAAGTAGCGCTTGTAAGTAGAGCTTTTATTTATCGACAGTAAATCACATCCGATATAGTGAGGCAGACTTATAAGTGGAAAGTGCACCTAAATGGTTTGTAAACAGATAACACAGCTAGATGAGCTATAAGCAGATAAAGCAGCTAGATGAGTTATAAGCAGATAAAGCAGATAGATGAATTATAAGCAGATAACACAGCTAGATGAGTTATAAGCAGATAACACAGCTAGATGAGTTATAAGCAGATAATGCAGCTAGATGAGTTACAAGCAGATAATGCAACTATATGAGTTATAAGCAGATAATGCAGCTAGATGAGTTACAAGCAGATAAAGCAGGTAGATCAGTTATAAGCAGATAATGCAGCTAGATGAGTTACAAGCAGATAAAGCAGGTAGATGAGTTATAAGCAGATAATGCAGCTAGATGAGTTACAAGCAGATAATGCAACTATATGAGTTATAAGCAGATAATGCAGCTAGATGAGTTACAAGCAGATAAAGCAGCTAGATGAGTTATAAGCAGATAAAGCAGCTAGATGAGTTACATGCAGATAACAAAGCTAGATGAGTTATAAGCAGATAAAGCAGCTAGATGAGTTATAAGCAGATAAAGCAACTAGATGAGTTACAAGCAGATAAAGCAGCTAGATGAGTTATAAGCAGATAAAGCAGCTAGATGAGTTACAAGCAGATAAAGCAGCTAGATGAATTATAAGCAGATATAGCAGCTAGATGAGTTACAATCAGATAAAGCAGCTAGATGAGTTATAAGCAGATAAAGCAGCTTGATGAGTTACATGCAGATAACATAGCTAGATGAGTTATAAGCAGATAAAGCAGCTAGATGAGTTATAAGCAGACAAAGCAGCTAGATGAGTTACAAGCAGATTAAACAGCTAGATGAGTTACAAGCAGATAAAGCAGCTAGATGAGTTATAAGCAGATAAAGCAGGTAGATGAGTTACATGCAGATAATGCAACTAGATGAGTTACAAGCAGATAAAGCAGCTAGATGAATTATAAGCAGATATAGCAGTTAGATGAGTTACAAGCAGATAAAGCAGCTAGATGAGTTATAAGCAGATAAAGCAGCTAGATGAGTTACATGCAGATAACATAGCTAGATGAGTTATAAGCAGATAAAGCAGCTGGATGAGTTATAAGCAGATAATGCAGCTAGATGAGTTACAAGCAGATAATGCAGCTAGATGAGTTACAAGCAGATAAAGCAGCTAGATGAGTTATAAGCAGATAAAGCAGCTAGATGAGTTACATGCAGATAACATAGCTAGATGAGTTATAAGCAGATAAAGCAGCTAGATGAGTTATAAGCAGATAAAGCAGCTAGATGAGTTATAAGCAGATAATGCAGCTAGATGAGTTACAAGCAGATAATGCAGCTAGATGAGTTATAAGCAGATAAAGCAGCTAGATGAGTTACAAGCAGATAAAGCAGCTAGATGAGTTATAAGCAGATAATGCAGCTAAATGAGTTATATGCAAATACTGCAGCTGATAGAGTTACGGACAGTTACTGCAGCTATTGGAATTAACAAAATGTGCAACTGAGGAAGTGTTCAGCAGATAGCAGATATTGTGAATTAGTTCACAGGTTTCTTAATGTTTTTTTAATTCAAATAATTTCTTGTTAATTGTATCATATCTTGTTTAACCCTAATCCTTATAGTAGAAGTTCATGTGTTATCATATTTGAGTTGTGGATTATGGGTGTGTCAAACCACAGGCCCAAAGCATGTTTTTATCCCACTTCCATGTCAGGCCATGGGCTGATGTCAGGTCTGATGTCAGGTCTGATGTCAGGTCTGATGTCAGGTCTGGTGTCAGGTCTGATGTCAGGTCTGATGTAAGGTCTGGTGTCAGGTCTGGTGTCAGGTCTAGGGTCAGGTCTGATGTCAGGTCTGATGTCAGGTCTGGTGTCAGGTCTGGTGTCAGGTCTGATGTCAGGTCTGGTGTCAGGTCTGATGTCAGGTCTGGTGTCAGGGCTGATGTCAGGTCTGATGTCAGGTCTGGTGTCAGGTCTGATGTCAGGTCTGATGTCAGGTCTGATGTCAGGTCTGATGTCAGGTCTGGTGTCAGGTCTGGTGTCAGGTCTGATGTCAGGTCTGGTGTCAGGTCTGGTGTCAGGTCTGATGTCAGGTCTGGTGTCAGGTCTGATGTCAGGTCTGATGTCAGGTCTGATGTCAGGTCTGATGTCAGGTCTGATGTCAGGTCCTATGTCAGGTCTGGTGTCAGGTCTGCTGTCAGGTCTGATGTCAAGTCTGATGTCAGGTCTGATGTCAGGTCTGGTGTCAGGTCTGATGTCAGGTCTGATGTCAGGTCTGATGTCAGGTCTGATGTCAGGTCTGGTGTCAGGTCTGATGTCAGGGCTGATATCAGGTCTGGTGTCAGGTCTGGTGTCAGGTCTGATGTCAGGTCTGATGTCAGGTCTGCTGTCAGGTCTGGTGTCAGGTCTGATGTCAGGTCTGATGTCAGGTCTGGTGTCAGGTCTGGTGTCAGGTCTGATGTCAGGTCTGGTGTCAGGTCTGATGTCAGGTCTGATGTCAGGTCTGGTGTCAGGTCTGGTGTCAGGTCTGATGTAAGGTCTGGTGTCAGGTCTGACATCAGACCTGAGAAAAAAAAAATCTGACCAGAGACCTACATTGGATGTGTCAAGACTGTTGCCTATATAGTTGGCCTTAATCCCCTCTGAGCCTGAGCCTGTGTGACTGTGTAAATAATGTACGGACCAAGAGGGTGAAAGAGATCAAAATGGGTCAACATTCCCTGCAAACATTGAAAACCATGATTAGGTGTACCGTGTCCGCATTGAATGAATTCTTGTTGTCATTTCTCACCGAGAGGGTTAGCCCCTTGTCCTTGTAAATCTGTGTTGAATTTGATAATAGAAGAGCTGAATATTTCGACGTCAAAAAGATGAAATCTTTTTTGACACAGTTGATACCTCTTTGATTCAATCATTTTGAAAGGAAATTAGTCTGTTTAAGGTTGGACTAATATTGGGTTAGCATTTATTTAACTTGAGACACCACATTCACGATGATTTAGGGTATTTTGTGATTTTAAAATGAGAAATATGTTCTTAATGAAGCGCTTTGAACAGACTTCTGTCTGGTATATGCGCTATATAAATTTTATTATTATTATTATGTTTATTATCTGTTTTCATGTAATTGTTATTGCTTTGTTTATTATTTTTACATATATTTATCTACATTGATTTGCTACTGTAATGCCATTGTCTAACGTATTTTTTACCACTAATCATTCATCCACATTTGTGAAGGTTTTAATTGATACCATACTTACGTTGAATGACCATGGGTTGATATCCATTCATTCATTGTCAAGCAATGACCGGGTGAGTTGTCATGTCGAGGACCTGCGGCTTGACATTTCAGTGAGGTTGCACTTTATCTGCTACAATTAGGTCTAGACATGAAAACACTGAAATAATGTTGAAAATGACGGGAAATCCCAGACAAACAATAGAAATATGTAAATGAACATGATTGCTTTCGGACTGGGTTAAATGGTTGCTTGAAGGTCGACCTGGCCTTTGTGAATGGCTTTAACCTACCACATCGTATTCGCCAACGTTTCAATTTGTACTTTCTAATTTTGACCTGATTTATTATTGATAACGACCATTTCAGCACTGTTTAGACTATATTAGGTCAGACAGAAGCCTGTCACCGGGACTCAATTTCCTACTCTTTTCGAAGAGTGACTGATGATATTTCTTTTGCATTATCACATTGGCATGATTACACAAACCATAGGCTCTGTTAACCAGTCATGGAACATTGGCTGGAATGGGAAACAACTCATTCTTGGCCCTGCAGCATGACCGAAGTACTTGTACCATCCAGGATTCAAACCCCAGAAGACAGACATCTTACTAACTGAACCACTTCACACTCCCCCTCGCATTTGATTATCCATGCCATGTTAAGAAGCTGTCATTCTGTCCATCAACTATGATCTTCTCAGAAATTACTGGATGGAGTTCTTAGCTATTAGTAGGAAAGATATTGTACTTTCAGGGCACCAATTCTATCGAACTATTTTCTCTCAGATCGTTTTCTATTTTGTTATGATTTTGTCAAAAATCTAATAGCTAGCACTCAGTCGTCAAGCTGCCATTGTGAATATCATAAAGAAACAACGAATGCAGTGATTATGTAACATGCATTTTGATTGGTCTTCATTTTTATCTGCTTCTTGAAAAGGATTTAATCCCCAACCTACTATGCCTTACTCCAGTGTATAACATAAAACAAAAAACACCCCCCCCCCCGAAAAAAAAAACAACAACAACAACAACAAAAAACAAACAAAAACAAAAAACAAAACAAAAACACCCTTACGTTTTTCGCATATTTTATTTTTCAGGTGCAAGAGGAAACTGGTGAACAATACACATATGGAGAGTTAGCGGCCAACATCCGGTATGCTGCCAGCGCCCTCTCTCGGCTGGGGGTGGCGAAGGGTGACATGATCATGGTGTTTTCACCTAATCATATAAACTACCCGGTGCTTTTTCACGCCTCAAGTTTACTGGGCTCTACCATTACAATGTGTAATCCTCTTTATAAACATGGTTAGATATATTATATATATATATTTTTTTAATTATGTAAAAAGTACTGGAAATAATTATATTTCCTTAATAGTCACATCTAATTACCCAAAATAATTATGGAAAAATAACAGATCTAGATCTGCCAATAAAAACTGAAGTGCTTATATTATATAAGTTATGAGCAGGCTGTCTGGTATATGCGCCATATAAGTATTTTCTTCTTGTTCTTGTCTTTGTTCTTGTTCTCCTTGTTCTTGTTCTTGTTCTTCTTCCTGTTCTTGATCTTGTTCTTGTTCTTGTTCTTGATCTTGTTCTTGATCTTGTTCTTGTTCTTGTTCTTGTTCTTGTTGTTCTTCCCGTGCCTTGATTTGATTCTATGCTGTACAACATTCAGATATACACGGGAATATATTTGACAATTAACATACAAAATAACATATACAATGACAAATAATATAGTTAAATTCTCACAACTGATTAATTACTCATTTTGTTTCAATTTAATCTTATTTTCAACATCCCATACATAAACATGTATTACTCAACATCAGAAATGAATATTTATCATTTCTTTTTAATGTTATTAATTAATCTATTGATAATATTTTCCATTCTTTTAGACGAACTGCTGTACCATATGAAGGATTCAAAGGCGACATTTTTTGTAACAGTTGAGGCAATGTATGAAACAGCGAAGCCCGCAATTGAGAAATATGGCAACATCAAGGTCGGTGCTAGTTGTTTTATTTACACATATAAATAAATACCTCACTATCGAATACATAGACATTGCATGTGTCAATACCTCACTATCGAATACATAGACATTACATGTGTCAATACCTCACTATCGAATACATAGACATTACATGTGTCAATACCTCACTATCGAATACATAGACATTACATGTGTCAATACCTCACTATCGAATACATAGACATTACATGTGTCAATACCTCACTATCGAATACATAGACATTACATGTGTCAATACCTCACTATCGAATACATAGACATTACATGTGTCAATACCTCACTATCGAATACATAGACATTACATGTGTCAATACCTCACTATACTAGCATACAGACCTCTAGTTGATGAACATAGTTGGTAATGGAGATTAAGGTAATCTTTTATGAACATATATGAACATGGTATATATATATATACATATATATATATATATATATATATATATATATATATATATATATATATATATATATATATATATATATATATATATATATATATATATCATATATATCATATAGTCCAAAGTAAAAAGGTAGTTGTATACAGTGTTATGGTGATAAAAGTAATCCAACAAAGTCCGTGGCGACAAAGAGTTAAAACCTTTTATTGCGACATGTTTCAGTCCTTCAAGGGACTTCTTCAGGCTTAACCATATATATATATATATATAATATTAACTCAGAACATACACCGAGTATATATTCCAAAGGTCATGGGCATCTTGTCACTGTGCATGCAGGCTGTATATGATGTCTTTGGAGAGTAGCTGAGTTTATCTCGCTTTTATTTGATTCATAATTCCTGAATGAGCATGATGCCAGTGCAATTATCATGCCTGACTTCCCCCAGATGCTACCTCTGTGATTCCCTTTGTTAAAGATATTTTAGATATCGTGTCAAGAACATCAGGTTCACACCTGAAATCTCGCTGACATCTCGTGCAGTGTCACATGCACTGATAGAGATAGGTGTTTCTTGAGATATGGTCACACCACTAAATACATGTGTTGAATTGTATAGCACCTTCTATACAGCACATACGTCTCATTAATGTAATTGTAATTATGTCATAGACTACATATACCATTAAGGGGTTTTACACCAAAAACCTTTTTGTAGGTTTTTCAAAATTATTGTTTGAAATTAACTTTATCTCCAAGGCCCACAAAGGAGTCCTTTTACAATTCAATAATATCAAATTAAATGGTGTTATGAACCGTGTTTTTTTCATCATCAACTGTAGTTATGCTTATAATTTAAAGTTATTTGGTCATTTCCTCAAAGACATTTAAATACATGTTGAAATATCTCTGATTTCCTGTACAAAACGTGAATGTGTCCTCAATCGGAATAAACATTGAACTTATGAAATAATGTTGCTTTCTGACTCAATTTTCATTTCAAAATATAGAGGCAGTTCATATCAAATGTGTCTTTTCCAGGAAGTTCTGATGTTTGGGCCAGCTGCAGATGGCAGCACCGCCTTCTCAGATCTTCTAACACCAGGTGTCGCTGTCGACATACCCACCATCACTTATGACCAATACACCGATGTAGTGGCTCTGCCCTACTCCAGTGGTACTACAGGGCTTCCCAAGGGCGTGGCCATAACCTCGTACGCCTTCGTAGCATGTTGCCATCAACTCAGGTGAGAGGAGCTATTATAATTAGAAATATATGTTGGCAACTCTTTGTGTTGCAGCTAAGGCCGATCATCACCGATATCATCACCCGCTGAGTCCTATTAGTTCTCAGGCTTGTTTGTTAATAAATGAAAAGAAAAAAAGAAAAAAAAAAAAAAAAAAAAAGCAAAATATATAAATAGAAATCTACTGGGGGCCTTTCGGGAAATGTGACTTACGCATCATAATCATCACTGCCATCACTACTTCTGTTCACAAAGAAATGCCTTTTTCACAAAACTTACCTTGCTTACATACATGTATTTGTACTTCATGTATACACTAACAAATACACTAACAAATACACTAACAAATACATGTATTTGTACTTCATGTATACACTAACAAATACACTAACAAATACACTAACAAATACACTAACAAATACACTAACAAATACACTAACTAATACACTAACAAATACACTAACAAATACACTAACAAATACACTAACAAATACACTAATAAATACACTAACAAATACACTAACAAATACACTAACAAATACACTAACAAATACACTAACAAATACACTAACAAATACACTAACAAATACACTAACAAATACACTAACAAATACACTAACAATATAATATGTCTAAAGTGAGTTACACAGTTCTAATGGCAGAACTACAATTTCATGAAGTTATTGTTGCCTGTCATTGAGATCTACGTCTGAGTCCACATCACATGATAACAGAGGATAACAGAGTGAGGTTACATTGAACATAACGCAATCAGACAGTTCTAAAATTTCATGAAGTTATATTTCCCAAAATAATGAAGATGGACTTACCCTTTAAGGTGTTGTTTTTATATTATTACATTTAAGTTTAAGTTCACATAACGTGAAGACAGAGAAAGCTAAGGTTAGAACACAACTCCCTCAGACGGGACTATCATTTAAGGCTATTTAGTATACTAGGTCTCTCAGAACAGAGCCTTTCCTATGACATAGATTTCATTCTTGGTCTTAGACCCTGTATACTAAAAAAGGTAACATGTACTTGCCCTTTGAGGTGTTGTTTTGTTAAAATATTGTTGCCCGATCCACGTCTACA
Organism: Amphiduros pacificus; assembly: GCA_949316495.1. Classification (NCBI taxonomy): domain Eukaryota; kingdom Metazoa; phylum Annelida; class Polychaeta; order Phyllodocida; family Hesionidae; genus Amphiduros; species Amphiduros pacificus. The sequence continues at coordinate 36,597,517 of OX439011.1, read as the reverse complement.
TAACGTCCACTTAACGTTATAACACAACTCTATCAGACAGGACTATAATTTGAGGCAAAACAAATAATAGCACAAGCTTTACCCTTTAATGTGTTGTGTTTTATTTTTCTTCTTCTGATTGTTTGCAGTCATCCGGAGATCACCCAGCTGGGTCTGATAGAGAATGAGGTGTGTCTGGGCGTGGTGCCCTTCTACCATATCCTAGGCATAGGTATATACATGGGCTATGCCATGTTTCATGGTTCCAAGGTCATCGTTATGTCAAGGTTTAACCCTGAGACCTTTATCAAAGCCATCGAAACATACCGCGTAAGTGCACCGTTTTGTTGACTGTTACCATCCCTTATGAACCTTTTTATGCCGTGGGGGTCCATGCGAAGGGGTCTAGAAACTCAAACCAATTTGTTATTGATGAAAAAATACTAAATGAAAAAATACTAAGTGAGAGTTGATATAAAATTGATAATAGTTGGGCTAATATTTTATTTTTCTGGTGTATTCAAATGTATCTGACCTCTTTGTAACAGATGGGAGTTAAGTACTGAATTGAACTTAAAGATAATATTAATCTTGTCCCAGCAAGAAAAACGTGGTTTTAAATTTCAGAGATGGTTAACTGGTGGAAAATGTAAAGTGAACAATTCCTTTGGACAAAAAGTCATTTGTTCATGTTCAAAATACGAGTATTATTCGCATGAAGAAGATGCAATATATTCTATTAACTATTTGGGTATCGGCAAAGCATATCTCACTTATTCCGCGTTATCCCTCTCATGAAAGGAATTGATGAAACGCAATATATAGTTCACCAAAATGTAAATTATGAGTTTTAGACAAAAATAGATTGGCAGAAGTTGTTTAAACACTTTGAGATGATTCACTTATAACACATCTCATATAAGTTGTTATTGAAGTCATTTATACCAACACTGAAAACAAACATAATTTGTCTTCTACTTATCGGCCAGTAGGTGAACACATTATGTTTTGGTTAACCATGTCAAAAACTAAACGAGAAATTCACATGTTGAAAATCACGTCTTAAACATGTCATAGACCAGACCAGAACTTAATATCTTGAAAATCACACCAATAAGATATCGTATTGCCCCTGATTTTCTGAGAATTCAACGAGAAAACCATATTATTTTAATTGGTGTGTCTACTGGGCTAGTTAGGGCGTTTTAAACTATATCAAAGTTAAAATACCTCACACCTTACCTCTCAATATGGTAAATAATCTGTCTAGTGTATTTCTCACACTGTCTCCATGTTAGGTTTTCTGTGCAAAATGAATTGATTGAGGACAGATTTTTCATTGATCATTGATCATTGCAGAACCTCAACATATTTTGAAAAAAACAACAACATCAAAAACCAACAAAAAACAATATATATGTAAATTATGAGTTTTAGACAAAAATAGATTGGCAGAAGTTATTTAAACATTTTGAGATGATTCACTTATAACACATCTCATATAAGTTGTTATTGAAGTCATTTAACAATATATATATATTCTTGATGCAAGAAGCTTATTTTATGGATATCTTTCACAGCAGAATGTTATCATCCTTTATAACCTAAATGTACTGACCACAATATGACCTTGTAGGTGACAACAATGCACCTGGTGCCCCCTGTTATCGTGGTTCTTGGGAAGCACCCCCTGGTGGAGAAAACAGATACTTCTAGCTTAAAAACACTGATAGTTGCTGGGGCCCCTCTAGGGGACGCTATCACAAGGGAAGTTATCCAGAAGCTTGGAATTCACGACATCAGACAGTGTAAGTGCTTTAATTAGAAATAACTCAAAGCATGTTTATTATGTAACTTTGTTTCACCTTGTTTATTCTCAAAGTATACTTTGAGTTTGTCTGAAAAATGCCGATAGGGAAACATATATATATATATTGTGAAACAGGATATACCTGGTAATTTTTGGGTTATGTACTTAAGGACGTTTTTTTGAGCAATATGTACGTAGGAACATATTGAATTGAATTTTTTTTTTTTTTTTTTTTTTTTTTTGGGGGGGGGGGGGGGGGGGGGTTTCATCGTACTTTTTTTGTTTTGTTTTGCTTTTGTTTGTTTTTTCTGCCAATGCAGAAAATATGAAAAAAGCTTGGTTTTTACCGCCCAACAAAGTTTAAAATTTCAAGATGTAATCATGGATTTTAAACTTCGAGTAAGTTGGCTTGGAGGCTAACCCTAAGCATATAAAAAAGAATATATGACATATTTGGGATGCACATGTTATGTTTGTTGTCAACCAAAATGTCTCTCTGGAACAAATCAGGAATGGTGGTGACACCTGGTGACAGTTTTACTTTACTTCATTGTTAGTATATGGAATGGTGGTGACACCTGGTGACAGTTTTACTTTACTTCATTGTTAGTGTATGGAATGACAGAATGTCTGGGGACTCACATCCAAAGAAGGTCTGACATCATCCCAGGATCAGTTGGGGTCATATTGCCCAACACTGAGGTCAAGGTCAGGGTCTGATTTTAATAACTTTTAATAAAATAAATCTTTTTATTATTTTTTTATTTTTATAAAAAATCTTTTTAAATCTTTTTAATTAGTTTTTAAAATATTTGTTAAAATCTTTTTAAATTTTAATAAATTAAAAAAGCAATAAAAAGGTTAATCGTTCTGCTTCAAGATCTTTATTGTCTTCGCTTCTGTTTGGTTATTATGGATTTCTATGGCAACTATTATAGGTTTAACACAGCTTTGAATGTGAGAGTGTTTAACCATGCAGGTTGTGAACACACTGACAGGAGAACTCTGTGGTCCAAATGAGGATGGTGAGTTCTGGATGAAAGGACCAGGCACGATGAAGCACTATCACAATAAACCAGAGGCAACAGCAAACACTTTGGATGCAGAGGGATTCATCCATTCAGGTAATAAAACCTGCTCAATTTATCTGTATGATATCCTTTATTTTACCCTACTAGACATGACACAAATAGGCAAAATATTAATAGGCAAAAATGGCCCCACTGGCACAGTTTGTAGAGCAAAGCATTTGACAGCACGTGCACGATACGATGACGTAACTCGAATCTCTTGCTAATTAATATTCATGAGCGCCCAAATAGTATGACATGCTAGGCCTATATTGAAGAGGCGCAATTATCACACTGAGCCTGTCTCTTAGTGGCAGGGGCGCTGCATAATCGCTGTACGCTTTAAAATAGGGCCTCTATTTATATGAGGGTCCCGGGCGCCGGGGATTTTGTCAGCGACAATCTGAGATATGCCGTAGCTGTGGTCACATTATAAAAGGGCACCGCACAGCACGTGCAAGACTGAATGACACAGACGTCTGTAGGATATCCTAAATATGTCTGGTGAATGAAACAGCCCTAAGATAATCTTAAGATATGCCTGCGGGCCACTCACGGGAGCCTGCCACGTACTTTAAGATAATATTTGGTGAGAAGACATCGTGGAAACGCCGGCAACTCTTATGTTGTAGCTAAAAGTTCCCGATGACCCATACGACGTCTTAAAGATGCCCAATTGTGGCCAATTATCTCCCAGTGCCCTATAAAAACCCATCAGCCGAGCATCTTAACTGAAATCGGCGCAAATGTGACTGGGGTATTTTATAAGTGGAGGACGGGAGATTGTGGGTTCAACCTTCATACCGGTTAAAAATGGATTGAAAGTTGACCTGATATGACCATAGTACGTTGCTGAAAGGGACGCAAAGACGCCATTTTACATTTCACCAACGAGTCATACACATCTTGCTCTGCATTATACCTCAGTCACATTTGTGCCGATTTCAGTAAAGATGACCGGCCGATGGGTATTTTTTTTACAAAATCGGCTGGCAGTTTAGATTGCCTTGCGGGCACCGGGAGATCATCGGCCACAAATACGCATCTTTAAGACGTCGGGCAGGTCATCGGGAACTTTTAGCTGCAACATAAAAGTTTCCCGATGTCTTATCAGCAAAAATCATCTTAAAGTACATGGCAGGGTCCCGGCAGTGTCCCGCAGGAACTTCGGCAGATCATCTTAGGGCTGCCGGTGGCATCGTGCGGTGAAAATAGGATTTTTTTAAATTTCATGTGTTCACAGGCCATCGTCAGATGATCCAACGGGATCCCTCCGATATCACATAGACGTCTTTAGGATATCTTACAAACGTCTGTCAAATGAGACAGACGTCTTTAGGATATCTTTAGGATATCTCAATGAGACAGACGCCTTTTGGATATCCTGCAGACGTCCGTGGTATGTCATCTAGCAAGTGCCGTGCAGTGCCCTTTAGTAATGTGACCACAGCTACGGCATCTCTCAGATTATTGCTGATAAACTCCCTGGCGCCCGGGACCCTGTGAGGCCGGCCGATGTTTGCATCCCGGCCGGCGCCTGGTGCAAATGTGACTGAGGCATTACACAGGTAGTATTCAGTTACTACCTCTGTGGTCATTGCCCTGACAAAGTTTGGAAATCCCCGAGTCATAAATACTTGACTTGCTCACAAGAATATCATCAAATCTGAATTGACCATCATTAGGTCATAAACTGTAACCAGTTGTCTGGCACATAAACTGACCAATCAGTACAACTGCCAGTACAAAGCAAATCTATTTATACTCTTTCACCAATGAGACGACAGCCAGACTTTTTTTCTGAATACTAATAACTTGTGTTCGATTTTGTGCTCACATTTATAGCCTTGGTGGCAGGGACTGATACGATAGAGAAGTCCTGCTATGGAGGGTGGCAGGGACTGATAAGATAGAGAAGTCCTGCTATGAAGGGTAGGCAGGGACTGATATGATAGAGAAGCCCTGCTATGGAGGGTAGGCAGGGAATGATATGATAGAGAAGTCCTGCTATGGAGGGTAGGCAGGGAATGATATGATAGAGAAGCCCTGCTATGGAGGGTGGCAGGGAATGATATGATAGAGAAGTCCTGCTATGGAGGGTAGGCAGGGAATGATATGATAGGGAAGCCCTGCTATGGAGAGTGGCAGAGACTGATACGATAGAGAAGTCCTGCTATGGAGGGTAGGCAGGGACTGATACGATAGAGAAGTCCTGATGTGGAGGGTAGGCAGGGACTGATATGATAGAGAAGTCCTGCTGTGGAGGGTGGCAGGGACTGATATGATAGAGAAGTCCTGCTATGGAATGTATATATATCCCTGTAGAATACAAAATATACCACAGAATATTCTGTCCATTTTGAGTGGACTGTTTATTGGTTCTGATGTGATAGTTATGCACAATATAATGTCCATTATTACTATTATCAACAGGGCTTGACATACGCACTGGCCCAGTGGCCCGGGGCCACCAGATCCTCTGTTCGGGCCAGTGAATGCTCTGTTGTAGTGGCCCAGTTGGGCAACCATATGTTTGGTCTTTTAGTGGCCCAAACTATCTTGATTTTATTACTCTAATCATTATCCTAAGAACTTCGGGCCACCACTTCACATGCTCTTGTAGCCCAACAGGGCAACCAACATTTTTCTCTTTATGTCAAGGCCTGATCAATATCATTGTTCTAGGTGATATCGGTCACTATGATGACAATGGTAACTTTTGGATCGTTGACAGAATCAAGGAACTGATAAAGTACAATGCCTTTCAAGTAAGTTCTCAATATAATTAGCGATTATTTTAGTTGTGTGATAGTAACTTGTTCAAGAAGCATTTAATATTGATTAAGTACAATGCCTTTCAAGTAAGTTCTCAATATAATTAGCGATTATATTAGTTGTGTGATAGTAACTTGTTCAAGCAGCATTTAATATTTTGTTATTATTATCATTACTATGAATAATTTTTGCATTTATGGTAGATTATTTTTTTATCATAGATGTGATATATACACATATTTGGCATATAGTTTGACATATATTAAAGCAAAGATTTTTCTTTTAATTCTTTTAATATGTATAATATTTAGTCACCCAGTGTTTACCTTTTGCTTAAAAGAATTTCAAAATGGAAGCATGTATTAAGATCATTGTTTTTCTATATGACATTTTTCTTGAATAACATACATACTGAAAGATTTTTTCTCATCAATGTTTGAAACTTGATAATCAAGAGAATAGAAACAAATTAGAATTTCAGTATAACAAGCTGCATGAAGTGACTTACTGAAAAGGAAACCATAACTATTTCATTCCTTACCAGCAAAAAGTATAGAAAATTAAAAAAAATGACGCCTCCATTTTCCCGGCAGGTGGCACCAGCTGAACTGGAGAATCTCATATTGGGTCACCCAGCCGTGGCTGACGTGGCGGTAGTCGGGGTTCCTGACGACAAAGCTGGAGAACTTCCCAGAGCCTATGTCGTCACCAAGCCGGAGGTCAAGGTCACCGAAGTGGAAATTATCAAATTTGTTGAAGGTATATTTCTTATCTTTTTAAACATAATTTCTGTCCTCAAACAACATTAAATGTGTTTCTTTGTTTGGGGTTTCACATCATCTTCAACATTATTTCAGTTATTTCATGACGAGAACTAATTGCGGCCGATATAGTGCTACCTTACTGAACCTTCATGCCACAGGCCCTTGACATGACAATCCACCAGGTCACAGATTTACAAGGACAATGGGCTAACCCTTTAGCCACGTGGGAAATATGGGAAATTGAATAGTGAACCCACGACCTTTGTATTATCACAGAGGAACTGCTGCTAATCAGCTTGCGCTCTAACCAACTGCACCACGGCTGAATAGCCTCAAAATATTGTTACAAAACATAGAATTATCCTCACGCATTCACATTTTACAAGTCATTTTCAATATTCATAACTTGGTTGAAGTTGACTCTAATCTTTCCATGTTAGCTGTGAAATAAAATTGAAATTATTTTAAGTGACTTCGGATGACTTTGGAAATATTATGAAGGATTGGAAACGTTAATGAGATGCAAATGATTAGTTTGTTGTCTTACAGTTTATTTATCCTTTATCAAAAACGATTTCATTAATGAAAACAAGTATTTCTTGATCCCGAATGTCTATCATTGTTCCCATGTTAGGACCCTGTGTTTTTTCTTCTTTTTTTTCTTAAAATAAATTGTTGGTCTTAATTTCTCCTCTATATATATTGCAGACTCGGCAGCCCCACACAAGAAACTTCGAGGTGGAGTGAAGTTCATAAAGGTCATTCCTAAACTTCCAAGTGGAAAAATTCTCAGAAGAGTTCTAAGACAGGATGCTGCAGATAAAATCAAGGATTAAGTGAAACAATCAACTATCTCACATGGCCTTATAGACAAAGATGTAATATACTGACACGATATTGATAATGATACTGAAGACAGTGACTATTAAAACAAAATTCACCTATCTGACATCAGAACACGAAATACATACATCACAATGTAATATATTAGAATACGTACTGCATCCTTTACATTGCGGTTTTTTAAAATGAAAATGTATGGTAATATATTGCATGACATTTCAAAGGTGTAAAAGTACAAATGAGCACTGGTAGAACCATGCATCAGTGGATAGATAAATTGCCCTCGGGTTGTATGGATACCAATATAAATGTGTTGGGTACATTGCCAGTATAGTTGGCATTCTATATAAATGGGTATACTGTGTTGGGTACATTGCCCGGTGTAGTTGGCATTCTATATAAATGGGTATACTGTGTTGGGTACATTGCCCGGTGTAGTTGGCATTCTATATAAATGGGTATACTGTGTTGGGTACATTGCCCGGTGTAGTTGGCATTTTATATAAATGGGTATACTGTGTTGGGTACATTGCCCGGTGTAGTTGGCATTTTATATAAATGGGTATACTGTGTTGGGTACATTGCCCAATATAGACGGCATTCTATATAAATGGATATACTGTGTTGGGTTCATTGCCCGGTGTAGATGGCATTCTAAATAAATGGATATACTGTGTTGGGTACATTGCCCGGTGTAGATGGTATTCTATATAAATGGATATACTGTGTTGGGTACATTGCCCGGTGTAGATGGCATTCTAAATAAATGGATATACTGTGTGGGATGAAAATTGCCCGGTGTTGTTGGTATTCTGAATAAATAGATATTTCCACATATTTATGTTATGCCCTTTAAATTTGTTTCTTCAGCTAAACGTTTGTGTACAATTTGATTTCACATGTCAGGAAAATGTCACGCTATCTCTTCTGTACCTCAGTAATGCACTTCATGACATGCCATACTTATTATTAAGATGAGTTTTGTTCTGACATTATTATATGAATTAGGGTCATATAGGATATAAAGAAAATTGTAATCATATGAACTCTAATACATTTAATATGGATTATGGATTTATGGATTATTAATAAATATTGACAATCAGTTATTCTGACCGATTTTTGTTGGGTTTTTGTTGGGATATACATACAAG